>OX376157.1:8958607-9418618 GCA_947363495.1 Euzophera pinguis | reverse complement strand
ATCGATAAATTGGTAACGTTCCTGTTTCCGGCTGGCAATAGCTGTCAATCTATTGTTCGAAATTTAAATACAAGTCACTTCTATACAGTAGCGATCACGTCCTTTCCGAAAATAACTACTGTCGCAAAATAAAGAAGAAGCTATATATTATAATAACAATTCTTAAATATACTTTATTTAACTCGTACATAAATGGCGCAGCGTCGCGTCGGTCTCATTCTCAAAGCACTTGATTAGTCGTTACATTTTCTTAGGAAAGTAGCAATCTCGTATCTAAATCAGGTTGTACAGATGTAGTGACCGGTGCGAGCTGGCGGACGGCGTGTTCCCAGGCGGCAGCGGCAGTGCTCGGCATTCCTTGCCCATACGGAGCCAAGCTTGGCTTTTCCGGGAGCTAACATTACGCGCACACAGACTACATTCTCTGGACACCATGAACGCAAATACAAACTGCCCTCTTCCTCTTAATTTTTTGCAGTTTTTCCGTCCACATAAACTCAGCCTATATCGCATTCCATTATAACCTACTGGGATGCGTTCGATTTGAAACATGTGCGTATCGCGTTCCAACCCAGTGCAACCTAGCCAACGGTATAAAAAATTGCCTCCGCATTGCATAAAATAACGGCTTGTTCGCAATTGTTGTAACATACGTGCAATTCGTGACTCATGTTCACGTAATTCTGTCAATATCTTGCTAACTAAAATGATAAGATATTCTACTATCTGTCACATTTTTAAGAATTTGTAATTAAACGTTTGTCTGAAGTTGTTAAATATCATAAATCAAATAATAATATATTCGCCAACATGTTACCGTAGTTTTTTAAGACTTAAGCACCTTAATCTTGAGAAACTTTGTTGATATTAATATATAATAGTAATACATGTTACCACTACTACTGCCACTCGCTGGTTGACTGTAAGAGATCCCTAAGTGGGATAAGTCCGCCATTGTACTTATTGTTTTTTTCATGCTTGTGTATGCAAATTATTTGTTTTATTTTGTACAATAACGATATTACAAACAAACAAACATATTCGTACAATCGCTGCTCTACTCAACTAAGGATCTAGCCAGCTACTCGTTTTGAGTATTCTTTTGTCAGTACGATTGATTCATTAATGCAAAAATAAATGATGTATTCGGGACAAGACTGCACGAATATTCATTGAAACTGTGGGGTACAAAACTGCTCAGAGACAAGAAGATTACCTATAGTTCTTATCCAAGAAATATCGTATTGAAGTATTCTTGGAATTATTTGCGAAACCAAACTAATCAATATACTCTGCTTTGGAAAGCATGCGTAGCTGTTCTGCGAACTGTCTGTTTACCTGCCTGCCTGTACCAAAATTATGTATTCTGTGCCTATGCTAAGAGGAGAGACTAAAGAACATAACAATACGAGTACATACGTGTTGAACAAAAACAACTTTATACATTACATCTGGCTGACAATAAAACATATATATGTATCTATATAATGACCAAAACATATAACTTTGCCCACTTCATTCGGCGGAGTTTGAAAGTGTATTTTGTTCGATTCCTCTACAAGCAATGCAGTTATTGTCTTCAATATGTTGTGTTATGCAAATGACTTCTAATGTTCTAACAGTGGCATGTACAAAAAGTGTTAATTTGCATGACTTACTTATAGTTATCGTCAACTATGTTTTCCCCTTCAACATCACATCCTGGCCAAATGCTCTCCATAATATACCCTTATCATATTGATAATTTACAAGCATAGATTAATAATTGGTCTCGCGCGCTCGACTAGATACCGCGCTGTGAAGAAAAATCAGTTTCCAAAATGCGGCCACGTGTGTGTAAAACAATGTGCAAAGACACACACTAGCGTCAATTATGGTGTTGCCAGCTACTTGACTGATGCCCGACCAATGGGAAAATTATTAATTGCTGCGGTCTTGTTACGTATTATAAAAAGTAGCTCAGAAAAACCTTTAGAATGAAATTAAAATAAAACTGGCCAAGTGTGAGTCGGCTCGCATGTAGAGGGTTCTGTACTATTTTTTATTTTTCTCCATTTGGACCTCCTAAACAAATTTAATATTATCTCATAGGTTTTCCTGTAATTTATGAATCGAAATTCTGGAATCGATAGTTTCGGAGATTAGGTAGGGGAAATGGTTAGTTTTTGTCTACTTTATTTTATAATTCTAATATATGTAGAATCCTAAAATTTGCAAAAAAACTTTCTTTTGATTTATTATTACACAGTACAGTATGTTAACCGTTACTTTAATTTTCTATTTAGCTTGGAGCTAATTGATTACTGACCTCTTTTTAGTTGTAACCCGGGTTTAAATACAGATAAATAAATAGACATACACATCCTATTAATATTATAAACGCGAAAGTTTGTAAGTATGGATGGATGTTTGTTACTCTTTCACAACTAAACCGCTGAATTGATTTTCATGAAATTTGGTACGGATATAGTTCAAGACCCGGAGTCAAACATAGGCTACCTTTTCACGCAGGCGGAGCTGCGGTAAACATCTTGTACATACGAGTAGATATTATCATGGCCTTTTTCCATACAGTAGTGTTGCCGGAAAATACATTACACATCGAATAATAATCGATTCTTTGATAGTTGAAATATAATCTAAGGTATCGATAGTGATCATATATCGATAGTATCGATATTGATACTATTGATAATATATTTCTGTAATTTTTTTTTGTATGAGTTGAATGACGATGATTTGTGTTATGCCCGCTGTACATCCCGCCGCCGAGTTCCGGTATATCTGTATAGTATCGGTGCCTGAAATGCTTGGTATTGTTGTTAATCCATTAATCGATTATTTTTCATAAATTCTCAAAAATCAATACTACAGATTAGATTATATCGATACTACAGATACATAATCGATTAATAACCATTGATATAAACGATTACCTTTGTTGATTAAATCGATATAATTTATATCAATCCATTTCAATAATCGACTAATTGTTTGATATTGCAGTTAATAATCGATTAATTGTCAAAAATCGATTAAATTTATTATATCAATACTTTCGATATTCTAGATTATTTAAAAAAAAAACAAATTCGATTAATCAATTATCAGGCAACAATACCCTACGGGGTACCAATTACCTAAAGGGCATATTTAGAATGTTGGTGGGCGTAAAGTGGTAATGGAATCAAAATAGTGATAGGTTGCTAGTCGCATCGCCTACTGATAGGTATGGTTCTTCAATTTTCGCCCACTTCCTCGGCCGGCTTATATGGTCTGCGCGGGAAGAGAAGCAGTAGTACATTCCACGTATGTACTTTTCTCCCAGATCAGCATTAAAGAAATAAGATGTTAAAGACAGACAAAATTGTCAGAAAAAGTCAAAATTACAACATCCCTCTTTTAGAGTCGGGAGTTAAAAAATAAAATATCTAAATAATAAAAATCGAAACCTCGGGGAATTTGGGATTATTTAATACACGGCAACATTGAGCACCGAGCGGTACTTCGCGCCATATTTTAGGGTTATATTATTTTCGTGAGTAATTTATGTCCATATTTCGAAATAATACAATACTTATTGATGGTATGTAATACCAGTATCTTCCTTATTTCTTTTAGTATTATTCTTACACAGTTTGACTACGCAAACTGCACATTTTGCGTCTACTTTTACATTAAATTTTATATTTATCTAGACATCCAACTCACTCATCGGTCGCGGCATGACTGACGCGGGTATGCCGCAACCATGCCGATTTCGGCATGGTTTTAGTTGCGAATTTATGTAGTATGTCGACGGTATCTAGTCGTAACGCAGCGGAGACCAATTATTAATCTATGTTTACAAGCTTTCTCTAGCGTTGAGTGGGAGATAATGTTTTTAGCATTAAGTCCGTCAATTGTAAAAGTATTTTTTTACTTGTGGTACAATAAAGATTTATAAATAAATGCATAAAGTACGATGTAAACCCTAATGAATAGAAAATATCTCGATGGAACAGCTTTTGCACCTGGATTGCAGCCGTCACCCATATTACCGTTGGAAACAAGCTAACTTTTTGCACAGCACCCGGTAGTTGCGGTTTTTGTATACTCTCCATTGAACATTTCAACTATTCCCTGTGCGGCACATCCCTAAACCGCAATAACTGTAAGCAGCAGATCGCCCCTGGCTGTTGCAGTTTCTCTATTTATTACTGCCAACTACGCGGTTACGTGTACATGTAAATAATTTTTGGAGTAACGGATATTTTCGTGTACTGTTTCGTTAAGCAGTTATTCTTGGTATTTAATTATAAATTTCAGCAGAAGTGGTGATAAATCACGAATTGACTGCGCTGCGCAGTCGCATCGCAAGCATGCGTGAGCGGCCAACCGGCGGGCGACATTTACAGCAGGCCAGTTAGCGGGCCTGTGATATGTTTGCAGTTACAACTTAATCGATTGTATGATGTACTAATCCATTTGCATGCGATCATAAATATTTCAGTTACGATTTGCAGTTTGTTTCTACAGTAGATACAGTACAGATATTATTAAAATCATAGGTATGAACCGAGCCAGATGTTATAAGTAGCAATCAATAGCGTAGCTAGAGAACTTTCAAAACGTTACAATATTCAATTAAAATTGTTTCTTGGTAAGCGTACCAACGACTGGCTATTAAATTAAATGGTCCTTTTTTTACATCATAAATAATGTATACTTTGGCAATTTTCCTCCATTCAACAAGCAATAGTACAGTATTCTGTTTTCCAATTCCCACAAACACATCTATCGTGTTGTATTATTATTGTCATCGGTGCGTGACTGGCAAACGTGTGATTACCGACTAATGTTAGGGAGGACGTCATTATGGCGCGCGGCCGGTGTGTGTGCGACAACTGTCCGCAAGACGAGTGTAATTGCGGTAGATTCTGTGAAACTATCAGCGCAAGCCACAACGGCAGCCGAGGGTGGAGGCACAGACTTCGGACGCCGTCCTCCGGCGACAATTTGGTCGGCAGGCGCTTGCTGCTAGCCCTAATTACATTTTCGAAGAACTACTCCATCGCGCCGCTCATTAACCGCCTTTCTTTGTTCTCAATCTAGAACAAGTACTCACATATAAAACACTTTATCTGCCCTCTGATGTTTATTACAAAAATCATCACAGCTAATAATTAGTACATCTACTTGACTTCTAAATAAGACCCATTGACAATTTCAAGGTAAATCCAGTGCATCGCCCTCTTTTACTTCAAATCAAATTAGTTGGACTGCTCGCATCGAGTGTAATTGACGTAACCTGCCTGCACAAAAACCCGGACCTATCACGTAAAACAACAATAGATCTTGTTCTTGTGTTCCCAATGAGCGAGTTTAATTTAAATGTAGTGACATCATGACTTCGCTGGGATTCCCCAAATTCTATTAGCTATCTTTCTTTATTTCACCATAATATAACCTATTGATACAATTTAACACATCTTGTTTTCTTATGTTTTCGCGATTGTTATTCATTAAATTAAACTATTTTAAAACCGTAAAACCGTATTAAAATAGTTTAATTTAACACATCTTGTATTCATATGTGTAGTGTGCTCTTGCTTGCTTCTTTGTGCACCCAAAATTTTCGGTCAACGAACAAAGCGCAGCTTTCCCGAATCCCGCTACTGCGAAAGGGCTCACTATCCCGAAGATTATTGGTATTTTGTTAAGAGCTTTCGTCAAAACTGACAGCCTAAGTGTTGCTTCGTGATACTGAGTTGAACAAAGAAAACCAGCTTTCATTATGTAGGTAGTTACCGGAGGGAGGTCTTGCATACTCTTGTTGAAGGTATCGGTATATACAAAAATCGTTATATTATAGGGCCGGGGCGTTTGATCCGTTGTTTCCGTGGCAAATAACTCAACCATAACTTTACAAATTACCAGAAAAAAAAAGATTCCTTTCATTCGCATCGAATCCCCATCAAGCTGGTGTCTTTATCTACCCATTGTTTTACGGTTGACTTCCACTTCAGTATTCATGGAATAGGAGAAACATGTTTTACCAGTAAATAACATACAATTTAGTGGCAGTCAAGCGTAAGTAAAGGTTTTCTTTTATCATCAGTTGTTATTCGTAATTTAAGAAACTTGTTAACGTTCAATAGTCAGTCAGATGGGCATTATAGGAATTTCACGGTGTAGCATTTAATATTTCTTTAAATATTAGGCCCTGTCCGTTTCCGCGGTTACCTACGAGATAATTCCTAACGAAGCTTGTTGATTGTATTGGATCTAGATATCCATTACCTTAAAACAGCTCGCAGAATTACTAAGATGATCATCCATTCGTGATGTCAGGCATATGTATCTAAAGTGTATATATTTTGTTCGAGGAGGCTGGACGGGAACGCGAATGATTTGTGGTTAGCGGCGAGGTAGTGCAACCCGAGACAAGCGGTCAAAGACCGGTTCGGAGGTATTGGTGAATTTTCGCAGGGTGCACGCCGGCGATGACCTCACCATGTTTTTTTTAATTCCCGATACAGACAGATGCCTCTAAGGCGTAGCATCTTTTTTAGACACAGATTTAATTATAAACGTGACAGCAGTTAGCCGACATTTGTTTGCTGATAGTAACTGAATAATAAAAATATTCTGACAGAATTTTGTTTGAGACTCATTCGCGTTTTTAAAGAGATGATTCGGATACCATAAGGACTAAAATGTATGTACATTATGCTAAAAAACCATTTAAAAAAAAACTTTTTATCTATTTCAACGTCAAAATTTAGAACTTATGATCTACAGAAAGATCTAAAATGTTATTAATATGATCAAAGAAGGACCGGACAAGATGGACCATTTTAATTGATGTGTATTCAATAAATACCACATCACTTTTACAAGGGGGATTACTGCAATAAAACGATAATTATTAAGTCATAAAAACAATTCAAGTTCACAAATTGTTTCAAGTTTTGAAATTCCTTCGCCATGATAGTTGAATACATATCGCCTGTTTTAGTAAAACGAGGTAATTAAGTCATTCCCGGAGTATCCAGAGGGATGTGTATCGAATAGATGAACAGTCTTTCAATTTTCTTAGTGTCCTTTAAATGCTTTAAAATGCGTATAGTTAGTAACCCAACCATATATATTTGTCCAATTCTTTTTTACTTATGTTTTACTTTACCTTCTTATTATTTTATGTACCTAACCTAGGTTTTGTAAATGTTTAGCTACAAGACTAATTATTGTCATTTGCGTAAAACTTGTACATTGTTTGACGTGAACTTAATCCTTAATTCTTAGTATAATTTCAAACCTTAGTGGTTTCGCTATGCTAAGTTAATACCTATTAAATGTTTTAAAAGATCTTTTATATGATAATAATAAATAATAAAAAAACATTGTTCCATTTAGGACGGTAACTTACTTTATTCTTTAAATAGTTACGAAATTTATTTTAAAATATGTTTTTTCTTAATATTTTTATTGAAATTTACAGTTTTCAAGCAGATTAATTAAGAAAAAAAATATATTTTTCTCTCCCCTGATTGCAGGTCATTCCTTAATCCTCAGTACTATAATATAAATATTACAGAAAAACCTGAGAATTGTTCCTGTTGAAACAAACAAAAGTAAAGAATTGTCCTCATTGCATATTATCTTTATATACTAGTAGTTATGTAAACATAACAAGTTGTATATATTATAAAAGTCTTAACGTTCTAAGAATCAGAGTAGCTAATAAAAACTCACATGTACTACGTAAATGTTTAGAATTGAACTCTTTACAACATGCGAATCTCTGTGTGAGTCATTCCTTGTAAAAAAGGTTAAAAATATTCGTTTCGTTCAAGAAGAGACGTGACAAGTCACAACAAACATAAATGGAGTGTCGTGTAATTATAATAATGCATTTTGTATTTTGTCACCTTTAAATATTATGTTCATTTCGGTTTTCTTGGCACTAAAATGTTTTGTTATGACTGTTCAAAGTCTTAGAAATTTTATCTAGCTTCATCATCCTCCCATATAATGTACTGTGAATGACTTTGTAGAATCAAAAATCTGTTATGTGCATGTGCTGACTATTTGACTTTTTGGCTACGTCACAACTACGTTACAATTACTTCATTTTCTTTAACTCTTAATCATATTTCTATAGCTATATAATAAAAAAAACTAATATTAAAAAAAAATTGATGCTGTTATACGATGTACCTCGGTAGCCATTAACACCGGTAGGCGGTAGGGTAGGATACCAGTGTTAGACTCGGACATACCCTCCCATCTAGTCATGCTTATGCAGCTAGTAGGTACCGCCCAAATAACTACAACCAATGGTTTTGCAAGATTTCTCACCGCCGCCGATTCCGAGAAAAAATCCCCGTGCCGGCCTTGCGATGAAACATCGTTCATGTGTTTGTTTTCCTTTCTGACGATTCAAAAATGGCTCCTGCAAAATTTTACTGTTCGCTGGAATCGTTAGGACGAGACGTTTTGTTTGCGCAAACTCGATTCGCTGAACAATTCGCAGCTGGTGCGGTTAGGCGAATCGAGAATTTACATTGAGATGGAGCGGAGCGGTCCGGGAGAGCGCGACATGATATTAAACTGCCTGTAAATTGTGTTCGAACCACGATTTGCTCATGGATCTGAATGTAATCCAGTAGTTCTCGGAACCGTTTTCGCCAGCGCAGCAGCTGCATTACGCCACAGCCCACCGTCACTCATCAGGCTGCAAGACTAGAATTGGGATTCATACTGTCATATCTGCATTTTAGTCATTAGACTGGTCACTCGTGTAGTCTTGCCATCAATTTTCAAACTAAACATTGCATTGCAAAAACAAACCCTTTGAAAGTTTTTTGAAGTCAGTAATTAAAAAAAAGTATTTTTTTCTTTCTGTATAGATATCTGGTAACCCTACCCCGGAATGACAGTCCATTAGTAACTGCGAATTATTTCTTGCTTATAGGTGCATATACTTGTAGGTACGTTGTTTTCATAGGGAAATAGATTACTTAGTCGAATGGACATGCACACAATCTCCCTCTCTCATATTATGACTCAATGCATAGCGCCACTATAATCCTGATTTAGTCCGTGGCATTAACTAAATTGTTTTAATCAATAATACTATTTGGTCGTGTATTAGAAAATGCTTTGTTACTTTCGCTACTGCCATAAAATGTAAAAGTTTAACAGCATTGAAAGAATTTATCTACTAAACCAGTTTATCAAATTCATAATAAAATTGCTCCAGCATTGCTTGGAAAGGATTACCTAAGATATAAAGAGTACTAGTGTTTATTTATGACTGTTCAGTAAATTATAAGAAAATAATTTTATTTTACATCACTATGCTCTGTCTACTCTTGAGGCGGCGGGAGACACTTCCTAATTTTACTCATATTGTCTACTGCTTGAATAGTTATTGTAACGCGAATGTATGCAGACAATAACTCTATCAATTATTTCCAGGTTCAAAGACGGTGTAGCGTATCCGTGGTCGGCGGGTGTGTCCAACCTCATCCTGTACCCTGAGGCTGCCAACCAGACGCTGTACACTAGGCGAGCGTCGCGCGCCGACTCCGGAGACTACATTTGCAGGCTCAGCAATGAAACCCACAGTGAGACGCATTCGGTGCGCCTCGACATTCTCGGTGAGTCATCTGTCTTCTGGTTCAATTGTTTCAAATTCTTCATTTGAATTTAAAAACATTATTTCATGCACCGTTGTTGCAAGTGCAAGGATGCTAATAAAGTATAACTCCAAGATGATTTAATCGTCATCATAATTTAAGCCTCAGTTTGTCCACTGCTGGACATAAGTCTCTCCTAATAATTTCCAAAATGACAAGAAATTTGATGAATGGACGTAATTGGTGTATATTAGCACACTAAATTACGTTTATCGTGAAGTTATAATATCAAGTAAAATTCTTATTTAGCGGAACCTCCCTAGGCTCGGAGGGAACCACTAAGATTGCAACCGAGAAACCCCGAAAGAAAGGAGACCAGGGTAAATTTATTGGTAAAATATAATGGAGTGATATCCATTACGATACTGAAAAATTAAGAATCTGTTTAGTTGTGCTGCCTATTACCACCTATTAAGTAATATTATGTGATGATAAAGTCAATTAATCACAAGTGTTATAGAAAATAGCTCTACGTGGGTTTATACTCGGATTAATACTCTCTAAAGAAAGTGGAAGAGAAAGCCTGTATGGAACAAATTGGTATAAATAAGCTTACAAGTAATGTTTATGACTCAATTATTGTTATATTCTTGCAGCACGACATTCGCAAGTACATATCCATTCATACATGTTCAGTTTTTTTGTATTTGTGCATCAATATTTATTACTCAAACATTGAAGCACAAATACAATAAATTTACTTTCGCCTGAATAGTAAATTATAGGACTTACATGGGTAAAGCTGCCTTAGCTTCTCTTTCATTTTTAGGGTTTTTTTCAGTTACTTTTAACATTTCAGCCCGTTTAGTTTAGCATAGTAATAATTGTCCATCAATTCTCATGTTCGTACTAATTTAAGACAAAAAGTTAAAATAACCACTGGAAACGTACACGAAAGAATCAAACTTGATCAGGATTAAAGTTTGTACAAGAATCAACTTCTTGGTAGGATCGGCATGTGCCCATATTGTTTTTTAATTTCCATTCATCGTTCTTTCACAGACAAACCGAACGACACGCCTCGAACGATGTTCATATCTCCAGACCAGTGGTTGGACGAGGGAGAAGAGTTGAGACTATTCTGCGAAGCTCTCGTGGGTAAGTTTTAGATCTCGACTACTTGAGAATATAACTATACATGACCCCATAAATTTTCAAAATACTCTATTAAAACAACAAACAAATTTACTAATGAAAAATTTCTGTTTTACATTAAAATTGCATTTTGCATAAATAATAGGACACCCTTTACTGGAAAATAGAAAGAAAGCCTACCTCAGGACTTTTAAAATTAAATTACATTATAGAAATACTATCTGTTTGTAGGAAAGTCGTACCTAGCAGATGCCCGAAGCGACCTTCGCTGGCGGAGACTGCTGCCCAACGGCACTGAGGACGACTTGCTGCCTACGCACACAGAGGTGAAAACTCATCGGTAAGTATTCACTATTTTAACGGCTGGTACATACGGATTCCATACTTATATCGAGCTCCGCAGCTATATTAACTACTAGCCCGTGTAGCCTATGTTCGACCCCGGGTCTTCAACTATATTCATACCAAATTTCATCAGAATCCATTCAGCGGTTTGGCCGTTAACGCTAACAGACATACAGACTTTCACATTTATAATATTAGTATAGATTTCCGATGTTTTATTTATCTCTGTATCTGTATATTTTATTTGTCGCACAAATGATTTGGCATATTCAATACCTTATAATAGTAATACATTTGAATTTTCTTTCTTGGAATTGGAAACTTATTCGATACAAAAGAACGAGTTATTTTACTTAGATCTTCCCCTTGTATTAAAACTAATTTCAACTTAACAATTTATTTTAATACGAGGGCTAGCATTTTTTCGCTACGCAAAGTAATTATTGTTGACGATTTTTACGTTTTAAGATTTCTTTCCAAATATCGCCAAACTCTCATAAACATTTCTTATTGATTATAGGTTTGACATATATATCTTTTTTATCGAATAGAATCGATGTTTGAAAAAGTGTATTTATTCAACAAAAACATTCGATATGAAATGTTTCTAAATTAAAACTTATTCAATTTGTTAAAAGAAGGGGAAAACCACGACACAGGCAAACAACAAACCAGTCAGACTTCCCGTCGCAGTTTCTCGGAAGCTTCCAATTGAGTTTCGATATTGCTACGCTAGTATAGAAGAGGGTTATGATTTTAGCCATATTCTATGTTAAACAAGGATTGATTTAAATTCTACTGTTAGTTACTATTAATATTAGGTCCTTACATATGAAATTGGCGTTTTGTATGGGAGGAACAAAATGTCGAATATTTTTTTTACTTATTTATTCAAAGTATGAAACATTGTTATCTATGCACTTTTGCCATCTCATAGGTAGTTCATTGATCCCTTTACTAAAAAAACCATTCGGAAGGGAATCAATAAAATCTTTGAAGGCGGTTTCGACTGCCCCATCGGATGTAAAAAAAAAAATTTTATTAGTAACTGGACTTAGAGTGTGTTTGATAATTGTTGGACTTATTTTTGTTAACTGTTGGTTAGATATTTAGTTGACATTTGCATGCCTTGATGTGAGGTCAAATACATTTAGCGACATAACTGTTTTAAAGAACTTTCTATACTGTGTTTTAGCAAATAAATGATTTGATTTGATTTGAGTTGAACTTTTTTGGGTCAATTTTCGCTGTGGCAGGATTTGGCTGGCTTGCCAGGGTCCAGACCAAATCAAATCTAGGACCTCGGTTAATTGCTTGGTATTGCAATTATTAATCGATTATTTACGATTAATTGTCAAAAATCGATTAAATTAATTATATCAATACTATCGATACCCTAGATTATTAAAAAAAAATAAACAAAATCGATTAATCGGCAATACTACCCCACGGGGTACCAACTACCCAAAGGCCATATTTAGAATGTTGGTGGGCGTAAAGGCGGAAAATGGAATCATAATAGTAATAAGTTGCTAGTCGCATCGCCTACTGTTAGGTATGTTTTCTTCGATTTTCGTCCACTCCCAGACCAGCATTGAAGATATAAGATGCCATAGACAGACAAAATTTAAGTCAAACTATAACGCAACATCCCTTTTGGGGTCGGGAGTTAAAAACAAAATATCTGAATAATAAAAATCGAAACCTCGGGGAATTTGGGATTTTTTAATACACGGCAACATCGAGCACTGAGCGGTACTTTGCGCAATATTTTAGGGATTTATTATTTTCGTGAGTAATTTATGTCCATATTTCGAAATTATACAATACTTACTGATGGTATGTAATACCAGTATCTTCTTATTTCTATACAATACAATACAAATACTATTTATTGCACCAAAATACAAATTTCACAAAACAATTTACGTACATTAAAATTGACGTACAAAGGCGGACTTATTGTTAGAGCGATCTCTTCCAGTCAAACCTTAGGATGGATGGAAAAAACGTTGAACAAGGCGATGGCGCAGTATAAAATTATTACTATTAGTTATTATTTTACTATTAGTATTATTCTTGACTACGCAAACTGCCATTTTGCTTCTGCTTTTACATTAAATTTAAAAGTTGTCTAGACGTCCAACTCACTTATCGGTTACGGCTTGACTGACGGGGGTACGCCGCGAGTACTCAGAATTCGGCGTAGTTTTAGTTGCTACATTTTTCTAGTACGCCGGCGGTATCTAGTCGAGCGCGCAAGACCAATTATTAATCTATGTATTAATAATTCGTTGGGTCTACTTTGGTTCATGAAACGATAAATCGTATTAATTCAATGGATTTTTGTATGTTAATTATTAAGTTCTTGATGCAATGCAAATATATAATGGACGGGTCTTTAGCCTTTACCCAGCAGTGGGACATAAGGTTGCTGAAACGACCACTTAGGAAAATTTTAGATTATACAATCAAATATACGTATTCACCTAAAGATAGAGGTAAAATACAATACCTTCGTATTTATAATATTAATCGGGAAATTATGAAAGTTAAAGTCATCAATTAAATAATTACTTGCATACCTACCCGATATTAATCTAATAGGTTGGGGAAAAAGTTTCTTCGCATTTTTTAAGAAAATTCAAAACATTTTTTAATATAGTTTGTTTACATTCAACTACAGTATGTAGGTGCCGATTTGTTCGATTACTTTTTGCCATCTTGTACGAGGATAGATCGAAATATTCGCGGCGTTACACATAAATACTTGAACTATTTTAATGTAACTGACCTCATTCGATTTGCTTACTCTCTGGTTGTCACATTGTAAAATTCTATCGTAATAGCATTATCTGTTTTTAAATTAGACTGAATTTTGTGAGCCTAAGTGCAGCGTTTTTAAAGAATGGAGAAAATTGAGCAACGTGCGGTAATCAAATACCTGTTTAAAAAAAACTAACTCCAAAAGAGATTCACGAAGATATGTCAACAACATTGGGAGAATCTGCTTCGTCGTATACGACTGTGAAAAAGTGGGTTGCAGAATTTAAACGCGGACGAGAGAGTATTGAAGATGACCCTCGCTCCGACCGGCCTACGACGTCTACGACTGAAGAAAACATCGGGAAAATCTGTGATCTGATATTGGCAGATCGGAGATTGACCATCAGGGAGATTGCAGACACTATTGGCATCTCGTATGAACGAACACAAAACATCATAGTCAATGAACTTGGATTTTCTAAGATTTCTGCGCGGTGGGTACCCAGATTGCTTTCAGTTGAACAAACACGAATACGGCTCACGATTTCTCGCGACTGTTTGGAAATGTTTGAGGCTGATCCACAAGATTTTTTGGCCAGATTTGTGACAATGGATGAAACCTGGGTACACCACTACACCCCAGAGTCAAAACAGCAATCCAAGCAGTGGAAAAAACCTGATGAACCGACTCCAAAAAAAGCCAAAGCAATTTTGTCAGCTGGCAAGGTGATGGCGTCAGTTTTTTGGGATGCTAAGGGTGTCATCATGGTGGACTACCTTGCAAAAGGTCAAACTATAAACTCGGCTTATTACTGCACCCTTTTACGTCGTTTGCGTGAAACAATCAAAGAGAAAAGGCCAGGATTACTCAGCAGGAAAGTGTTGTTCCATCAGGATAATGCACGCGTTCACACGTCTTTTGAATCTATGGCTCAAATTCGTGATTGTGGCTTTGAATTACTGCCCCATCCCGCCTATTCCCCTGATTTGGCACCTTCCGACTTTCATTTATTCCCAAACCTAAAAAAACACCTTGGAGGTAAAAAAATTTCATCAAATGAGGAGGTCGAAGCTGCGGTGGGTGACTTTTTTGAAGGCCTTGAAGAAACTTTTTTTATGACTGGCATACAGGCGTTGGAAACCAGATGGAAGAAGTGCATTGAGCTAAGTGGAGATTACGTGGAAAAATAAAATTACTTTTGTTTATATTTTATATTGTTTTCTTGCTGAGGCCGCGAACTTTTTAATCCATCCTCGTAGGTAGGGACATGATCCCATTGCTATAGAAATTTTGAGGCTTCTAATAAAAAAACCGCGACAAGTAGTTTTGGCAGTCCTCTCGTGATGTTAACCTGACACTGCCTAAAGAATTGTGAAGAGACCGAAACAGGTGAAAATCTGAAGGTGCAAGGTCAGGACTATACGGCAGATGCCAAACTCTCTTAATTTTTGCTGAGTGGCTAAAGATGTGTGAGGTCTAGTGTTATCAATCCCACCACATATGCATAAGCATCACCTTGTTGCGAGTTAACCCGGGTTTCGCCAGTCTGTGAAGCCTGACCGGCCTTTGACCACGACCTTTGTCGCACGTTCTTGTTGTACGTGATCCACTTTTCATCACCAGTTATCAGCTTCTTCAAAAATGGTTCGGTTTCATTACGTCGTAATAAAAACCACAAATGAGTACACGGTTCATTAGGTTTCTTTCAGTGAGCTCGTGAGGTACCCAAATATCGATTTTTGTACCTAGTTTTTTTCAAATGCGGCAAAACTGTATTGTGGTCAATTCCCAGTTCTTCAGCTACGTCGTAACTACTGATATGCCGATTTTGCTCCACTTTTTAAAAAATGGCATCCAATTTATCCGTAATAGAGCGACCAGAGCGACGTGCATCTTCGACATCAAAATTTCCGGATTGAAAACGCTTAAACCAAATATGTGCTACTCTCACAGACACTGCACTAGGTCCATAAACATCCCAAAATTTTTCCCGGCTTGCGTTTCATTTTTTACCTTTTTGTAGTAAAATTTTAAAATGTAACGAATTTCTTCATTATATTCACTCATCTTGACAGTAAGTAAAACAAATAAAAATCACACATTTTTCTAATTTGAATTTGGAATTATCTTCTTTAAAATTTAAACTTTTAATGATACCAAAACCAGCCAGATACAAATAGTATAGCCAAAGAGATTTTATTACAAGTTCATACATACTATATGCGAAGACTTCTTTCTCAACCTAATATTAACATTTCCAGTGACGACGTGATGGACATCCGCGGCGTTTACCTCGTAGTGGACCGCATCACTCGACAGGACTTCGGGACTTACGTGTGCGAAGTGCATAGCAACGACGCTAGGACTACAAGCAAAGTCACTGTGCATGACCGATGTAAGTGGAATAATTATAATTAAATTTTTAACTAACGCACTGCATATTATTTAATTTAAAACATAAAATTACAGGATCAAGTGCGAAAATTACCTATATAAAATAAACTACTTATTAAATCTGAATGGCGATATGTAAGACTGTATTTTTGGTCCAGTGGATATGGCGTTGCCTTACCCAGAGGTCATGGGTTCGATACCCATGGGAAGCATGTTTTATTTAGTTGTTTCCAGTTTAGTTAGGACATTGCTGACTTGAATCATTGAACAGCGATTACTGTTCGTGTGTCTCACAGCAAAATAGCAACAAGTGACAATAATATCTCAGACATAACTATGCTATTATATGTTGCAAAGTATAAAACTGGACAAACAGCTGGACTGGTTCATCGGATGTTTTTGTTTAAAACTTTGAAAGTAGAGGCAAGATATTGTGCAAAGTGGTAAATTATTAACTCCACTATGAATTACTTATCTACCAAATATCATCTTAATATCAAAAATATTTTTTAAGATGACTTTCACCTTTAAACTAAACAAATAATTATATTTACAAGACCAATTTAGTGATTTGTTGTTCCAAATATTTTTTGTGCTCCTCCTGGTCACTAATCTGTCATGTAGTTCCGTGTTTAATGATGATTAGAAAATATATTAACAAGTAACTAAATCTATTCGGACACCGTCCTATGAGGAAAATTCTTTATTTGCTAAAAAACAATAGGATTATGTCTAAGATAATTATCATTATGATCTTACGAATATATCAGTTTATGATATCCCAAACAACGACAAAAATTGTTCAAAATAATAAATGAAGGCAGATTGGAAAATCCAAAACATAAATTGCAATAGTCATTTTTGGGTTCCGTACATAAAGGGTAAAATTTTTTATTGGGAGGAATGTGGAAGGAAAAGGGGAGATTCAAGTTAGTTGTAAAGTTAATAGTAGGAACCGACTTCAATCTTCTTTAGAGGAATTTATGTATGACTCTGATATTATCGTATTTAAAAAATATATATATACGATGGTTTTTTTACACGTTTTTTACCAAGGATAATCATTAAACGTCTGTGAGTGTGGTTGTTAATGTTTTAATGTAATAAAATCTTAAGCAGTATTATAAGTCAGACGTACTGTAACGCCTTTATAATTATATGCATGCCTTTATAATTATACGCATTTTAATATATATGTGTGGCAATATATATTTTCATCGTTAGTCGGTCGAGTGATGGAGGAAGGCGGTGCCTCGTGGCGCGGCGCGGCGCCGGTGTCGTGGCGCGCGCTGGCGCTGGGACTGGCGGCCGCGGCGATGCTGCTGCTGTCGGCGGCCGCGCTGCACCGCCGCTGCACGCCGCCGCTGCTGCTGGCGTTGCGGCACGTGCGAGCGCGAGCCAACACCGCCGCGCACCGAGCGAGAGGTGAGGATAGTGATGTGACAGTGTGTAGTGACGCTGCTGCTGGCGTTGCGGCACGTGCGAGCGCGAGCCAACACCGCCGCGCACCGAGCGAGAGGTGAGGATAGTGATGTGACAGTGTGTAGTGACGCTGCTGCTGGCGTTGCGGCACGTGCGAGCGCGAGCCAACACCGCCGCGCACCGAGCGAGAGGTGAGGATAGTGATGTGACAGTGTGTAGTGACGCTGCTGCTGGCGTTGCGGCACGTGCGAGCGCGAGCCAACACCGCCGCGCACCGAGCGAGAGGTGAGGATAGTGATGTGACAGTGTGTAGTGACGCTGCTGCTGGCGTTGCGGCACGTGCGAGCGCGAGCCAACACCGCCGCGCACCGAGCGAGAGGTGAGGATAGTGATGTGACAGTGTGTAGTGACGCTGCTGCTGGCGTTGCGGCACGTGCGAGCGCGAGCCAACACCGCCGCGCACCGAGCGAGAGGTGAGGATAGTGATGTGACAGTGTGTAGTGACGCTGCTGCTGGCGTTGCGGCACGTGCGAGCGCGAGCCAACACCGCCGCGCACCGAGCGAGAGGTGAGGATAGTGATGTGACAGTGTGTAGTGACGCTGCTGCTGGCGTTGCGGCACGTGCGAGCGCGAGCCAACACCGCCGCGCACCGAGCGAGAGGTGAGGATAGTGATGTGACAGTGTGTAGTGACGCTGCTGCTGGCGTTGCGGCACGTGCGAGCGCGAGCCAACACCGCCGCGCACCGAGCGAGAGGTGAGGATAGTAATGTGACAGTGTGTAGTAACGCTGCTGCTGGCGTTGCGGCACGTGCGAGCGCGAGCCAACACCGCCGCGCACCGAGCGAGAGGTGAGGATAGTGATGTGACAGTGTGTAGTGACGCTGCTGCTGGCGTTGCGGCACGTGCGAGCGCGAGCCAACACCGCCGCGCACCGAGCGAGAGGTGAGGATAGTGATGTGACAGTGTGTAGTGACGCTGCTGCTGGCGTTGCGGCACGTGCGAGCGCGAGCCAACACCGCCGCGCACCGAGCGAGAGGTGAGGATAGTGATGTGACAGTGTGTAGTGACGCTGCTGCTGGCGTTGCGGCACGTGCGAGCGCGAGCCAACACCGCCGCGCACCGAGCGAGAGGTGAGGATAGTGATGTGACAGTGTGTAGTGACGCTGCTGCTGGCGTTGCGGCACGTGCGAGCGCGAGCCGAGCCAACACCGCCGCGCACCGAGCGAGAGGTGAGGATAGTGATGTGACAGTGTGTAGTGACGCTGCTGCTGGCGTTGCGGCACGTGCGAGCGCGAGCCAACACCGCCGCGCACCGAGCGAGAGGTGAGGATAGTGATGTGACAGTGTGTAGTGACGCTGCTGCTGGCGTTGCGGCACGTGCGAGCGCGAGCCAACACCGCCGCGCACCGAGCGAGAGGTGAGGATAGTGATGTGACAGTGTGTAGTGACGCTGCTGCTGGCGTTGCGGCACGTGCGAGCGCGAGCCAACACCGCCGCGCACCGAGCGAGAGGTGAGGATAGTGATGTGACAGTGTGTAGTGACGCTGCTGCTGGCGTTGCGGCACGTGCGAGCGCGAGCCAACACCGCCGCGCACCGAGCGAGAGGTGAGGATAGTAATGTGACAGTGTGTAGTAACGCTGCTGCTGGCGTTGCGGCACGTGCGAGCGCGAGCCAACACCGCCGCGCACCGAGCGAGAGGTGAGGATAGTGATGTGACAGTGTGTAGTGACGCTGCTGCTGGCGTTGCGGCACGTGCGAGCGCGAGCCAACACCGCCGCGCACCGAGCGAGAGGTGAGGATAGTGATGTGACAGTGTGTAGTGACGCTGCTGCTGGCGTTGCGGCACGTGCGAGCGCGAGCCAACACCGCCGCGCACCGAGCGAGAGGTGAGGATAGTGATGTTACAGTGTGTAGTGACGCTGCTGCTGCTGCTGTCGGCGAGTGGATGAATGTCGTGACTCGTAGCTGCTGCTTGCTTCGGACACGTGCGCGTCAAAACAACCCACAACAACACACTACAAACTGCACCGTGCAGTCGCCAATCCATGCAGAAAAAAAGACTAAAGACATTTTATAAATTATTAATTTATGGATTTCGATATCCATTTTCGCAATAGCCCTGGCGCAATACAAGATGTACAGCGAGGTCTCACTTACTCACTCGCATTTGAATGGATTGAAGAGAGCGTAGTAATTGTTTTTTTTATTTGTAGAAAATGAATCAAACCTTTTTGATAAGACCGAGGTTAATTTTAATAGAATATTTTTATCAGCAATTCATCTTATTTGGGGAAAAGTTATACGTTTATATATATATAAATGATTTGTTTCCAGTGCTAGAAAAAGAATTCGATGTGTTGGTGTGCTACACTAGCGTGGACGCGGAGTTGGTTCGCGGCGCGCTGCTTCCCACGCTGTCCCTCAAGTACAAATACCGGCTCAACTCGCTGCTGCTCCACACGTTGCCGGACAACTGTGAGTTATTCTATTTGTCTACAATAGCAGTTTAGAAATGCATTTTATGAAAGTTCTTTCATCTATTATCCTCTATTATTATAGGTTTATGGTATCCCACGTCATATGTACGAGGGGTGATCCAAAAGTAATGATAATCAATAATAAACACAATGAATAAAATAAAAAAATAAATTTATTTCTCAACATAGTCTCCTAGCAAGTCTATACATTTAGTCCATCTCTTTTCTAAACCTAAAATTCCCTTAGAAAAAAAATCTTTATCTTGACTCTCAAAAAAGTCCTCAACCGCAACCATCACGTCACTATCATCGTCAAATTTCTTGCCTCGGAGGTGTTCCTTGAGTCGTGGAAAGAGATAGAAGTCACTGGGGGCTAGATCTGGTGAATAGGGGGGGTGTTCCACCAGCTCAAAGCCCGCATCCTGAATGGCAGCCATGGCAATTGCAGCTTTGGGAACCGGTGCGTTGTCTTGATGGAACAGCACTCCAGCCCGCAGTTTGCCTCGCCTTTTCTCCTTAATAACCTCCCGCAATCTTCTTATTTGTTCTGCATAGTAGGAGCCTGTAATAGTGGCCCCCTTTTCCAAGTAGTCCACCATGATTATTCCTTCAGCATCCCAAAAAACAGACGCCATAACCTTCCCTGCTGAACTTGACACTTTGAATTTCTTCGGCGTCGGTTCATCGGATCGTTTCCATGTCATAGATTGTTGTTTTGTTTCAGGATCAAAATGGTGGATCCAGGTCTCGTCCATGGTCACAAAACGTGACAAAAAATTTTCCTTGTCTGCTTGAAACTTTTCGAGATTTGCTCTTGACATGTCGACTCGTTTCTTCTTTTGCTCGTCGTTTAACATTTTCGGTACCCAACGTGCGGAGACCTTTCTCATATTCAATTCGTTCGCAAGGATTCTTTGAATGCTGCCATATGAGATCCCTGTGACCTCAGCTACATGCCTGATAGTCACTCTTCGATCTTCTAATACAACTTCTTCAACTTTTTTCACATTTTCTTCAGTGAGGGACGTCGATGGGCGTCCTTCGCGGTGTTCGTCTTCCGTCGATGTTCTTCCCAGCTTAAACTCCTTAGCCCAGCGTGCAACTGTGGAATATGGAGGAGAAGAGTCCCCTAATGTTTCCACCAAGTCGCTGTGTATGTCTTTGGTAGACATTTTTTTCAAGCAGAGGTATTTAATGACAGCTCTGATTTCGTGTTTTTCCATTTTGATGTTCACTCCTTGACAGTCCGTATTCAAATGAATGTAGCTCCCGAAAATCGTGGCCTATTTATATGGTTTTTTTTTCCTGAACTAGTGGGTAACTGAGCAAGTGACTGATATTTTTTTTGTATTTTTGTGTGCACTAGAAATAACTGATTATCATTACTTTTGGATCACCCCTCGTATTTTTGATCGATTTGATAAAGTAGTTCGGTTGTGTTTTTATCAAAAGTAAAACAGGTTTCATAGTGATGCTGCAGGACGCGCCGATAACAGCGAGCGCCTAGAACCGCGCATTGCACTCGGACAGCGGCGCGCGTTTCAACTGCGGAATTCGAAACAAAATATATTAGAATCTTAGATTAATAATTGGTCTCGCGAGCTCGACTAGATACCATTGGCATACTACAAAAATTCGCAACTGCGTCAGTCATGCCGCGACCGATGAGTGAATTGGATGTCTAGATAAATATAAAATTTAATGTAAAAGTAGACGCAAAATGTACAGTTTGCGTAGTCAAACTAAGAATAATACTAAAAGAAATAAGAAAGATACTGGTATTACATACCATCAATAAGTATTGTATAATTTCGAAATATGGACATAAATTACTCACGAAAATAATATAACCCTAAAATATGGCGCGAAGTACCGCTTGGTGCTCAATGTTGCCGTGTATTAAAAAATCCCAAATTCCCCGAGGTTTCGATTTTTATTATTTAGATATTTTGTTTTTTAACTCCCGACCCCAAAAGAGGGATGTTGTAATTTTGACTTTTTCTGACAATTTTGTCTGTCTTTAACATCTTATTTCTTTAATGCTGATCTGGGAGAAAAGTAAATACGTGGAATGTACTAGCTGCTTCTCTTCCCGCGCAGACCATATAAGCCGGCCGAGGAAGTGGGCGAAAATCGAATATACCTATCAGTAGGCGATGCGACTAGCAACCTATCACTATTTTGATTCCATTTCCACTTTACGCCCACCAACATTCTAAATATGGCCTTTAGGTAGTTGGTACCCCGTAGGGTATTGTTGCCGGATAATCGATTAATCGAATTTGGGTTTTTTTAAATAATGTAGGATATCGAAAGTATTAATATAATAAATTTAATCGATCTTTGACAATTAATCGATTATTAACTGCAATATCAAACAATTAGTCGATTATTGAAATGGGTTGATATAAATTATATCGATTTAATCAACATAGGTATATAATTTATATATTATCGTATATATCAATGGTTATTAATCGATTATGTATCTGTAGTATCGATATAATCTAAGCTGTAGTATTGATTTTTGAGAATTTATGAAAAATAATCGATTAATGGATTAACAACAATACCAAGCATTTCAGGCACCGATACTATACAGATATACCGGAACTCGGCGGCGGGATGTACAGCGGGCATAACACAAATCATCGTCATTCAACTCATACAGAAAAAAATATTGTACTTACAGAAGAAATATATTATCGATAGTATCAATATCGATACTATCTATATATGATCACTATCGATACCTTAGATTATATTTTCAACTATCAAACAATCGATTATTATTCGATGTGTAATCGATTTCCCGGCAACACTACTGTATAGAAAAAGGCCATGATAATATCTACTCGTATGTACAAGATGTTTACCGCAGCTCCGCCTGCGTCAAAAGGTAGCCTATGTTTGACTCCGGGTCTTGAACTATATCCGTACCAAATTTCATGAAAATCAATTCAGCGGTTTAGTTGTGAAAGAGTAACAAACATCCATCCATACTTACAAACTTTCGCGTTTATAATATTAATAGGATGTGTATGTCTATTTATTTATCTGTATTTAAACCCGGATTACAACTAAAAAGAGGTCAGTAATCAATTAGCTCCAAGCTAAATAGAAAATTAAAGTAACGTTTAACATACTGTACTGTGTAATACGTGGGGCGCACTATAAGTTTCCGGAATGAATATGAAAAAATACTATTAAAGGTACAAAATTAATTTATTGTTTTTCAAAATAATCTCCCTTGGCGTCTA
The DNA here is from genome assembly GCA_947363495.1 of Euzophera pinguis. NCBI lineage: Eukaryota > Metazoa > Arthropoda > Insecta > Lepidoptera > Pyralidae > Euzophera > Euzophera pinguis. Next base: position 9,395,170 of record OX376157.1, on the reverse strand, counting down.
TGCACTTTTTCATTCGATGAAACCAGTTTTGAAAACTTTTGTGCCACTCCTCTGTGGTGACCTCTGAAACGTGTTTTTCATACTCCTCGACAGCCTCTTCTGGTGATGAAAATTGTTGACCGCGTAATTGGTTCTTAATTTTTGGGAACAGAAAAAAGTCACAAGGTGCCAGGTCGGGACTGTATGCAGGATGACTCATGAGTTCTACATTTTTCGCCTTCAAAAAGTCGTTTATCTGTCTGGCCGTGTGAGAACTAGCATTGTCGTGGTGCAGGATGATACGGCGTTTACGGTTATTTTTACGGAGTTCGTCAATAACTTCCGGCAAACAAATGGTCGTGTACCAGTCACTATTCACTGTACGACGATTCTCTAAAGCAACAGTAGCCACGTGTCCAGTTTTATTAAAAAAAGAAGCAATCATCCGCTTAGATGCACTTTTCACGCGCGCCACTTTGGTTGGTTTCGGCTCATCTTGAAAGACCCATACGCTCGATTGCTGCTTTGTTTTGGGATCGTAGCAATAAATCCATATTTCGTCACCTGTTACTATGTTCCACACCAAATTTGACGCACCTTCGTTGAATCTGGTAAGCATGGCACTGCACCAAGTGACGCGGTCCGTTTTTTGAGCCTCGGTCAAGTTGTGTGGGATCCACCGCGAGCACAGCTTTCTCACACCCAAATGTTTGTGTAGGATTAATTGTATTTGACTCATGCCTATTTCTAAGGATGCGCGAATTTCATGGTAGGTCACATGCCTGTCTGTTTCAATCATACGGCGCACAGCATTGATGTTTTTGTTGGTCACAGCGGTGGACGGCCGACCATCGCGAGATTCGTCACTGAGATTGATACGACCACGCTTGAATTCTGCAAACCAGCTATAAACAGTTGTCTTGCATGGTGCTTCATTGCCAAAAGCTGTTTCAAGCCGAGCGATGCTCTGTTGAGCTGTCAAATTACACTTAAAATCGTAGAAAATCATACTACGAAAATTTTCCCGAGTTAAATCCATGTTGATGCAGACACACAATTTTTTAAATGGCGCCACAAGGTAAAAACAAAAGACAGTCAGATGAAACAAACTGCATTCTACAGCCAAAGAGTTCTATTTTCAAATGTTGCAATAAATTTTTAAATATTGTTTATGTAAGTGGCCAGTTCCGGAAACTTACAGTGCGCCCTATGTAATAAATCGAAAGAAAGTTTTTTTGCAATTTTAGGATTCTATAATAGAATTATAAAATAAAGTAGACAAAAATTAATCATTTCCCCTACCTTATCTCCAAAACTATCGATTCCAGAATTTTGATTCATAAATTACTGGAAAACCTATGAGATATTTTTAAATTTGTTTAGGAGGTCCAAATGGAGAAAAATAAAAAATTGTACAGAACCCTCTCCATGCGAGCCGACTCACACTTGGCCAGTTTTATTTTAATTTCATTTTAAAGGATTTTCTGAGCTACTTTTTATAATACGTAACAAGACCACAGCAATTAATAATTTTCCCATTGGTCGGGCACCAGTCAAGTAGCTGGCAACACCATAATCGAAGCTAGTGTGCGTTTTTGCACATTGTTTTACACACACTTTCCTATTAAGTAGCCGCATTCTGGAAACTGATTTTTCTTCACAGCGCGGTATCTAGTCGTAGCGCCGCGAAGACCAATTATTAATCTATGATTAGAATATACATGCATCGGATGCACCTTAGTCCTGAATTAACGGAAAACCGACTTGATTGTTGCAGGGTATAACGAGATAACAAGCGAGCTGTGCCGCTGCCGCTCGGTTGTGGTGGTGGTGTCGCCGGCGCAGTACTCCACGCAGCAGCTGCTGACCGCACTGCTGCAGTTGCGGGCACTGCCGCTGCCGCCCGTGCTGGTGTTGCTGCAGGTACATCACTAGAGATACAGTGCTTCGATTGCAGCTGAAGATAGATCACCAGTACTTCAATAAGAAGTATCTTGTTTGGTGGACGGCACGATTATATTGTTGTCATTATCGTACAGCATTTATGTACAGTCACGAGCATTAACATGTTAACACATTGGTTCTAAGTCAATTGAATACAAATTAATGCTCGTGACTGAAGTGAGGTTCTTTTTTAAATATCTCTTTTTTTGTGTAGATTATTGAACTAAAACGTTTTTAACTATTATATATTATGTTTTATAAATTGGTGTGTACGTCGTCAGGACCTGCCGAAGCTGAAGCGCGAGGCGAAGGAGAGCGGGCTGCGGCTGGTGGAGCTGGTGCGGCGCGCGCGACTGCTGGCGTGGAGGCACGTGCACGAGCGCGCCTTCTGGACGCAGCTGCGACTCGAGCTGCCGCTGCCGCCGACACCGCCGCCGCCACACCACACCGCCAGTGTCAGTCACACACTACTATATATATAGCCTATATATAACGTGGCGGCACGTGCACGAGCGCGCCTTCTGGACGCAGCTGCGACTCGAGCTGCCGCTGCCGCCGACACCGCCGCCGCCACACCACACCGCCAGTGTCAGTCACACACTACTATATATATAGCCTATATATAACGTGGAGGCACGTGCACGAGCGCGCCTTCTGGACGCAGCTGCGACTCGAGCTGCCGCTGCCGCCGACACCGCCGCCGCCACACCACACCGCCAGTGTCAGTCACACACTACTATATATATAGCCTATATATAACGTGGCGGCACGTGCACGAGCGCGCCTTCTGGACGCAGCTGCGACTCGAGCTGCCGCTGCCGCCGACACCGCCGCCGCCACACCACACCGCCAGTGTCAGTCACACACTACTATATATATAGCCTATATATAACGTGGAGGCACGTGCACGAGCGCGCCTTCTGGACGCAGCTGCGACTCGAGCTGCCGCTGCCGCCGACACCGCCGCCGCCACACCACACCGCCAGTGTCAGTCACACACTACTATATATATAGCCTATATATAACGTGGCGGCACGTGCACGAGCGCGCCTTCTGGACGCAGCTGCGACTCGAGCTGCCGCTGCCGCCGACACCGCCGCCGCCACACCACACCGCCAGTGTCAGTCACACACTACTATATATATAGCCTATATATAACGTGGAGGCACGTGCACGAGCGCGCCTTCTGGACGCAGCTGCGACTCGAGCTGCCGCTGCCGCCGACACCGCCGCCGCCACACCACACCGCCAGTGTCAGTCACACACTACTATATATATAGCCTATATATAACGTGGCGGCACGTGCACGAGCGCGCCTTCTGGACGCAGCTGCGACTCGAGCTGCCGCTGCCGCCGACACCGCCGCCGCCACACCACACCGCCAGTGTCAGTCACACACTACTATATATATAGCCTATATATAACGTGGCGGCACGTGCACGAGCGCGCCTTCTGGACGCAGCTGCGACTCGAGCTGCCGCTGCCGCCGACACCGTCGCCGCCACACCACACCGCCAGTGTCAGTCACACACTACTATATATATAGCCTATATATAACGTGGCGGCACGTGCACGAGCGCGCCTTCTGGACGCAGCTGCGACTCGAGCTGCCGCTGCCGCCGACACCGTCGCCGCCACACCACACCGCCAGTGTCAGTCACACACTACTATATATATAGCCTATATATAACGTGGCGGCACGTGCACGAGCGCGCCTTCTGGACGCAGCTGCGACTCGAGCTGCCGCTGCCGCCGACACCGTCGCCGCCACACCACACCGCCAGTGTCAGTCACACACTACTATATATATAGCCTATATATAACGTGGCGGCACGTGCACGAGCGCGCCTTCTGGACGCAGCTGCGACTCGAGCTGCCGCTGCCGCCGACACCGTCGCCGCCACACCACACCGCCAGTGTCAGTCACACACTACTATATATATAGCCTATATATAACGTGGCGGCACGTGCACGAGCGCGCCTTCTGGACGCAGCTGCGACTCGAGCTGCCGCTGCCGCCGACACCGTCGCCGCCACACCACACCGCCAGTGTCAGTCACACACTACTATATATATAGCCTATATATAACGTGGCGGCACGTGCACGAGCGCGCCTTCTGGACGCAGCTGCGACTCGAGCTGCCGCTGCCGCCGACACCGCCGCCGCCACACCACACCGCCAGTGTCAGTCACACACTACTTTATATATAGCCTATATATAACCTTTCCAAACAATAAAGTTCCATTAGAACTAACGCGAATCCCGCGCAGAACGTGGAAAGTGCCTTATCGTGTGCCTAAGTTAACTGGTCTGGTTAAGGCACATCTGAGAGTCCCGCGTCACGCGCACCGCGCTTGTTTCACGTCAGTTTGAATGGAGCTTATTTATTTATTGATCTTAGGAAGACTTACAGCTCCTTCACAAATAGTACGAGAGTGTTGTGCGAGAATGATAAAATTCCTCGACATATTGGGTGGCAGGCTAACCGTTTGAAAATTCAATATGTAGCTGCGATCAAGACCTTCACAGACTTTGGCGACCGAACCCGAGTTAAGTCGCAACAAGGTGATTCTGTGTGTGTTGTGGGATTGGAGGGGCATTATTCATTATGAGCTGTTAACACCAGCAGAACAGCCTGCTACTTGTTATCTGTTACCGGCCTGTTACCTGCAGCAGGCAGGACAACAACTGATGAGATTAAAGCAAGAAAAAGAAGAACAGAAAGGGTTTGGTTTTTCATCATGATAACGCTAGACCTAACACACTTTAGCCACTCAGCAAAAATTAAGAGAGTTTGGCTGGGAGATTCAGATTTCCACCTGTTTCGGTCTCTTCAGAATTCTTTAAGCAGTATCAGGTTAACATCACGAGAGGGCTGCCAAAACCACTTGTCGCGGTATTTTGATCAGAAGCCTCAAAATTTCTATAGCAATGGGAGCATGCCCCTATCAACAAGATGGTAAAAAGTAATCGAACAAAATGGCACGCACCTACATACTTTAGTTAAATGTAAATAAACTATATAAAAAAATGTTTTGAATTTTCTTTAAAAATGCAAAGAAACTTTTTCCCCGACCTATTACGTTCTTGTTGACACCTACCGCGCACAATCTTTAATATTTTTACTCAATTTTCCGTAAGGTTGCCTGGAAGAAATTGCTATTGCGATAAGGCCGCCTTTGCGCAAGGTTATTTTTCTTGTAATTACTTATATTTAACAATGTTTCCTTGTTGTGCAATAAAGAGTTTTTGTATTGTATTGTATTGTACGTTTTCGATAACATTTGGCGCATTTGTTTGATCCTATAATTATTGATTTAAGAGTACACGAACGAAGAGGATAATTCATTTATTACGTTCATGTTACCAATTTATGTTTAATCTAATATAAATTTTCATTTACAGGTCAAAACTAGCGCGTCCGAAACAATAGAGGACAAAAGCCAGCGCACCGGCAGCCTGACGGCACTCGTTTGAAGACCAACGACCACTTTCAACTCTTATCGCCAGGCATAAATAAGCATGGATTTGAAGTGGCAACTAAATGTGACTTATAGTGGTTTGGTGTTTTATATTATTGACATTGGCAACTAAGTGTGATGTGCGATACGGGCTTAAAACTGAGCCGTCATTTCATGAGCACGGCAGAATGAAGACTGCAATTTGATTTAATTACATTTCCGTAAATCACAAATCGCTATGCGGAGATAGCTATTAACAAAATTTATATATAGATCTCACGTGTCTCCTACTTTCCAGCGCAAATATTTTAATTCTTCTGTCTATTTCCCTTTCTTGTGCCAAAGGAGAGTAGTAATTGTATTCATGACAATGTATTATTTTTAGGTTACAAAGGTTGTTCTTATTTAGCAGCTAGGTTGACAGCTCTCAATTCAACCTACGAATTAAGTTTTATTTATTCTCTAACTCTTTGACTTAGTCAAATTGATTCTATTTTGAATTCAATATTCTTTTTAGTTAGTAGTGCTTTGTCATTATTTAGTTCATTATTTTTCATACTATGCGTGTATGACATGCCAGTATTATTTTGGTATTAATTGTCTGTGTCTTATGTGGCATTCATGCCATATTCATGTACGGTAATCGGCGGTAAATATTGCACAACTGCTATATCGCACAAACATAATACAATAATAGACAGTACACTCTACAAAGTCGATATACAATATTTATCGCCGAGTACCGTAACGAAACTATGGAAGTTTTTATGTATTTAAGAAATATGATTAAGTTTGTACTGAATTGAAGGGATGTCTCAGGGTCTGTGATAATGTTTATCGATGAATGATATGTTACTATGATGTCTGAAGTCAAAATTCTTGCGTGGAGTTTTTACACTCAAATTGAGATGATACTCCATGAAATGATAAATTTTCTTAGTTTAAGACTGATTTTTTAACAAGTTTAAAGTTTTTTTTAGTTGGCTTATTCAATACTTCAGTTTCTATTCTATTAGGGCTTGTTGCCGTTATCAAATTAACACTGTAAGGAGCGGTAATTTAGTTCCATAATATTATAACTGTTGTTAATTTGGGTATCGTAAATAATTTGGTAACAAAATTTTCTAGGAGGTAACAATACCTTTTTTTTGTATTGATTTTAACCAAATTAACGATACCTTCAGAGGTGATCTACTAGAAATAGACAGTAGGCCTTCTAAATTATAATGGTGATGGTATAGCGCAGCAGAAGCATCCTTTATATTTAAAAGAACATTATTGCATTATTAATTTTTCGATAATTTGAAAAACATGTTCAATCTCTGTGATAACATCATCCGCTAGTTACTTTTAAAAAATCTCACGAGATATTTACATAAACATCACTTTAAATAATTGATTTCACTCATGCAGTGTCATCACAGAGAAGGAACGAACCGAAGATGCTACAATAAATAACGGTATTTTTGTATCTTCTTAGATTAATATCTGAATGTTTGATGTACATATAATATTAGGTTAAAAATAGTATTTTCATGAACGTGATTAATGTTGTAGCATTATATCTTACATTCCGTTAAATTGATTTTTCAGTTTTATTGTGAAAATGTATATGTTCGTTTAATAAGTTACATAAAAGGAATATTTTTCTTTTTGAAAATAAATTTGTGAAATATTCATATTTTGTCTTTTTATATATTCCACCTAAGTCCGAAATTTAAAAACATTTTTATATATTTTTTTCGGAAATTGCTTTATGAAAAAGAAAAGATATTGCACCATCATCGTTAGCCCCTCTGACCAATAAAACAGATTGTAATAAAAACAAAATAATGCTATGCAAATTAACTGTATTTGGTTGTACACAAAAACATAGTGTAAAATGTTTACAATTCAAAACTAGCACAGCACGCATATCATCTATCACATTCAAATTAAGTATACAATCACTGAATAAAACATTCATATTAATAATTAAGAGATTAAGTAAAGAATTCAATTGAGATTTCAGTAACAAATAAGTACATAATAATTAATAAGGCCACGACTTCAAGATATACGGAGTGTAGGTACTTATGTACACAAGAGGTATGAGCACCTAACTACATATTATGAGTTAGTAAAACTTGGACCATGACCTTACAAAACCTCAGTTATTCTACATTTTTTTTAATGATTTATACATATTACGTAAATGTAGATAGGGCATTCCAAAATCACAGTATTAACAATTTGGTATATTACAATTAACAATATGTTAAAAATATCACTTGTCCTTTGTAAATTCCACGATTCAATAAGTACTAATAAATACATATTCTTAAAAAATTAAATATGATTTAAGTAAAATTTTAAAAATTGTGTCATTTTTGGAGCAGTTTAACTAGGGACGCCTAAAACTCACGGTCAACGAATACTTGTATATGACCAGTTTTAAATATATAAATGAATGGCACTTTCGGTTTTGTCAATAAGGTAAATTAAAATAATATTATATTTATTAATACCGAAGTTTCAAGCGTCCCTATAACTATTGACAGATCCATAGTTATTCCGGCGCCGGGCCCAGCCAGCCCAAGTTTATTCGATTCGAATGTTCAGATCATTTTCTATCTACTCAGTATAGGAAAGTGTATATTTTTTATTTGTACCCTAGCCTAGATGCAGCTTCACATCAATCTGAATTTCCTGGCGAAAGTCGATGCTTTTCATCGTATCCCTGAAAACAAAATAGATATTGGATATATTTACTTTTCACGATAAAACAGCTATTTCAATGGGAATAAACTATGCAGGGTTATTTTTTTAAACTTCTGGCCAAATTTTGTCGACGATTTGTTGAATTTATTGCCGTCTAGAATTTTATATTCTTTGGCCAGTAGTTTCAACATAACCCTATATAGTGTCTGTCTGGGACACCTTTAGTTGATTGATAAGAAAAGATGATATTGATAAAAGAGTTTATTGAGCGACTGGAAAACTTATGATAATTGATGAAAATGATAGTGAGTACGCGTCCGCGATGATAGGGCGATGAACGTGAACTGATTTGACAATTAAAAGTAATGTAAAATGCGCGGCGTGGCGAATTGCTGAGTTATACAAAAATAAGAAATTACTAAAATGTGTGGTTTGGACCATACATGCTGCCGGCCCAAAAGATGGCGATGTAAAGGTGTGCTAATGCTAAGACAAGGTGATAAACAATTTACTTAACAGTAAAAGATAACTGATAATGATAATAATAAATTAAAACGTTAATTGTCCGTGATTTCGCTAAAGTCAAATTTTGTTAGAATGGGGGAGGTCGCTTTATTATGAACGCGAGAGTCCTTTGAACGATCACTAACACTTGCACACACATTCGGATACTCTGCTTTTACACTCCCGCACTGAACACTTTCACTAATGCTGATGCCGGGGACGTGTCCGTCACCGACCGTGTCGGAGCGAGGTTCCGTGGCGGCGGTGTCTCGGCGGCGATGGCGCGCCCGCCAGGCGAGGGTTGCTCCCAAGATCGCTGCTGCTCCGAGTATTACATAAATAAGTACGTAATGATGTACGTCATGATAGGAAATGTTATCAATGATGGGCTGTTCTTTTTTGATATCCTGAATTCTGTCACCAATCTGTTGTAGCTCTGAAGTAAAGTTTGATTGGGTGACGTTGTTGGAAATTGGCAGTCTTATTATATTGTTGAGGGGAGGTATCACTAATTTAATGAAGTCAGATTTAGTGTACAGCTCATTTGCTCGTTGTTGGTGAGAATAAACAGTAAATGTATCTCCTTTGATGAGACAATTATTACCGAGACTGATAATACCGGCGGAGTGCACTTGTTGAACGGTAACTTGAGATTCACATATGATACGGAAAGTACATTCGCCGCAACAAAAGTACATGTGATGATTCATTGCAGTCAGCTGATTCCATGTGTTAGTACATTCCTGCTTGCTATATTTACATTGCTTTGTTTCTTGCTCGAGTTGACATAAATTGGTTTCCGAGGTCATTTGATAAATAGGGGTAGTTAACGAACACAGGTAGCTGTTTGTGTCAAAGATTACACAGTTAAGAAAATCATTGTTAGACATTGGTAAGTAGGTATCTCTTTGAATGTTGATGGCTAGATGGGTTGCTATGGGAACAATTACAATTTTGCTCTTGGCATCTTGATGTGGTACTGGTAACATGTGGAATATTTCGTAACTTTCTCTGCTGACGAGAGGAATTTTGATTTCGAAGATCAGGTAGTCTGTAGTAACTCTGGCTTTCACTTTCAATAGATGATATATTTTTGATAAATCGGAGTGAATGTTGCTGATGGGGAGAGCCAGATCCTTTGACAACTGTCCTGAGATGATATTTAATTCTTCTCTCAATTGATCAGGCGTGATAAGATGGATGTCAAATTTACCGTGGAAGATGTCAGCAATGGTGTCCAGAAAGCAATCTTGAATATTTTTCAAGTGAGTTACTAATCCATTTGCTAAAATTGCTGACATAGTAAATTCCATATGTGCTTTTAGGGTCGTAACAGTCGTTTCCAAACGGTTAATATGTTTATTAACTAGCTTATATTGCTTCTCCATGTTATTTTCTACTCTTTTCAAGAGGTTGTATTCTGCTTCAATCACAGATGTCTGATTTTTCCATAATGACATAACGTGCTTCTGATTTTCTTGAATTAATTTGATGTCCTTACTGTACTGATCGGCAAAGTCTTCGTCTAATATACCAAAAAGACTATTTGCTAGATGTCCTATGCCATTGATAAGTCCACGACGCGAACGAGACGGCGCGGCGGCGTTGAAACGCTGATTTAGCAACATGTCATTGTAATACTTGAGTTCGTCGTAACTATTACGTAGCTGTAGAAGGACTGAGTCACAGAGGTCCTTTTCTGATAGATTTGTGCAGATGTTATCTAGATGATTGATATACTTGCTATATAGATCCGTACTTAGCCAATATGGATCCATGTTGTAATACACGATGAGTTTCCAATCGTCGCGAACTACATACATGTCGGAAATTTTATCGAAATAAATGCTTTGATTGTTTAGTGAAGTAATGTTAAATGAGGCCTTAGCTGTCGATACAAGCATACTCATTAACAAAATGCAAAGGGTGTAGAAATTATAGTGTTGCTTCGATGATGATTTCTTGCTTGATAAAAGTGTAGTGATACTGAGAGATGATTTCTCTACTTTTTGCTGATCTGGCTTATTTTTCTCGTCATATAACAAAGGTGATAATTTTGTTATTGGCCTTTTAAGAACTCCAGATTTTGTTTTAAGAGTCACTACCCTAACTATTCCGTCGGTACCAGGATGAAGGTCAATGACTCTACCCATTGCCCACTTCCCGGAAGGTAAGTTAGCATCATGAATGAGTACGATGTCTCCTAACTGCATATTGCGTTGTTTTTTCAACCATTTGGTACGTGTGGACAGCTGAGTTAAATATTCTGTCTTCCAACGTTTCCATATGTCGGTGAATATTTTTTGAGTGAGGCACCATCGGGTGCGTTCGTCAGTTTCAGTTTCAATGATGTTCAAAACAGGACCGCTTGCTAGAAAATGAGACGGAGTCAAATAGTCGAGATCACTTGGGTCTTCTGTGAGTGCGACAAGGGGTCTCGTGTTGAGGCACGCTTCTAGTTGCGTTAAAAGGGTGGTAAACTCCTCAAAAGTGAGTTTTTGCTCTCCAATTACGCGTTTCATATGATATTTGAGGCTTTTAACGGAGCTCTCCCAGAGGCCCCCAGCACTTGGCCATTTTCCAAAGTTGAAATGCCACTTGATTTTCATGCTTGTTAATTCTGATAAAACCTCCGTGTCAACAATAGTGGTGAGATCAAGGTATTCTCTCTGTAAGATGTTATTTGCGCCGACAAAGTTCGTCCCGTTGTCGCTGAATATGTGACACGGTGTCCCGCGCCTAGCCGCCATACGACGAAGGGCAGCTAAAAATGCTGACGAAGTTAAGTCTGATACTAACTCGAGGTGGACGGCCTTTGTCACCATACAAACGAATACCGCGATGTACCCTTTTGATGTTTTGATTCCTCGTCCTTTGCTTGATTTTACGAGAACGAAACCGGTGTAGTCGACCCCAACCTTCTCGAATGGACGAGATAAATTGACTCTTGCTTCAGGTAGGTCCCCCATGATCTGAGACTGCTGGATTGGCTGGTATCTTCTACACTTGATACAGGTACGTAAACGTTTCTTTACTGCTCTGTTTCCTCCTACGATCCAGTACTGGTGGCGAAGCCAAGCTTGTGTTAACCTAGCTCCTCCGTGATAGGTAAGTATATGTGCATGATCTATTATTTGTTAATAAGTTTGTTATTGTACTGTCGTAAGGAAGAATGAATGGGTGAATCATGTCTGGATGAATGTGAGCGTTTTTTAGTCTACCATCTACTCTGAGTAAACCATCTTTGTCTAAGAATGGATTAAGAGGTAGTAATTTGCTTTTAGAATTAATTGTTTTGTTATTTTTCAGGTCGTGAATTTCCTGTGAGAATACAAACTGCTGAGTATATCGGATGATCATTAATTTTGATTTTCTTAATTCCCTGATAGTTAGATAAGGATGACAACGGCTATTACGATTTGCTACACGTAATATCCATGCGAGGACTCGAGTTACGCGCGTCCAGCGCTATGATTTTTGATGAGTTCGCTAATAATGTCGTCACTGGTACTTGTGTCGTCTGTCGACGTAGCAATTGTGACGTGAACGTTTGTTTGTTTTGATTTTTTGATTTCTTCGTCTGTATTGAAGATTGTTGATTCTTCTTGATCAGAGAAAGATGGGAGCCAGGATGGGCCACTCCACCAAATCGGGTGATGCTTCAGTTGTTCAGTAGAGATGCCCCGGCTAGCACAGTCCGCTGGATTATCGCCTGATTTGACGTAACGCCAACATCTTGCTGGAATGATTGAAGTTATTTTGATGACTCGGTTGGCTACAAATGGTCTCCAACGATTTGGGTCTGCTTGTAGCCATCCTAGTACTGCGGTCGAGTCTGACCAACAGTAGCAAGTGAATTTGTAGTCTATAAAGCATCTTTGTACCTTTTCCATTAGTCTAGATAATAGCTCGGCCGCACATAACTCGAGCCGAGGTAATGACATATTTTTGTTAGGTGATACGAGTCGTGATTTTGCTGCGACTATAACAATAGATGATTTTTTATTTTGTTTAATTACTTTACAGTATATGACGCATGCGTATGCTTTATTAGATGCGTCACAAAAACCATGAAGTTCCAGCTGTTCGTTCGGGCACGTTTGAAGCCATCTTGGTAATTTGATAGAGCTGATATTTATTAAATCTGATTTTATTTTATTCCATTCGTCGTTAATAGTTTCCGGTAGGTTATCATCCCATGTTAAGTTGTCATGGACCCACACTTTTTGGAATAATAATTTTAGCTTTGTTGAGATGGGATTAAGCCATCCGGCCGGATCGAATAACTTGGAAATATCTGATAGTAGCTGTCTTTTTGATATAGTTTGACTTGTCGAAGTGTCGATGTTTAATTTAAATTCAAATTGATCACTTTGGGGACACCAGCGCAGCCCTAAAGTTTTTGTAGACTCTTGGTGTTTGAAAGAGTATCCCTCTTGATTTTTGTGTGCTGTGCTCATCCCTTCTAAAAGTTCTTGTTTATTTGAAGACCACTTTCGCAAGTTAAATCCTCCCAGCTTAAGAAGTGATATCAAATCTGCTTGAAGTTGCTTCGTAGTGGTAAAGTCATGGCCTCCGCTAAGAACGTCGTCCATGTAAAATTGCTCTGTAAGGACCTTTGCTGCTAGGCTTTTGCTGAAGTTGTGACCCTCGTCCGCTGCTAATTGTTTGAGGGTCATCATTGCCAAGAACGGCGCTGCCTTAGTGCCGTATGTTACTGTTGATAGTTGATACTCCTGTAATTTGTCTCTTGGTGAGTCTCTCCAGATGATTTTTTGATAAGGTTGATCTTTGATATCCAGTAGAATCATTCTATACATCATTTGTATGTCTGCTGAAAATGCATATTGATAAGTACGCCATTTTAAGATTAAATTTAACAAATCTTGTTGCAAGTTTGGCCCACAGTACATGACATCGTTTAAGCTGTATCCACTAGATGTTTTTGATGCTCCGTTGAAAACGACGCGTAGAGGGGTGCTTGCTGAGTCAGGACGGTGAACTCCATGATGTGGTAGGTAGTTGCTGAATGTTTGATTATTGTCGGAAATTTGCATGTGCCCTTGTTGAATATATTCTGACATAAATGATTTATAATCGGCTGCTAATTTTGGGTTTTTGTTAAATTTCTTTTCAATTTGTAAAAACTGAGCGACAGATTTTGATTTGGAATTTCCTAGTTTTTCCTTCGGCATCTTCATGCATTGGTAACCTTACAACGTATCGGCCTTCTTCATTCCTAGTAGTGGTCGACTTATAGTGCTGTATACACTTAGAATCTTCCTCTGATAATGATGAGTCCGGTTGAATGTCTTCAATCGTCCAAAATTGCTTGAGTTCATCGACGTTGTTTACGACGACGTTGCATTTATATGATTTGAAGTTTCCACATAGAATCCAGCCGAGCCGCGTTTGTTGTGCTATAGGTAAGGATTCGTTTTCTCTGATGATACCGCTCATGATGATGCTGGCATATACGTCTGCCCCTAACAATAAATCGATAGGACGACTGATATTAAAGTCGGGGTCAGCTAACTGTATACCTTCTAAGAATTGCCATGATGGTTTAGGGAATGAATAATTTGGTAAGTTATTGATGAGATTATTCATTACAAGAACGTCCGTGGTAAATGAATAGTCGCTGTGATTCGAGTGGCATGTTACTGTTATAACTCCTTTACTCGAGTTTGCGCTTGATCCGATGCCGAAAATTGTGCCCTTACAATTTTGACGAGGTAGCCCTAATAATTCCGCAGATCTTGTCGCTATTAGGGAAACTTGAGATCCAGCATCAATAATCGTTCTGAGGTTGATAAAGGACCCGTCGGCTGCTTGAACCCTCACGTAAGCTGTTGCTAAGAGAGTTTCGTTGATGTCATTTTGGGAAACGTGATTTACGTTTTTACGGGAGTCTGACAGAGATTGCTTTACGAAAGACTCATGGATGAGAGTGTTGTGCTGTTCGTTGCATTCACGGCATCTTTTTTCGGACATACACGCGTTCCCATGATGATCATAAAGGCAATTTATGCATAATTTGTGTTTCGTAATTACATTGCGACGCTCGATAGGTTGTAATCCGAGAAAAGTGTTGCAATGAAATATTCCATGCGACTTTTTGCAGAGTAGACATCCTGTTTGTGCCTTTTTGTTCGATAATTGAGTTTTACTTTGATTTGTAAATGATTTTAAATAATTATGTTTTTTGTAAAAATTTGATGTTTCTGATTGATTTGATTTAGGAAGAGTTGTTTCCTGTTTACGTTTGGAGACTTCTAATGAAGTAAATTTGTTTTCAAGAAAATCCGTAAATTCTTTTAGATTTGGTAAATCTCTGGGGTTTTTCAGGGACTCGATGTATTCCTTATGAGTTTCAGGATCCATTTTTTGGGAAATGAGATGTACTAACAGAGGATCCCATGTTGATATGTCGATACCAAGGTTTTTGACGGAATTTAAACTTTCTATGGTGCTATCGTGGATTTTCTTGATATGTGCTGATGATTGTTGCTGAGAGGTCGGTAAATTAAGGATGATATTAATGTGAGAGCTGAAAATTAATTTACTATGATTATATCTGTGGTTCAAAATGTCCCAGCAGACCTGATAATTATCCGAAGTGATTTTCAGATGTTGAATGATTTTTTCGGCTTCTCCCCGAAGTTTTCCCTTTAAATATTGTAATTTTTGGGCGTCTGATATTGATCGGTTATTGTGGATAGCCTCACAAAAGAGATCTTTGAACGAAGTCCATTGATGGTAAGACCCGTTGAAAGTTGGAATGTCGATTTGGGGGGTTGATTTCTCCCGATGACATGTTGACCACATCTTGATATTGACGTCTTTCTTAATTTGATTGAATTTTTCTTCGTACATGCTGTATGCTTGATCGTAGTCGAGGTTCTCCTCATACAGTTCACTGTCAATTTCCCAGTGAAGTTCGTCAATAGTGGACCACCTTGAGTTAACCGCCTTGAGAAAATCCTCCAGTTCCCATCTAGCCGTAAGAGTGTCTAGATCGGTGTTTGATAATGTACGAGAAAATGCTCTAAAATTGCTTTTTTGTTTACGTAACATTTCCTCCAACCTACTGTGATTACCGCTTGATATGAGTTTAGAGGGTTGTTTGCTACCTGACGAAGAAAAAAATGGAAATTCAACTGACTGTGACGTCCCTGGAGTAGGTCCGGAAGGAGCGTCGGCATTGGGTGACAACTGCTCGGCAGGGTTGTCTAAAAACCTAGGCAATGCTAACGGAGTCGCCGGTCTGATGAGCGGCTTGTCCTCTTTTCTAGGATCTGATGGAATGTACTTTTGAAAAACTGTGCGAGTTTCATTATAAAATACATAAGTTTTTTGGTAATAATTTTCAACAAAGTATATATGAGACTGATCTTCGAACTCACATAACTTATTGTGGTTGATCTGGAACTCATTCCAGTATGATTCCAGTGTATCCAGACGCTTTTTGATATATGAAGTAGTCTTGCGATCTGCTCCATCTTTTTTGAAATTAACAAGGAGCTGGTTGATAGCTCCCATGATTTGATTTTGAGTTGCGAGAAGATCTTCCATGTTGATAGGTGATTGATATAAGAAGTGTAAATGGAAAGATCTTACTTGTTCTGCTGATAAACTGCAACCTGATTGCTGTTGATGCTGGTGGCCTTAGCTGCTTGCTAAGATCCTTGATATCCTTTGATGGGGTGGCACTGCATCCAAGGTATTGCTTACACAGAATCACTCACGAAAATTGTCACAAATTAATTGTCCACGCGAAATGATCCTGAGTTGTTCAAATGATTACTCGAAGGACCAAAAAGATGTCTGGGACACCTTTAGTTGATTGATAAGAAAAGATGATATTGATAAAAGAGTTTATTGAGCGACTGGAAAACTTATGATAATTGATGAAAATGATAGTGAGTACGCGTCCGCGATGATAGGGCGATGAACGTGAACTGATTTGACAATTAAAAGTAATGTAAAATGCGCGGCGTGGCGAATTGCTGAGTTATACAAAAATAAGAAATTACTAAAATGTGTGGTTTGGACCATACAGTGTCAGTACTCACGTGCTGCGCTATCCGGGTGAGAGTCTCAGCCATGGAGCGTCCGGTTTGCTCGACCATGCCGCGCAGTATACCGTCCGCCTTCTGCAGTAGCACGTGCGGGTGGTCGAACTCCACCTTCTGACCGGCGTCCATTACTAGCACCTGTCAAATGTTCACCATTAAGCTATTAGACCGGAAAATTTATTTATTTATTTCTCATAACTTCTTACGCTAGTTACATTTTTTGATATGATTTGATAATGGTACGGAACCCTTGGGTGTGCGAGTCCGACTCACACTTGACCGGTTTTATTTAAATACGAATTTGTTGACGCAGTCACTAGCGTCTACGTTATTACAATGTCATGGCAGGGGCACTGTTCGCGAGGTCTACTGTTCACAGAACTACTAGTTATTATATAATTCCTGAAGTTGGTCGCCTTGGCCGAAATCGGTAGGAAGCCATCATCAGTTATTATATATAATTGGAACACAATAACAGCTATTTAAGCTGATGCGTGTGCGTTGTTGTGCTTGGAGATTTTATCATATTTGTTTTTAAAACTGTTTACTGATGGTGCAGTTACAATATTTGCAGGCAATTCGTTCCACTTCTTGACTACACGGTTGGAATTTGTCGTATAAAATACTTAAAAATAAAAGCATCTAATATCTTTGGGTTGCTAGCAAAGAGCTTTAAAATATGAATGTACTTAAATGATTTCTGAGTGTTAGTGAGACTTTTGGAGTAGTCCCTTTGCCAATGAAAATGGATTTTTCCATGTTTCAACATCAGAAGCAAATTAAATATTTACCTTATCTGAGTCCATGACTGTGTGTAAACGGTGAGCGATGGTAAGTACGGTGCAATCTACGAACTTGTTTCTTATAGTAGTTTGAATAAGGGCGTCCGTCCTGTAAAGAAAATAAAAAAATAACTTTGGTGAATGCTGTACCTGTCAATCTTAGTACCTGAGTAAAAAATGTTTCCAGTTATGCAGGAAAAGCTTCAGTTTTCGGGTTGTTGTTTCCCTTTCGGCCGCCTACGTAACTGAGTTTTGTAACCGGAAAAAAGAAAATTCTCTCTTTTCTCGTTACCAGTTACTAACAAAAATATTTTTAGTCGCTTTTGTAACTACCTTTTGTAACCGCTGCGTGGTTACAAAAGAAGAAAGTTTTTTTCTTTTCTCTTTACCGGTTAGGTGTAGGTGTCATTTTGTCAGTCATTCAATTGCCTCTATTCCATTCAAATTCACGATACAAATCCTTCAAATTTTTTAGGGCTCCACAATGCCTACTTAGTTGACTAAAAAAATAAATAAAATACCTTTGTCATTCACACGATAAACAGAATATCACTTCATTATCAACATTTCAACCGCAGTCATCAGTCCGCAGTTGGATATAGGCCTACAGCTTTTGCCTGCGATCTTGAGGTCATCTGACAATCAGTCCCGTTGGCCCGCGCGAGACACACCAGCTGTGGAACAACACATACATACTGCGGGTCGACGTTAGCAGTAGCCTCGTCCAGCACCAGCAGCCGGTTGCGGCGCACGATGGCCATAACGAGGCACACCAGCTGTGGAACAACATATACATACTGCGGGTCGACGTTAGCAGTGGCCTCGTCCAGCACCAGCAGCCGGTTGCGGCGCACGATGGCCCTAACGAGGCACACCAGCTGTGGAACAACATATACATACTGCGGGTCGACGTTAGCAGTGGCCTCGTCCAGCACCAGCAGCCGGTTGCGGCGCACGATGGCCCGAGCGAGGCACACCAGCTGTGGAACAACATATACATACTGCGGGTCGACGTTAGCAGTGGCCTCGTCCAGCACCAGCAGCCGGTTGCGGCGCACGATGGCCCGAGCGAGGCACACCAGCTGTGGAACAACATATACATACTGCGGGTCGACGTTAGCAGTGGCCTCGTCCAGCACCAGCAGCCGGTTGCGGCGCACGATGGCCCGAGCGAGGCACACCAGCTGTGGAACAACATATACATACTGCGGGTCGACGTTAGCAGTGGCCTCGTCCAGCACCAGCAGCCGGTTGCGGCGCACGATGGCCCGAGCGAGGCACACCAGCTGTGGAACAACATATACATACTGCGGGTCGACGTTAGCAGTGGCTTCGTCCAGCACCAGCAGCCGGTTGCGGCGCACGATGGCCCGAGCGAGGCACACCAGCTGTGGAACAACATATACATAGTGCGGGTCGACGTTAGCAGTGGCCTCGTCCAGCACCAGCAGCCGGTTGCGGCGCACGATGGCCTGAACGAGGCACACCAGCTGTGGAACAACATATACATACTGCGGGTCGACGTTAGCAGTGGCCTCGTCCAGCACCAGCAGCCGGTTGCGGCGCACGATGGCCCTAACGAGGCACACCAGCTGTGGAACAACATATACATACTGCGGGTCGACGTTAGCAGTGGCTTCGTCCAGCACCAGCAGCCGGTTGCGGCGCACGATGGCCCGAGCGAGGCACACCAGCTGTGGAACAACATATACATACTGCGGGTCGACGTTAGCAGTGGCCTCGTCCAGCACCAGCAGCCGGTTGCGGCGCACGATGGCCTGAACGAGGCACACCAGCTGTGGAACAACATATACATACTGCGGGTCGACGTTAGCAGTGGCCTCGTCCAGCACCAGCAGCCGGTTGCGGCGCACGATGGCCCTAACGAGGCACACCAGCTGTGGAACAACATATACATACTGCGGGTCGACGTTAGCAGTGGCCTCGTCCAGCACCAGCAGCCGGTTGCGGCGCACGATGGCCCGAGCGAGGCACACCAGCTGTGGAACAACATATACATACTGCGGGTCGACGTTAGCAGTGGCCTCGTCCAGCACCAGCAGCCGGTTGCGGCGCACGATGGCCTGAACGAGGCACACCAGCTGTGGAACAACATATACATACTGCAGGTCGACGTTAGCAGTGGCCTCGTCCAGCACCAGCAGCCGGTTGCGGCGCACGATGGCCCGAACGAGGCACACCAGCTGTGGAACAACATATACATACTGCGGGTCGACGTTAGCAGTGGCCTCGTCCAGCACCAGCAGCCGGTTGCGGCGCACGATGGCCCGAACGAGGCACACCAGCTGTGGAACAACATATACATACTGCGGGTCGACGTTAGCAGTGGCCTCGTCCAGCACCATGCAGCAGCCGGTTGCGGCGCACGATGGCCCGAGCGAGGCACACCAGCTGTGGAACAACATATACATACTGCGGGTCGACGTTAGCAGTGGCCTCGTCCAGCACCAGCAGCCGGTTGCGGCGCACGATGGCCCGAACGAGGCACACCAGCTGTGGAACAACATATACATACTGCGGGTCGACGTTAGCAGTGGCCTCGTCCAGCACCAGCAGCCGGTTGCGGCGCACGATGGCCCGAGCGAGGCACACCAGCTGTGAAACAACATATACATACTGCGGGTAGACGTTAGCAGTGGCCTCGTCCAGCACCAGCAGCCGGTTGCGGCGCACGATGTCCCGAGCGAGGCACACCAGCTGTGGAACAACATATACATACTGCGGGTCGACGTTAGCAGTGGCTTCGTCCAGCACCAGCAGCCGGTTGCGGCGCACGATGGCCCGAGCGAGGCACACCAGCTGTGGAACAACATATACATACTGCGGGTCGACGTTAGCAGTGGCCTCGTCCAGCACCAGCAGCCGGTTGCGGCGCACGATGGCCCGAGCGAGGCACACCAGCTGTGGAACAACATATACATACTGCGGGTCGACGTTAGCAGTGGCTTCGTCCAGCACCAGCAGCCGGTTGCGGCGCACGATGGCCCTAACGAGGCACACCAGCTGTGGAACAACATATACATACTGCGGGTCGACGTTAGCAGTGGCCTCGTCCAGCACCAGCAGCCGGTTGCGGCGCACGATGGCCCTAACGAGGCACACCAGCTGTGGAACAACATATACATACTGCGGGTCGACGTTAGCAGTGGCCTCGTCCAGCACCAGCAGCCGGTTGCGGCGCACGATGGCCCGAGCGAGGCACACCAGCTGTGGAACAACATATACATACTGCGGGTCGACGTTAGCAGTGGCCTCGTCCAGCACCAGCAGCCGGTTGCGGCGCACGATGGCCCGAGCGAGGCACACCAGCTGTGGAACAACATATACATACTGCGGGTCGACGTTAGCAGTGGCTTCGTCCAGCACCAGCAGCCGGTTGCGGCGCACGATGGCCCGAGCGAGGCACACCAGCTGTGGAACAACATATACATACTGCGGGTCGACGTTAGCAGTGGCCTCGTCCAGCACCAGCAGCCGGTTGCGGCGCACGATGGCCTGAACGAGGCACACCAGCTGTGGAACAACATATACATACTGCGGGTCGACGTTAGCAGTGGCCTCGTCCAGCACCAGCAGCCGGTTGCGGCGCAAGATGGCCCTAACGAGGCACACCAGCTGTGGAACAACATATACATACTGCGGGTCGACGTTAGCAGTGGCTTCGTCCAGCACCAGCAGCCGGTTGCGGCGCACGATGGCCCGAGCGAGGCACACCAGCTGTGGAACAACATATACATACTGCGGGTCGACGTTAGCAGTGGCCTCGTCCAGCACCAGCAGCCGGTTGCGGCGCACGATGGCCCGAGCGAGGCACACCAGCTGTGGAACAACATATACATACTGCGGGTCGACGTTAGCAGTGGCCTCGTCCAGCACCAGCAGCCGGTTGCGGCGCACGATGGCCCGAGCGAGGCACACCAGCTGTGGAACAACATATACATACTGCGGGTCGACGTTAGCAGTGGCCTCGTCCAGCACCAGCAGCCGGTTGCGGCGCACGATGGCCCGAGCGAGGCACACCAGCTGTGGAACAACATATACATACTGCGGGTCGACGTTAGCAGTGGCCTCGTCCAGCACCAGCAGCCGGTTGCGGCGCACGATGGCCCGAGCGAGGCACACCAGCTGTGGAACAACATATACATACTGCGGGTCGACGTTAGCAGTGGCCTCGTCCAGCACCAGCAGCCGGTTGCGGCGCACGATGGCCCGAGCGAGGCACACCAGCTGTGGAACAACATATACATAGTGCGGGTCGACGTTAGCAGTGGCCTCGTCCAGCACCAGCAGCCGGTTGCGGCGCACGATGGCCTGAACGAGGCACACCAGCTGTGGAACAACATATACATACTGCGGGTCGACGTTAGCAGTGGCCTCGTCCAGCACCAGCAGCCGGTTGCGGCGCACGATGGCCCTAACGAGGCACACCAGCTGTGGAACAACATATACATACTGCGGGTCGACGTTAGCAGTGGCTTCGTCCAGCACCAGCAGCCGGTTGCGGCGCACGATGGCCCGAGCGAGGCACACCAGCTGTGGAACAACATATACATACTGCGGGTCGACGTTAGCAGTGGCCTCGTCCAGCACCAGCAGCCGGTTGCGGCGCACGATGGCCCTAACGAGGCACACCAGCTGTGGAACAACATATACATACTGCGGGTCGACGTTAGCAGTGGCCTCGTCCAGCACCAGCAGCCGGTTGCGGCGCACGATGGCCCGAGCGAGGCACACCAGCTGTGGAACAACATATACATACTGCGGGTCGACGTTAGCAGTGGCCTCGTCCAGCACCAGCAGCCGGTTGCGGCGCACGATGGCCCGAGCGAGGCACACCAGCTGTGGAACAACATATACATACTGCGGGTCGACGTTAGCAGTGGCTTCGTCCAGCACCAGCAGCCGGTTGCGGCGCACGATGGCCCGAGCGAGGCACACCAGCTGTGGAACAACATATACATACTGCGGGTCGACGTTAGCAGTGGCCTCGTCCAGCACCAGCAGCCGGTTGCGGCGCACGATGGCCTGAACGAGGCACACCAGCTGTGGAACAACATATACATACTGCGGGTCGACGTTAGCAGTGGCCTCGTCCAGCACCAGCAGCCGGTTGCGGCGCACGATGGCCCTAACGAGGCACACCAGCTGTGGAACAACATATACATACTGCGGGTCGACGTTAGCAGTGGCTTCGTCCAGCACCAGCAGCCGGTTGCGGCGCACGATGGCCCGAGCGAGGCACACCAGCTGTGGAACAACATATACATACTGCGGGTCGACGTTAGCAGTGGCCTCGTCCAGCACCAGCAGCCGGTTGCGGCGCACGATGGCCCGAGCGAGGCACACCAGCTGTGGAACAACATATACATACTGCGGGTCGACGTTAGCAGTGGCTTCGTCCAGCACCAGCAGCCGGTTGCGGCGCACGATGGCCCTAACGAGGCACACCAGCTGTGGAACAACATATACATACTGCGGGTCGACGTTAGCAGTGGCCTCGTCCAGCACCAGCAGCCGGTTGCGGCGCACGATGGCCCTAACGAGGCACACCAGCTGTGGAACAACATATACATACTGCGGGTCGACGTTAGCAGTGGCCTCGTCCAGCACCAGCAGCCGGTTGCGGCGCACGATGGCCCGAGCGAGGCACACCAGCTGTGGAACAACATATACATACTGCGGGTCGACGTTAGCAGTGGCCTCGTCCAGCACCAGCAGCCGGTTGCGGCGCACGATGGCCCGAGCGAGGCACACCAGCTGTGGAACAACATATACATACTGCGGGTCGACGTTAGCAGTGGCTTCGTCCAGCACCAGCAGCCGGTTGCGGCGCACGATGGCCCGAGCGAGGCACACCAGCTGTGGAACAACATATACATACTGCGGGTCGACGTTAGCAGTGGCCTCGTCCAGCACCAGCAGCCGGTTGCGGCGCACGATGGCCTGAACGAGGCACACCAGCTGTGGAACAACATATACATACTGCGGGTCGACGTTAGCAGTGGCCTCGTCCAGCACCAGCAGCCGGTTGCGGCGCAAGATGGCCCTAACGAGGCACACCAGCTGTGGAACAACATATACATACTGCGGGTCGACGTTAGCAGTGGCTTCGTCCAGCACCAGCAGCCGGTTGCGGCGCACGATGGCCCGAGCGAGGCACACCAGCTGTGGAACAACATATACATACTGCGGGTCGACGTTAGCAGTGGCCTCGTCCAGCACCAGCAGCCGGTTGCGGCGCACGATGGCCCGAGCGAGGCACACCAGCTGTGGAACAACATATACATACTGCGGGTCGACGTTAGCAGTGGCCTCGTCCAGCACCAGCAGCCGGTTGCGGCGCACGATGGCCCGAGCGAGGCACACCAGCTGTGGAACAACATATACATACTGCGGGTCGACGTTAGCAGTGGCCTCGTCCAGCACCAGCAGCCGGTTGCGGCGCACGATGGCCCGAGCGAGGCACACCAGCTGTGGAACAACATATACATACTGCGGGTCGACGTTAGCAGTGGCCTCGTCCAGCACCAGCAGCCGGTTGCGGCGCACGATGGCCCGAGCGAGGCACACCAGCTGTGGAACAACATATACATACTGCGGGTCGACGTTAGCAGTGGCCTCGTCCAGCACCAGCAGCCGGTTGCGGCGCACGATGGCCCGAGCGAGGCACACCAGCTGTGGAACAACATATACATAGTGCGGGTCGACGTTAGCAGTGGCCTCGTCCAGCACCAGCAGCCGGTTGCGGCGCACGATGGCCTGAACGAGGCACACCAGCTGTGGAACAACATATACATACTGCGGGTCGACGTTAGCAGTGGCCTCGTCCAGCACCAGCAGCCGGTTGCGGCGCACGATGGCCCTAACGAGGCACACCAGCTGTGGAACAACATATACATACTGCGGGTCGACGTTAGCAGTGGCTTCGTCCAGCACCAGCAGCCGGTTGCGGCGCACGATGGCCCGAGCGAGGCACACCAGCTGTGGAACAACATATACATACTGCGGGTCGACGTTAGCAGTGGCCTCGTCCAGCACCAGCAGCCGGTTGCGGCGCACGATGGCCCTAACGAGGCACACCAGCTGTGGAACAACATATACATACTGCGGGTCGACGTTAGCAGTGGCCTCGTCCAGCACCAGCAGCCGGTTGCGGCGCACGATGGCCCGAGCGAGACACACCAGCTGTGGAACAACATATACATACTGCGGGTCGACGTTAGCAGTGGCCTCGTCCAGCACCAGCAGCCGGTTGCGGCGCACGATGGCCCGAGCGAGGCACACCAGCTGTGGAACAACATATACATACTGCGGGTCGACGTTAGCAGTGGCTTCGTCCAGCACCAGCAGCCGGTTGCGGCGCACGATGGCCCGAGCGAGGCACACCAGCTGTGGAACAACATATACATACTGCGGGTCGACGTTAGCAGTGGCCTCGTCCAGCACCAGCAGCCGGTTGCGGCGCACGATGGCCTGAACGAGGCACACCAGCTGTGGAACAACATATACATACTGCGGGTCGACGTTAGCAGTGGCCTCGTCCAGCACCAGCAGCCGGTTGCGGCGCACGATGGCCCTAACGAGGCACACCAGCTGTGGAACAACATATACATACTGCGGGTCGACGTTAGCAGTGGCTTCGTCCAGCACCAGCAGCCGGTTGCGGCGCACGATGGCCCGAGCGAGGCACACCAGCTGTGGAACAACATATACATACTGCGGGTCGACGTTAGCAGTGGCCTCGTCCAGCACCAGCAGCCGGTTGCGGCGCACGATGGCCCGAGCGAGGCACACCAGCTGTGGAACAACATATACATACTGCGGGTCGACGTTAGCAGTGGCTTCGTCCAGCACCAGCAGCCGGTTGCGGCGCACGATGGCCCTAACGAGGCACACCAGCTGTGGAACAACATATACATACTGCGGGTCGACGTTAGCAGTGGCCTCGTCCAGCACCAGCAGCCGGTTGCGGCGCACGATGGCCCTAACGAGGCACACCAGCTGTGGAACAACATATACATACTGCGGGTCGACGTTAGCAGTGGCCTCGTCCAGCACCAGCAGCCGGTTGCGGCGCACGATGGCCCGAGCGAGGCACACCAGCTGTGGAACAACATATACATACTGCGGGTCGACGTTAGCAGTGGCCTCGTCCAGCACCAGCAGCCGGTTGCGGCGCACGATGGCCCGAGCGAGGCACACCAGCTGTGGAACAACATATACATACTGCGGGTCGACGTTAGCAGTGGCTTCGTCCAGCACCAGCAGCCGGTTGCGGCGCACGATGGCCCGAGCGAGGCACACCAGCTGTGGAACAACATATACATACTGCGGGTCGACGTTAGCAGTGGCCTCGTCCAGCACCAGCAGCCGGTTGCGGCGCACGATGGCCTGAACGAGGCACACCAGCTGTGGAACAACATATACATACTGCGGGTCGACGTTAGCAGTGGCCTCGTCCAGCACCAGCAGCCGGTTGCGGCGCACGATGGCCCTAACGAGGCACACCAGCTGTGGAACAACATATACATACTGCGGGTCGACGTTAGCAGTGGCTTCGTCCAGCACCAGCAGCCGGTTGCGGCGCACGATGGCCCGAGCGAGGCACACCAGCTGTGGAACAACATATACATACTGCGGGTCGACGTTAGCAGTGGCCTCGTCCAGCACCAGCATCCGGTTGCGGCGCACGATGGCCTGAACGAGGCACACCAGCTGTGGAACAACATATACATACTGCGGGTCGACGTTAGCAGTGGCCTCGTCCAGCACCAGCAGCCGGTTGCGGCGCACGATGGCCCTAACGAGGCACACCAGCTGTGGAACAACATATACATACTGCGGGTCGACGTTAGCAGTGGCCTCGTCCAGCACCAGCAGCCGGTTGCGGCGCACGATGGCCCGAGCGAGGCACACCAGCTGTGGAACAACATATACATACTGCGGGTCGACGTTAGCAGTGGCCTCGTCCAGCACCAGCAGCCGGTTGCGGCGCACGATGGCCTGAACGAGGCACACCAGCTGTGGAACAACATATACATACTGCGGGTCGACGTTAGCAGTGGCCTCGTCCAGCACCAGCAGCCGGTTGCGGCGCACGATGGCCCGAACGAGGCACACCAGCTGTGGAACAACATATACATACTGCGGGTCGACGTTAGCAGTGGCCTCGTCCAGCACCAGCAGCCGGTTGCGGCGCACGATGGCCCGAACGAGGCACACCAGCTGTGGAACAACATATACATACTGCGGGTCGACGTTAGCAGTGGCCTCGTCCAGCACCATGCAGCAGCCGGTTGCGGCGCACGATGGCCCGAGCGAGGCACACCAGCTGTGGAACAACATATACATACTGCGGGTCGACGTTAGCAGTGGCCTCGTCCAGCACCAGCAGCCGGTTGCGGCGCACGATGGCCCGAACGAGGCACACCAGCTGTGGAACAACATATACATACTGCGGGTCGACGTTAGCAGTGGCCTCGTCCAGCACCAGCAGCCGGTTGCGGCGCACGATGGCCCGAGCGAGGCACACCAGCTGTGAAACAACATATACATACTGCGGGTAGACGTTAGCAGTGGCCTCGTCCAGCACCAGCAGCCGGTTGCGGCGCACGATGTCCCGAGCGAGGCACACCAGCTGTGGAACAACATATACATACTGCGGGTCGACGTTAGCAGTGGCTTCGTCCAGCACCAGCAGCTGGTTGCGGCGCACGATGGCCCGAGCGAGGCACACCAGCTGTGGAACAACATATACATACTGCGGGTCGACGTTAGCAGTGGCCTCGTCCAGCACCAGCAGCCGGTTGCGGCGCACGATGGCCCGAGCGAGGCACACCAGCTGTGGAACAACATATACATACTGCGGGTCGACGTTAGCAGTGGCCTCGTCCAGCACCAGCAGCCGGTTGCGGCGCACGATGGCCCGAGCGAGGCACACCAGCTGTGGAACAACATATACATACTGCGGGTCGACGTTAGCAGTGGCCTCGTCCAGCACCAGCAGCCGGTTGCGGCGCACGATGGCCCGAGCGAGGCACACCAGCTGTGGAACAACATATACATACTGCGGGTCGACGTTAGCAGTGGCCTCGTCCAGCACCAGCAGCCGGTTGCGGCGCACGATGGCCCGAGCGAGGCACACCAGCTGCCGCTGTCCGACTGAGAAGTTGCCGCCGCCTTCGGATATGCGGGAGCTCAGACCCGCTGGTAACTCCATTACAGCTTCTTTTAGCTCCACCTGGGGATGGATGGATAGCTTAGCACCTTGGGAACGTGAAGATAAAATTGTTACTTTTGTTGTTGTCATATTAAGGCCAAATAAAAGAAAAGACTGGGTTGTCTAAAAAAAGCAAGAGCAGTGTAGAAGGAAGAAAGTACACACTATCTAACTTCACATAAAACAACTGGGATTATATAAGCAGAAGAGATCATGGACTCCATATATTATAAAAACATCAATTTATTTGGATTGAGATGGGTTTCTATAGGATTACAATAATTGACTTTACCTCTTCTAGCGCTCTCCAGAGCACCTGATCAGGGTACTCGTCGAAGGGGTCCAGGTTGTGTCGCATGGTGCCCGAGAACAATACAGGTTCCTGTGGGATGATGGACACCCGGCTTCGAAGCTCGTGCAGACCTAACAAAGATGTCTCCCGACCGTCGATTATGATCTCGCCTTCTATTGTTGCCAGCCTAAAAATATTTTTTAAGTTAATGTCTGTTCATCGAAACTTTTTTTTAAATTAGTGTTTCGAAATTAAAAATGTGACAACCACTGCGGGTCTAAAATCGCCACTTTGAGCGAATCACATTATGATCACAATATGAATGACATTGCAAATCCTAAAATGGCCATAATTTGGCAGTTCATAAAATGAATCACGACCTTCATTTTATGCAATTCTGCTGTTTGACGGTGGAATTTTGTAAAATGGGCCACTTTTATAGAATTGCTTTAAATTTAATTAATTAATTAAAATTTGTTTATTTCAGGCTACTTGGCCCATATTTTAAAAGTCACAGTTTACAGTCGTCGCTCTCATACAATTTAAAATATTACATTTACATTGAATACAAATTAAATTAAATTATAAATTAAATTATTGCTTTAATGTCAAATAGCAGAATCATAAAAAGTTACTTTTCAGCAACATCTACAGTTCATTTTTCCAAATTTCACAAAAATTTGCTCAACTGTGGAGTGAGAATACTTTTTAATTTTGATTTTAGGGTAAAATTCATCAAGTTTTAAAACTGTTTCGATTCGTCAAGCGAATTTTTATCATCTATTGCTGTTTAAATTCGTCAAATACTAATAAGTTTCCGTATTAAATTGCAAAGAGAATTATAAACACCAACGTTTTATTTATTTTGTGTAAAGATCTCGGTTTTTGCGAAAAAAATTTAAGAACATGCGCTTAAAATGAGGTACGAACATCGTCGACGAACAAAAAGGTTTTCGAAAGGGCAAAAATATTAATATGGCAGTTTTTGATTTTCTTAAAACTGTTACCTTAAATGTAGATGAAAAAAGACCCGTTTGTACGATATACTGTGACATGCTTTTGACTATGTTGATCCGAACGTTCTACTGGCTAAACTATATGCGTATGGTATTCGTGGAAACATGTTGGAACTAATAAAATCTTATTTAAATAATAGAACGCAGATAACTTAAATTACTAAAATAGATCTAAAAAAAAAGATAGACCAAGTTTTTAGATCTAATGAACGCGTTAATAATAATTACGGTGTACCTCAAGGCAGTGTTTTGGGGCCTTTACTATTTATCCATACTAATATTATAAATGCGAAAGTCTGTCTGTCGGTCTGTCTGTCTGTTACGCTTACACAGCCAAACCGCTGAACGGATTTTGATGAAATTTGGTATGAATATAGTTGAAGACCCGGGGTCAAACATAGGCTACTTTTTGACGCAGGCGGAGCTGCGGGAAAAAGCTAGTCATTTATATAAATGATCTACCATGGATGAAACAGCTAGTAAAAAATAATTATGTGACGTTTTAAATAAAATTGACATATTTCCCCACACATGTTTGGACCTCATTTCAGCCTCCTAACAGGTGAATTTGGAAAAATATTTGCTAAAATTTATTGATGAACAATGAAATTAGTTTTTTTTCAGACTTTGTCACATTTGTCCCTTTCAGGAGTTAAATTAATAAAAAGTTACGATTTAGCTACTCGTATTTAGATTTTATAAAGAATCCCCATAAGATGTGCATTTAGAATAATTCTTGCTTAGTGAACCCCTTTATCTCAAAAGAACCCACATGCCAAAAATCAGTGATCGTTTAACTTTTGCATTTACAGCATTTGTCCCCCTTTTCCCCTATTAAGAGCGTGAATTCTGAAAAATCCTGAAACACATGTTTAATCATTTATCAAAAACAATAATCTTGTGAAGTTTCAAATGAATCGGACTTACTAATCTCCTTCCCCCATACATACTTTGGACCCCCGTTTGACCCCCTTAGGGGGTGAACTATGAAAAAATCTTTCTTTTCTGAGCACTATGTGATAACATAAAATTTCTGTCTAAATTTCACGTTTATAGCTTTTATGGTTTAGGCTGGGCGTTGATGAATCAGTCACCCTAAGCTTAACAGTATAGCAACTAACAAAATATATGTTCATTATTGTTCATTCACTTCAAAGTTCAATCAATCTAACTTATAATAATAAATAAATAAATTAATAAACTTGGTTAGTTAGTTAGCCTTAGCCAAACTACGAAAACAGCCACCAAAATAGAAAATACTATAGAACGAACAACGAACGGGTAACAAAACAAACAACTCTTATTTTTAATTACCAACCAAGTCAACCAACCAAAACAACCACTAATTTAATTCAACTCGAAAATATCGGGAACGAACGATACGAAACGACCAATACGTAATTTTCGAGACATCCACGACCCCTTTATGATGTTAAAAATCTTAATAGCGCGAAGTAGAATCACCAAAATGGCGCAGCGTCTATTGGAAACATTGAGAAATAATTTTAGCTTACATTGTATGGCTGGCTATGGAATACTTAATACATACATAATCGTCATCTCTTTTTCGTGCAGACTCAGTGGATTACAAAGGAACTACGTTTAAATTAAATCACTTTAAAGACGCCATTTATTGGATATCAGGGGTATTTTTACTTGGCACAATCAGTAGATGACCGGAAATAAATTTGCAAATGAATTTATTTAAGTGTTTTTTTTTCAAAATTAAAAAGAAAAGTTAAGAAAATAATTCTAGAAAACAAATAAAAAACGAAAACAGAAAATTATTGTTTGTGGCAGGATTCGATCCAGCTACTTTCTTGAAACATTTCTTTACTAAAATATTTAAAAAAAATATAGAATTCTAAAAAACGAATACAAAACGAAAAAAAAGAAAGCAAAAAGAAGTCATGTCTAGCAGGATTCGAAACCTCTACAAAAAAAAAAACGATCCGCGATCTCTACCGATAGGCCACCATGCGTTTGCTCGAAGTTGGCGACATTTCAAATAGGATTTGTCTATACGAGGGCGACACTGAAAGTCTTTAGAACTGACCACTTGTAAACAATAATAAAAAAATAAGTTTAAATTTTGAAAATGGACCCTTTTTGCCAATATTATTGAGTATGTATTTTATTAATTTGTCATTTGTGGCAAATTGAAAATTGTCTGTGTCACGTCAGCATGAATTTAACGCGAGAAAATTTTCGTGCAATGATTTTTTATGACTTTCGTTGTCATTTAAGTCAACAAGAAAGTTATGAAGCCCCATCTCGTGCCACTGTTTACAACTGGTTTAATGAGTTCAAACGTGGTCTGCACTAATCTCACCGATGATCTGCGTGAGGGACGGCCTTCTACGGCGACGACTGAAGATAACATCAGTGTTGTGCGGCGTATGATAGAGACTGACAAAAGAGTGACCTATCAGCAGATTCGGGCAAGTTTAGGCATCGGTATGAGCCAAGTGCACAAAATCCTGCATGAACATTTAGTGGTCAGGAAACTTTGTGCCCGGTGGATACCTCACGATTTGACCGAGGCCCAAAAAATCAAATTCACCCCTCTTAATGGGCTTAAAGGGTTGAAATCGTGAACAACCCTCTCTTATGTGAGCAGTATATAGTAAAATCAAGACTCTCGCCAAATTTCACGTTTATAGCTTTTATAGTTTCGGTTTTGAGATGATAAATCAGTTTACCTCTCACTTTTTACCCCCATAGAGGTCGAATTTCAAAAAATGTCGAAATACGCCTTTAGTTATTTTTATTGAGAAGCATTCTTGCCAAGTTTCAAGTAAATCGGTGAAGATTTTAATTTTTTTTTTTATACAAACTTTGCCTTCAATTTTAACCCCCTAGAATCCTTTCTTATTCAGGCACTACGTATTAACATAAAACTTCGGTCCAAATTTCAAGTTTATAGCTTTTATGGTTTAGGCTGGGCGTTGATGAATCAGTCACCCTTGTTCTTTTATAATAATTTATAGATAATTAATCGGTTATTTTTGTGAAGAACCGGTTTTCATTTTATTGCTAAGGCCAATATTAACACGACAAATGATTCACGAAATGAACTGAATTGTTGATGAATTGCGAATGATGCGTGGTCCATTTTACAAAAAAAGAAGAATTGCAGAGGAATTGCTAGGAATTCACGAAATGAATTCGTTTTGATGAATTGCTCAAAGTGGCGATTTTAGACCTACTGGTCACACAAAGATTGGGCAGCCCTGTGCTCTAGCAGCGGAAATTTCTCGCAAAATCGGAATGTATTTTCACACGGGAACAATAGCTAGTTTACTAAATTTTTAAATGTAGTTATTATACGTGATTGTGTAGTATATTCAAAAAATGTTGTATTTTTTGCAATACTTAATCTTACCTTAAGTATTTTGTATTTAAAAAACACATTTTGAATATCGTGCGAAAACGCTCTGCACTGTCATGGCGATTCGAATGACGTCATAACTTTTTGTCGCTGTACACTCTCGCCGAGCCATACAGAAATAAGGTTGTTATGTCGTTTGTGGGCCAGTTAAGCCTCTTGAGTCTCAACTTTATATGGACAGGCTGAACTGCCATACTCCACTGTCTATCCTACGTGTATACAACTCACCTAAAAAGCGCATTTACGAGTGAGCTCTTCCCCGCGCCGATTCTACCAACAATTCTGCCTTTTCCTTTGGCTCTATGACCATTGTAAGGTCCTTTAGTACAGGCGGTTCCCCGGGCGTGTAGTATAAGAAAACAATACAATACAAAACGTGGTCCTTTACCTATTTCGTTTATTTTTCTTTCTCATCTTAGCTTTGAAGCCGTTAATCCGCTCTCCGATATTCTTCTTTACTTCACACGATAGTCTTCATATTTGTTCCGAGACATTACTCTGATACTTTTAGCTATATTTATGGGGGTAACTTTTGACTATTTACAAAACCTTGTAAGTCATCAAATATATAATCTATCATGAAAGTTTGACTTACCTAAAAAGCGCATTGATGAGCGAACTCTTTCCCGCGCCAGTTCTACCGACAATGCCGACCTTTTCCTTCGGCTCTATGACCATTGAAAGGTCCTTTAGTACGGGCGGTTCCCCGGGCGCATAGTAAAGGGAAACATGACGGAACTCCAAACGACCCGCCTCGGGCCAAGATGGCGGCGGTTTTTTGTCTGGTTCCGATTGTAGCGGAGGCTCCGATTCGATAGTTGAATACTCTTGGATCCTAGAATATAAAATTTTATTTATTATATTATGTTTAGCTGTACTTGACTTTTGCTTAAGGTTATTCTCTTTTTATTATAAAGCTACTAAGGAATTAACACAAGGTTCTCTCTATTTATACCTCTTCTTCTTCATCCTAGCGTGTATTCCTAGTTGCATCGTCATCTTACGCTTCGAAGCCCATGGTACGCTTTAATCATGGCCCTAGATTTGGCAGTACTGGTTATTACATTGGAGCGACTGCCGTCTGACCTCCGTAACCCCTTTTTTAGTAGGGAAACCAGACCAATAGGATCATGATGTTATTTAACGACCACTTAAATGACAGTTGGGACCAACTGCTTAACGTGCCTGTCGAAGCACGGAATCATCTTTTTATCAGACAATCAGGCGATTCAAGCCTGCAATGTCCTAACCAAACTGGAAACAACTAAACAAAATATGCTTGCCGTGGGAATCGAACCCGCGACCTCTGGGTCAAAAACAGACACTTTAACCACTGGACCACAGAGGCAGTCAAACAGTCTACTTATACCTCTATCTGACTGGAAATAATGCAGGGAAAAAATATGCATTTAGCTAAGCAGCTTAGGCTTCAAATGGGATAAGTTTCGAGATGATTACAGAGTTATAACAAAGCCTGGTTGGGATTGAAAAAGTGACTATTCGCACATTACAACGTTAAAATCTGACTTATGATGTTGAGCTATATATATATATATATCTATAGCAGGTTCTTTTTAGGAATCCCAAAGGGTAAAACGGGACCCGCTATTACTAATACTTCGCTGTCCGTCTGTCACCTGGCTGTATCTCATGAACCGTGATAGTTAAACAGTTGAAATTTTCACAGAGGATGTATTTCTGTTGACGTTATAACAATATAAAAAAACATAATAAAATAAAATATTTAAGGGGTCTCCCATACAACATAATGTGATTTTTGCTGTTTTTATAGATAATGGTACCCTTCGTGCGCGAGTCCGACTCGCACTTGGCCGGTTTTATTACCTTTCGACACTGGTCATCTGGTTCTCCAGCTCCGTGGACTGGCGCATGCCCCACTGGAACATGCCCGTGAGAGCCATCGCTTGTGTGATCGCCAGACCCACGTTGCCGCCATATTCATCTGAAAACATTAACGCTTATTTATTATTTATATTTATTTTGTAAAATATTGGTGCATGATTGTATTACTGACAAAGCATTGAAAAAAATTTTTTTTTAATATTTTTGAATTTCTCGAGCAAAATAAGTCTTTATTCTTTACTTCAAGACTGGTCTTGGAGTTAAGCAAATATATATATATATATATATATATATATGTTGAACATTTAATAACACATGATCAGTACGTACTATCTCCAATCACTAAAAAGCTGAGCGTGACCAAGGCTATGTAAACAACGCACACGAGGTCGAGCCAGAAGCCAAAAGCGCGGGAACTGGCAATGAATAAGTACCTGTAAAAATAAACATCACAATAGAAATTACATTTACAGCGGAAGTTTACACGCATAACTATATGTCATGTCAAAAAGAAAAGACAATAATAATTTCAAGTAAAATTATATCGGATATATACGATAATGACCGATTTTCTAGATCCCAAAAAATAATCCAAGCGATCTCATAACAATGACTAGACTAGACGTAGAAGCATAGAACGGATAAATTTCAACAACGCACAATACTCTGCTGTCTTTTTTTCTTATAACATTGCAAGCATTAGACAGAGATACATACATGATGCCATTTTAATGGTAAAGAGATATTTTTTAGGAATTTTGCCCACCCAAGTACGGGTTATGGGACTTCTGGCCTAACAGCATTAGCTAACATTAGAAGTCCATCAAAATAAGTCATGATAAAACTCGAGAACGGCTGGACCGATATTGCTAGTTTTGGTTTTTATATATTTGTACAAGCATTAAATTAGCTTGTAATTTGTAAAAAGCAAATATTTAAAAACCAAAATTGGCCTTCTATTAAGAAGGTTTATTTAGACAACTGCATCAATAAACAAACCTCAGTGGTTTAGTCAAATGTATTTTATGTGATTTGTTTGTATCTATTTCTGTAAAGTGTTAAATAAATAAGGTTAAAAAACATGAATGAATTGCAAGGAAATATTAAAATCAATAATGTTATTTCCCCATATAATTGTTCATACCATTTTCCATTGCAACTTTAAGCTCTATTCAAACTGACGCGAATCAGAATTAGGTAGAAGTGCCGTAGCGCTGCTTATGGTACGTATATGAATTCTTATTTCTGTGGGCGTCCCGCAAGTCGCGCGGGATTCGCGTCAGTTTCAATAGAGCTTCATTTAGTAAGAAGTTTGCCGGTCAGCTAGTAATCAATAAAATACAGTTACATACCACGCAGAGCTGTGCAAGTCCTGATGATTATCGAACTCTCGTATGAGAGCTTCCTGAGCGCCGAACGCGCGAATTGTAGTGATGCCTTGCAGAGTCGCGTTGAGGTGCGAGAACACAGGGCTGCGAGCTGCCAAATTGTATAACTTTTTTAGATTTCGTACTTTTAAGAGATCTATAAACAATAACAAATGTATAGAATGTCGGATAAGTTTTATTCGAAGGATAATTACGCAAATGAATTTTACATTTCACCACACAGTTAACCCGAGAATATACTGTTAATCCACGTATAATTCCGGTGCAAGGACTCTGTCTCTAGAATAAAAATGTCTGCCATCCATTTTTTAATGCTTAGATTAGTTAATCTCAATGTTGTTGAAATCGGCCTTTAGTGACATAAAAATATAATCAGTCCGTATCTGCATGCAATTTTGATGATGGCTGATTGGAATGGTTTATCATCCTGACGCGTGATAACCATTTTAATCACGCGTCTCCAAGTAAGTGAGCTTATAGTATCTACCAAATCGTTCTAAATAGTTTAAATAAAAAAAAAGTCTTCAAAAGAAAAAGTTTTGTGGTAGTATCCAGCCTTATGGTCAGATGACCTGAAAAAGGTCGCAGGCAAACGATGTACGTAGGCCGCTTACAATCGGTCATTTTGGAAATCATTAGGAGATGTCTATGTCCAGCAGTGGACTGGAACAGTGGATCCAGCCTTAAGAACGCAAGAAATCGAATGGGTCAGTAGTAAAAGAAGTAGGCAAAATGGTCCGCTAGATGAAAAGCGATTATGGTAGCTGATAAATATTCGAAACATAACGAATTTATTGTGAGGTTTAGGAGTCATTACAAATACTTAATCTCTTGCTGCTTTTGCACGGAGAGTATGATAAAAGTCCTTCAAATTAATCTATGGGCTCTCCCATCTGCATAGTACCTGTGGCAATTATTGTGGCAACAAGATGCCAATGATCCATGGGATGATGCTGCAAAAATGGAGTAGATTGGCCATAGATCTGGCATATGATAATAGCAGGCAAATGATAGTAAGCAGTGTCCAGTGGTTGCTGATACGATGAATTGTCCATAATAATATTATAAATGCGAAAGTCTCTCTGTGCGTCTGTCTGTTACGCTTTCACGGCCAAACCGCTGAACGGATTTTGATGAAATTTGGTATAAAAATAGTTGAAGACCCGGGGTCAAACATAGACTACTTTTTGACGCAGGCGGAGCTGCGGGAACAAAATTAGTACTCTATAAAGTAGGCTGGGCCTTAGAGATGAATGACTCACACCCTCGAGCCGCTTGATGCTGCGAGACGAGTAAAGGTAGAACATATAGTGGCCATAGACAATCTAGATAATGATCTATAATAAGGCTACTCCCAGTAATGGACTGCTTGTGGCTGTTACAATGAAGGGTACTCCATAAAGTAGGCTGGGCCTCAGAGATGACTGACTCACACCCTCGAGCCGCTTGATGCTGCGAGACGAGGAGAGGTAGAACATGTAGTGGCCATAGACCATCTAGATATTGATCTATGATAAGGCTACTCCCAGTATTGGACTGCTTGTGGCTGTTACAATAAAGGGTACTCCATAAAGTAGGCTGGGCCTCAGAGATGACTGACTCACACCCTCGAGCCGCTTGATGCTGCAAGACGAGGAGAGGTAGAACATGTAGTGGCCATAGACCATCTAGATATTGATCTATGATAAGGCTACTCCCAGTAATGGACTGCTTGTGGCTGTTACAATAAAGGGTACTCCATAAAGTAGGCTGGGCCTCAGAGATGACTGACTCACACCCTCGAACCGCTTGATGCTGCGAGACGAGGAGAGGTAGAACATGTAGTGGCCATAGACCATCTAGATATTGATCTATGATAAGGCTACTCCCAGTAATGGACTGCTTGTGGCTGTTACAATAAAGGGTACTCCATAAAGTAGGCTGGGCCTCAGAGATGACTGACTCACACCCTCGAGCCGCTTGATGCTGCGAGACGAGGAGAGGTAGAACATGTAGTGGCCATAGACCATCTAGATATTGATCTATGATAAGGCTACTCCCAGTAATGGACTGCTTGTGGCTGTTACAATAAAGGGTACTCCATAAAGTAGGCTGGGCCTCAGAGATGACTGACTCACACCCTCGAACCGCTTGATGCTGCGAGACGAGAAGAGGTAGAACATGTAGTGGCCATAGACCATCTAGATATTGATCTATGATAAGGCTACTCCCAGTAATGGACTGCTTGTGGCTGTTACAATAAAGGGTACTACATAAAGTAGGCTGGGCCTCAGAGATGACTGACTCACACCCTCGAACCGCTTGATGCTGCGAGACGAGGAGAGGTAGAACATGTAGTGGCCATAGACCATCTAGATATTGATCTATGATAAGGCTACTCCCAGTAATGGACTGCTTGTGGCTGTTACAACAAAGGGTACTCCATAAAGTAGGCTGGGCCTCAGAGATGACTTACTCACACCCTCGAGCCGCTTGATGCTGCGAGACGAGGAGAGGTAGAACATATAGCTGCCATAGACCATCGAGATAATCATTCATGGTAAGGTCTACCGCAGTAATGGTCTGCTTATGGCGGTTACAATGAAGGGTGCTCTATAAAGTAGGCTGGGCCTCAGAGATGACTCACTCACACCCTCGAGCCGCTTGATGCTGCGAGACGAGGAGAGGTAGAAGATCCGAAGGCCGTAGAACACGATGCCGATGGCCACCGTCGGTACTAACAGCCAATAGTTCACTACGGCTACTACTACCACGATACCGATTAGGGAGAGGCCGATCTGTAACAAGTATAGTATAGATTAGAACATCACTTTATATAGTGTTGTTATAGTGACATCAAATTATTGGTTGGCATCTGTAATATCTGACATTTCGTCTAGCTAAAGGCATGATTTGCGCGAGCAAATTTAAAAAATGTTTTTATTTCTTACTAGCTGACCCGGCGAACCTCGTTCCGCCTAACAGTCGATTCTTAAATTTTTTAGTTTTTACTTTATTTTTCAAAAATATAATATTTTTTCTAAAATAAACGTAGCCTAAGTTACTCCTTATTACATCAGATACCTGCCAATAAAAGTCCCGTCAAAATCGGTCCAGCCATTACAGAGATTAGCCGGAACAAACAGACAGACAGACAGACATAAATTGTAAAAAGTGTTATTTCGGTGTATGTACCGTAAATATATTCATATGCATGTAGTAAAAAACGGTTATTTCAATATTACAAACAGACACTCCAATTTTAT
Source organism: Euzophera pinguis (assembly GCA_947363495.1). Lineage (NCBI taxonomy): Eukaryota > Metazoa > Arthropoda > Insecta > Lepidoptera > Pyralidae > Euzophera > Euzophera pinguis. The sequence goes on along the minus strand of OX376157.1, from coordinate 9,356,286 downwards.
TTATATGTAAAGATAGATGTATAGATTAGCTACTGCTTCACTCGCGGTTGGTGTGATATACTATAGAATAGACTTTAACCTATCAGATTATCATACGCAAGTTCAGTATTTCCAAATATTACACCTATAGTATTGTTCACGTAAGAAAAAATAAACGGTCAGTGCCCCCTATCTCTACCAAAAAACACCTTTGTTTTGCGATAATGAACCGTTTCCATACATTGGTATCGCAATCTGTAGCCGTTGCGAAATCGTGGTACCGGTAATCGATTCAAACTTTTTATATTTCAACTATAGAATCTCAAGGAATTTTCAACTATTCACATATTTTCGTAGTTTGTTATGATATAAAATGCCTTCTTTTATCTAATTCCATTGGTTACTGCCATAATATAAATAATAATAAACAATAACATACAACGTCTTCAAAATCGTAAAAGATTATATTAAGTGAGTTATCACACTCTCGCCACATTTTTTTTCTTATTTTGTGACGTCAAACCCACTCTGTTTGGACAGATGTGCGCCTTTGCCCGGAATCTACATTTTCCGGAACAAAAGCAAAACAGGTTGGTCCCATAATAGATGCTGCTTCGCTCGCTCGGTCAACCCATACATACCTTAGATTAATAATTTGTCTCCGCGACGCTACGACTTTACTTTTATTTTCTATTTTAGCTCCAAGCTGACCCCTTTTTAGTTGTGACCCAGGTTTAAACACAAATAAATAGACATAAACATACATTTATATTATCACGACCTTTTTTCCATACGGTAGTATTGCCGATAATCTAAGGGATCGATTATGTATCGAAATTTCGATAGTGGTACTAAATGCAATTAAATCGATTAATCTATTATATTCGAAGTATTGTTTAGGTTTAGATATCTTCTACCACTAAGTAGAAGGGCCATGAGGGCGTCCCCTGCGTGCTACAGTTAAGCCTCGCCAACTTTATTGGTAACTTCTTGGGCTCACTCATACAAAATATAGTTACGCCATCTATTGTGCCGAATTAATGTTTTTTGTATCAATAACGTAAAATTTCGGTACAGATATTATTTGGGTACTGATAAATAGATGTACCTACCTTATATTTGATAACATGAAATTTATTTAAAACAATTATTTTTTCTGTAAGAGTTGCATGACGATGATTTGTGTAATGCCCGCTGTACAATCCCGCCGCCGAGTACCGGCGGTATATCTGTATAGTATCCTTAAATGCTTGGTATTTTAATTAATAATCGATACTATCGATACATAATGTTGGTGAGTTTACTTCACATACTAAGTAATATGACCCCAGTGAACAGTTCTGACGTATAGCCCGACCAGGAAAATAAAAACCCTGCATTGGCGTCGCTACTGATCACCTTTAAGTAGCAACATGTTTTAGTGTCATGTCAATAACAAAATTGACAATGTCATTTAATTAAATAGAAATCAATCCTTCGTTTTGATTCGCGTTGAATATTATAACTATATATTTTATATCACTTTTCTCTCATTACTATGAATTACTTTTGCCATTTGATAAATAAATAAATCGTAGAAAATAATCACAAAATACGCAATGTCAACTCCTGTCTCTTCTCTCAGTAAAAGAAATTAGTTCCAATATTTTTATATGGTATTTTCCTGGTCGGGCTATACAACCACTTATTCTTTATAATATGCACTACATTAATAACTGCAAAAAAGCACATAGAGTGAATAGGGTATTAATGAGCCAGCGAGCTCCATCATAGTTTCATAGACCACATCTGCACTTAACATCAGGACCCTTACCATCAGCTCTAATAGCAGGGCAGAAATGAGTGAGTAAACGAGATGTCGCCTTACAGCTTGTATTGCGCCATCTCGTTCACTCACTCGTTTCTGCCCTGCTCTTAGAGGTGATGGTAAGGGCCCAGGTGGGAACGTGGTCAATCGCTGAACATTATAACATAAAAACAAAAAAAAGACACAACAGTCCTATAAAAAATAGTATTTGTTCACCTGCAGCACGTCTAAAAGCGCAGCTGGCAGCACTTCGTCCACGGCTCCCATATCCTTGGAGAACCGGTTCAAGATCCTTCCAGAAGGATTAACGTGGAAGAATCTCATAGGCGCTCTGGTGATAGCCTGGAACATGTTGTTGTGGAGACGGGTGGACGCCCGCATCGCCATGGAGAAGAACATGAACGAACGAAACAGGGATATCACCACTAGGGCGACTACCATGCCTGTGAAAAGATTATTTTATATACAAAATAAGAGGAAAGAATATCTAAAATAAGAGAAAATGTTGTCACGATCAGTAGAACAGAATTTTGAGAGGTTCTTTTCAGAATTATTTTTGTCTGAAACCCAGTTTTGGAGCACATGAGTATGCACTATGCATGTCTTTCTTTGTTGCTCTCAGCTCAAATTGGTTCGAACATAAACTTATCGGATCCCTTGCAAACGCTGTCAGTTTTTAACCAATTACCTTTTATTCTAGACTAGTTTTTGCCCGCGGCTTCGCACTTGAATTCCATAGGAATAGTACTTTTTTCCAAGATTAAAGATACCCAATAATGCCCTTATCAGTACTTCTAGCTATATGTATGCTAAAGTTCAGAAAGGGGTAACAAACACACTTCACTTTTTATTTAAGTTAGTGGAGGAATTCGAAGTGCATCTATCCAAACAATTACCTGTATATATGTAAATACAATCATATCTCGTCAAGTTGATATTAGCGTAATCCACGTTAGATATGAGCTTCTCCTCGTAACTATTGGCCAGCTCTATCGGGCCCGTCCGGTTGCCTCTCTCCAATGATTCCAACACTGTTGAAGGATTTTCTTCTTCCAAGTTCACCCTGTAAAGAAATTGTGAGAAATAACTGAATATCTTTTTACGACATCTAGAAAAATATACTATAATAAGTGAATAATCTTAAACAAAATTTAATTTTTTGTGTTAGTTATGTGGATGGTTATTACTGTATCTGCATGATAGTCGTCGCAGCTGCCGCGCGCATGGTTTCCGCGCAGGTGAAGGGTTAAATTCTGTGACTATGAATATTCCTTCCAGATATAGCTTAGAGCAGATACCAAACTCTGTCCTTGACCACCACATGTTTCACTTCCATCCACTCCTTAACTGTAGCGCTGCAGAATAGATAAAACTTCAAACTACGTTTTACATCATTTATAATACGTACGGCAAACATTGGAACTCCCTTCCAGCAGACGTATTTCCAGACTCTTACAACCTGGGTCTCTTCAAAGCTAGAGTGAACAGGCTATTAATGAGCCAGCAAGCTCCATCATAGACCACATCTGCACTCAACATCAGGTGGGATCGTGGTCAATCGCTGGACATTTCAACATAAAAAAAAACTAAGTTGCTTACCAGAAACCCGTCCACCAGTCGAAGCCAGAGCCCAGAACTTGCGACAGTATAGCTACGAACACCATGAAGGCGACTAGCACCGGATGGCCGCTAGCGCGAAGGTACGCCCCGTACACGGCACCGGACACCGCTCCGGCCGTGCGTAGTTCCGCCTCCGTCCGTCCGCCTTCCGGTGGCGCTGTTGCTGTTAAATTGTCCACCGAACTCACCTGGAGAAAAGAGATTTTATTATTTTATCAGTAGATTTATAATGGTCTGTTTAATCAAATCAAGGGTATTATATTTTTTTATTTTAATTAATTTTAAGATCTATATGCAATCTTTATTATATTTCAGCAATAAAGGGGATTTGTGTTTTTTTACCTTTTCACGCTTTATCTACTGGAGCCTCGGAAAAAAGGAGTGTTCCCATAGGACTTTAGTACGCGTTCTAAGCCGCGGATAAAAGGTAGTGAAAAAATATAGTTTTCCGTGATAATCAAGATTAATGCCTGATTATGGGTCTCATAAGAAAGCTCAAGGTCGTCCAAAGAGTTATGGAGAGGGCGATGCTCGGTGTTTTCTCAAGAGATCGAATCAGAAATGAGTAAATCCGTAGGAGAACAAAAGTCACCGACATATGTTGTTAAAATTATGATGAAAATGACGAAGAATCAGGATATAACTTACAGAATGTATGCTCATCTGTCGCTTGCGGAAGCTGCCCTGCAGCATGGACTCATCAGCGTCGGCGGGTTGTTCGGCGGCCGGCTTCATCTCCTCCTCCTGATCGCGAGCTAACAGAGACGCGAAGTCCAGACCGGAAGCGCTGAGAGTCTCAAAGTTGCCGGCGGCGGCGATTGCACCGTTCTTTAGTATGACGATCTGGGAACGAGAAATTGTAAAGTCGGAATTTCGCTTATGTCCTTATAATGCAGTTGATTATTGGGACAACTGACTATGCTGTTTTTGTACCGTATTAGCACTGGATACTCCATACAATAGCGGCGAGCGCGATATCTACAATGATACGACTACTACGATTCGGTCGCGTGAATGTGTGTGTTACTCGTAGGGTTGGTTAGTGTAGGCTGTTTCGCGTGGGAGGGTGTAAGTGTCCGTTCGGTACGTTAGTATTATTAATAATTCTGTGGTATTAGGTTATAATTTCTAAAGTCCACTTGTTAAGGATAATGGTTTTATTGACGTGACGTGACGTGACGATGCATTTGAAACAAAGAAAAATCACGAACATATTCTCTCAACAGTCGCAGTGTCTAATTGTAATTTTGATTTACCATACAGATTACCAAAAAAGCCCACTGCTTTAAGTCCGCCATTTACATTCTTTATAATAAAGTTGAAATAAATAAATTAATTGCCAATTGCAATAGTTACATGTGACTACAAGTTCGTCGTATTCCCTATACACTTATATCCCTCAAAATCCATAATGCATTAATCGCTCACCGTGCGACTAGGAAGCACGACAGGACAGAGTAACAACAAAAAATACTTTCAATAAAAAACAAACGTACCTGATCGACATCCCTCAAGAACTGTAGCTGATGTGTGACCAGTATCCGCGTGGTGTTTCTCAAATAGCCGACGACACACGACTCGAACAAATGTCGGCCGACGTGAGCGTCTACTGCCGACAGCGGGTCATCTAGGAGATAGATGTCCGCGCGTTTGTAGACTGAGCGGGCTAGTGAAATGCGGGCGCGCTGACCTGAGAATAACAAGATATATTTTATGTCGAGGCCTAAAATGAAGCAATTTATTAGGCACTTTATTGCATACAGTGTAATAAAACAGCAGAATCGGCTTCTTCATTGCAAGATTAAGGCGGACCAGAGGATGTTTATTGCTAACTAGCTGTTTCCCGCAGCTTTGCCTGCGTCAAAAAAGTAGCCTATGTTTGATCTCGGGTCTTCAACTATATTTATACCAAATTTCATCAAAATCCGTTCAGCGGTTTGGCCGTGAAAGCGTAAAAGACAGACACATTTTCGCATTTATAATATTAGTATGGATTCGGATGAGGTTTATAGTATCTTTAAAGAACTTATGAGGAAATATTATATTTTGAGGGCCTAGGCGCCGCAATCTATTGACGTATTACATCATCACGTCTGTTTCCCACAGGGCTAGACAGGGTTTCCTCTTACTACAGTCTTATTGAGTTATTTGGTATTGACTCTTTTAAATGATGAGCTTAGTGATCTAAAGATGAAGTTTCATTAAAATTACTTGCCTTTATGGCTGAACAATTACTGCTAATGTAAACAAAACTAGAAAGCGCTCACCACCTAGGGCGCTCGCAAATAGGGTGTATATTTTCCCAGAGTAATAACGATTGGAAATCTTGGTCGAGAGCGCAGCAGCGGACCACTGAGCTATTTCGCAGATAAACAAATTGAAGCATACCAAATAAATATAGTTCGATCCTTACCTCCACTGAGACTGACTCCTCTCTCGCCAACGACGGTCTTATCCCCGTGAGGGAACAGTTGGAAGTCGCGGTCGAGGGCGCAACGGCGGACCACTGCGTTGTATCGCGGCCGGTCCATTGCTTGCCCGAATAGAATGTTTTGACGAACACTTCCTGTAATATACGTAAACTATGTTAACATGTTACAAAAAACTCCAGACGTTGTGGGAAAGAATATACCGTGGTGGTCGTATAATTAGAAACACTACCTATAATTATATATATAAATTATAAATATAAAATTTTTAATATCTATATGTGTACCACATTTTTAGCAAAATAAATATATTTGTATTTGTACCAATGGTCCTTGACATTATGTAAGACACTTCACCGCTATCGTTTTTATTTTGAAATTAAACAATAAATAGAACAACAATATGTTAAACGACTTATCATTTATTGGAAAAACAATATAAATCCCACTACACATGTGCAGTTTCAATGTTACCATAAGGACAAACATTTAAATCAGTTATAAGGTATGAACAATAATGGTCAACTTATTAGAAACAACAACACAAAAGTATAAAAAACAATATTTTTAAGTATTAGTAATTAGTATTGTTATTGACGAAATAGCTACTATCCACAGCCTACCAATAGTTATAATTAATATTTAGTGGCGTATTCCTTATTTTCAATAACAGCTCTGCAACGACGTGGCATTGATTCTAATTGAATTGAATTCCATGCTTCAACAAATGCTTCATATAGTTCGTCTTGACTTGGAGTTACGTTTGTTTGAGACTTTCTTTTCAACAATATACCAGAGATTTTCTATCGGGTTTAAATCTGGACTATTTGCTGGCCTGTCTAAAACGGATATACGCACTTCGCTAAGGAAACATTTGACGCTATTGGCCGTGTTTAGGGTCATTGTCATGCTGAAAGAACCAGGTTACAGGCAAATGATCGTCCGAGTAGGGAATCATTGTGTGCTCTAAGATATTTTTGTATTGCCATTGATCCATTGTACCTTCAATATTCTGAACGGGTCCAACTCCACATCCGGAAAAACACCCCCAAACTTTAATGTTACCGTCACCGTGCTTGACTATACTCCTTGTGTATTTATAAATAAAAGTATTGTTTACAGGACGTCTAACATAACGCGGAATTTACCTTATTTATTTTTGTTTAATCTGAAAATAACACTTTTTCCCATTCTCGTAGCGTCTAATTAACATATCCTTTCGAGAGGTTCCTTCAAACAATTTAGCTTCTACTAATCCTCGGAGTATCAGGCTTGACGAGGCGTTTCTCGGGTCATCAGTCGAAAAAACTTCATTTTAAATCTGGTTTTTCTTGGCCGAGCCTTTGTAAGAACATTTTTAACAGTTCCATGTGTTTTATAATGATAAATTGCATTAAAAACTTTCTTAGCAGAACAATTTAAATGCTCAGCTAATGTCTCTTATATTCTACTTTAGCACATTACCGGTTGTATCTTTTGTTGTGCTTCAGAACCAGTGGTAATTTTTTTCATCAATGAGCGGGCGCTTGCCTGGCTAGCGTCCGTTTAGACTTCCTCAGATTGGCATGAGATTTACACGGTGTTTGATACTAACAACATTTAGCGCTAAATATCGATGTCGATTGTTATTAAAAAGCGACCAATCCTGATATCTCTATCGAAGAGGTAGGAAGAGACAAGCCTAAATTGTACATAGTTTGAAAGACGACTGCAGCGCAACTCTCGCAGCAACACTACTGTGTGTACATACAAACCTGCAAACAGCCACGGCTCCTGGCTCGCGTACGAGACCGTCCCTCCGACGTGAAGGCTGCCGGACTGCAGCGGCAACTCTCGCAGCAACACTACTGTGTGTACATACAAACCTGCAAACAGCCACGGCTCCTGGCTCGCGTACGAGACCGTCCCTCCGACGTGAAGGCTGCCGGACTGCAGCGGCAACTCTCGCAGCAACACTACTGTGTGTACATACAAACCTGCAAACAGCCACGGCTCCTGGCTCGCGTACGAGACCGTCCCTCCGACGTGAAGGCTGCCGGACTGCAGCGGCAACTCTCGCAGCAACACTACTGTGTGTACATACAAACCTGCAAACAGCCACGGCTCCTGGCTCGCGTACGAGACCGTCCCTCCGACGTGAAGGCTGCCGGACTGCAGCGGCAACTCTCGCAGCAACACTACTGTGTGTACATACAAACCTGCAAACAGCCACGGCTCCTGGCTCGCGTACGAGACCGTCCCTCCGACGTGAAGGCTGCCGGACTGCAGCGGCAAGTCTCGCAGCAACACTACTGTGTGTACATACAAACCTGCAAACAGCCACGGCTCCTGGCTCGCGTACGAGACCGTCCCTCCGACGTGAAGGCTGCCGGACTGCAGCGGCAACTCTCGCAGCAACACTACTGTGTGTACATACAAACCTGCAAACAGCCACGGCTCCTGGCTCGCGTACGAGACCGTCCCTCCGACGTGAAGGCTGCCGGACTGCAGCGGCAACTCTCGCAGCAACACTACTGTGTGTACATACAAACCTGCAAACAGCCACGGCTCCTGGCTCGCGTACGAGACCGTCCCTCCGACGTGAAGGCTGCCGGACTGCAGCGGCAACTCTCGCAGCAACACTACTGTGTGTACATACAAACCTGCAACCAGCCACGGCTCCTGGCTCGCGTACGAGACCGTCCCTCCGACGTGAAGGCTGCCGGACTGCAGCGGCAACTCTCGCAGCAACACTACTGTGTGTACATACAAACCTGCAAACAGCCACGGCTCCTGGCTCGCGTACGAGACCGTCCCTCCGACGTGAAGGCTGCCGGACTGCAGCGGCAACTCTCGCAGCAACACTACTGTGTGTACATACAAACCTGCAAACAGCCACGGCTCCTGGCTCGCGTACGAGACCGTCCCTCCGACGTGAAGGCTGCCGGACTGCAGCGGCAACTCTCGCAGCAACACTACTGTGTGTACATACAAACCTGCAAACAGCCACGGCTCCTGGCTCGCGTACGAGACCGTCCCTCCGACGTGAAGGCTGCCGGACTGCAGCGGCAACTCTCGCAGCAACACGTGCAGTAGCGACGATTTTCCCGCGCCCACTGGACCGATCACTGCTATTAACCTGCCGAGAATAGTGAATTCATAAAGAAAATTGTATCTCTTTTTTATACTAAAAACGTCTCGACCACACACAGGTTTCGACGACACTGTAACAGGTTATTAATAATTTCATTTGAAATGGATGTCAAGGTGTTAATTTCCTTGTAATGCTTTCCAGTATGTGCAACTAAGATAAAGCTATGTTTAAAGAGAGCAAAAGACTAACATTATTAATATTTTGGCAAAATGCGACTCGGTAAACTATAGTAGTGGTAAGTTTATAAACGCGAATATATTTTATTTATTTTACTTCTCGGAAATAGCTCCGTTATTTAACACATTGAACGCCGATGATACAACACAAAAAAATTATAAGTTAGAGAGACAATTCGTTATTAACTCAGCTTCGCCTAGTTCTTTAAAATCACTTACCATAATTTGGCAATACTTCCCATACTACTCAGCCGTAAATGGCCTGGTGTTAAAAAAAGCACATGCAAAGTATTGGCACTGGCATGCGATACATGAACGTATTATTATCATACCAAAACATTCCATAATTAATATTCAACTTACTTTCCAGGCTTGATGGTGAGCGAGAGGTCCGTTAGCGTGTTTTCGGGATGTGCCACAATCCATTTTGCTGTGGCGTGTTTGAGTCGCACGCCGCGCGCATCTTGTTCAACGCGCGCTGATAATTCTTGTTCGTCTTCTTCGCCTGACTCCAGTGGCACTAGGTTTACATTTCCTGCATTCAAAAGAAACACTGTCTCTGTGTGTTACTAATTAAGGTGACTTTAAAACACCAGGCAATTTATTATAGGAGTAGCACGTAGGACGACTATGTAATACTTTTTCATTCCATTACAGTTTTGTCACGCTCATTCTGTCGATTAAATATTCAGATTAAAAACAGAGAAACGATAGAAATGTATTATTTATTTCCCTCTACATTAAGTAAATTCTAGCAACATTTATTTATCCCCAAATGAAAGTGAGTTTATAAAAAATATATTTCACTACACCTAGCTAATAAATAGTTAAAAAATCTTACCATTTCCTCTTGACTCCTCCGCCGGCGTAGCATTAGTGGGTACCCCTGCGGTTTCATGCAACACTTCTTGTGGCACTTCTAAAGTCCGTTTCTCCTTAACAAGATCATCTTTACTATCCTCTTTCTCTACCCTCGGTTGTGCGGAGGTCTGTATGTCGGCTAGGCCCGGCACTGGTTTGCTTGTGTCCTCATACAACATGAAGCTTTGAAGGCGCTTGATTGATATCGTCGCTTCCGCTACTTGAGCAATGCCTAAAAAGGAATATTATTTGGGTTCGATGAATCTTGACAATCGAATAGATACTCTATAAAACTATTTTAGCGCACTGCAACCTCATTCAGGTAAGTAAATTTAAGTTTATCATATAATAGAAAGGAGGGAATGCAAAATTCATGTCATAATTGTTATGTCAATCTAAATGTTTTGCGACTAAACGGCTATATAAAAGAATTTTTAATCTCTGTAGGACAGCTTATTATTTTTCGTTCAGACTTTCCACCAGTCTATCTTAAGGTCCTGAGGGTGATAGCAAAAATTATAAAAAAAAATACTAACCTTGAGGGAAGAAAACTGTCATCGTCTGCCTCAGTATGTTATAGAAGCTGGTGATGACGAACACTTTCTTAGCGGTGATGTAGTCGTGAACTAGCACGTATGCGATGATCGAGCAGTACAGGCAGATCCGCGTCATGAACATTATGAATGACGTCAGCACGCCGCGAATATATGACGTTGCACGGATCTGCTTTATTTCGTGCCTGTTGAGGAAGATAATAGAAGTATATTTAGATTATAGTAGTATTGACATTGACCATTGAAACTCTACCTCCGGTGCGACTTTCATCGAATTCATCTATCTCTGTACCGAAAGTTAAAAAAATTTATTCAGAAGTTTAGCTTGGAAAGTAAGAGAAAAAAATGTCTTCGTATTAGTCAATATAAAAAGTATTACTTCTAAAATTCATATTTCAATTTCATATTCGTATATTGTAACTTACTTCCGCGCTTTGGCAACCAAGTCAGCGAAGGGCTTCTCCCAAGTATACATCTTAATGACCTGTATTCCTGACAAGATCTCGTTCATGAGACGCACTCTTTCGTCTGTCCTTAAGGCAGTTTTCAATCGTAACACCGATGTCCGTTTGCCCAAATATGCTGTAGACAAAAAAATATAATAAATACTACTTGTTTATCATGTAGAAGACTTTTTATATGCAAGCCCAGTACACAGCCACTTGGTATGCTTTAGGCACTTATAGTCGCCGAAAGATAAGATCACAACTACTACAGTTAACAGTAACATAACGGGCACTGCATCGTTTGTAAAATACATACTACTAACAACTAGTTCTGCATACCAGTTGGTCCATGAGGAAAACGACGACATAATAGGCTAATTGACTGTACTCATACTTAGGCTATATTTGCATACGAAACAATAAGTACACTAAAAAGTAACCGATTGTGAAATCAACAACTAAATTAATTTAGGCAGTACTCAGATTTTAAAGTTTTTTCAACAAGAAAAGTGGGTGCGTGGTGGGGTTGTCGTACTATCTCTTTTGAACGCACGAAACCAAGTGGAAGTGACGTCGCTGCGCATACAGTACATCCTTTTCTTGTTTTATGACAGTTTCCCCGTCCACCGAATGTCAAAGGCTTGCATATTTAGGAACAGATTAAAAAAAATCTTTTTGTTTTCCGTTTCTGGTGTGAAATGTTTCATATGAATGATAAAAACAAATTAAGTAGAATACCCAATTACATGGCACAATAATAATCAACTGTCCCATATTTTTTTTTCTGAACTTCTCACCTTGCAGAGGTATGAAGAGCAACATAAACCCGACCCCCACCACCGCCGCCCAGCTGATTTCCAACCACATGAAGTACGTAATAATGACGGTGGCCAGCGGGCCGATCCACAAGTAATGCAGGAAGATGATGGCCACGTCGAAACGGTTCACATCGTTGGACAGCAAGTTCACAACTTGACCAACTGTGGTTTCGCCCAGGGCCGTCTTGGATAGCCTGAGGGACTGAAAAATTGTGTATTTAGTAAAAGTAAAAATATTCTGAAGGAAAAAATAAATAAAAAAAAAATATTGTAAAAAGTAAAAATTCTTCATTCGTTTCGTATATGGCCTTCGCATTCAGTATGTCTACCTGGGTCAGATGATCCAGGCTGGCAACTCCAGCTTCGAGGACGAGGTCTTTCGTCGAATCCGACTCGGATGGGCGGCGTTCGGGAAGCTACGTAGCGTCTTCTCGTCTAAAATACCTCAGTCCCTTAAAACGAAGGTATTTGACCAGTGTGTGTTACCAGTGATGACATACGGGTCCGAAACGTGGTCTTTGACTATGGGCCTCATAAGAAAGCTCAAGGTCGCCCAGAGAGCTATGGAGAGGGCGATGCTCGGTGTTTCCCTACGAGATCGAATCAGAAATGAAGAGATCCGTAGGAGAACAAAAGTCACCGACATAGCCCAGCGGATTAGTTCTTTGAAGTGGCAGTGGGCGGGGCACATAGCGCGGAGAACCGATGGCCGATGGGGCAGAAAGGTTCTCGAATGGCGACCACGTACCGGTAAGCGCAGCGTTGGACATCCGCCGACCAGATGGTCAGATGACCTGAAAAGGGTCGCAGGCAGACGCTGGATGCAGACTGCTGCCAACCGATCATTTTGGAAGTCATTAGGAGAGGCCTATGTCCAGCAGTGGACTGACTGCGGCTGAAATGATGATGATGATGATGATGGCCTTCGCAAATATGACCACGTTTCCCAATTTCGCGCTGATCTCAAGTGGCTCCCTATTCGTCGTCGTCGAGATTTACATATTCTGTCTTTACTCTTCACAATCCTTTTTAACCCTTCCTCGCCTAGCTATCTAAGAAGCCTATTTCAATTTCGTGGTGATGTTGAGGATCGCTCACTGCGCAGTGCTGAGAGACTTCGCTTATTAATTCCAACTCATTCTACTCAGTTCTACTCTGGTTCCTTCGCTGTACAAGCCGCTCGTCTATGGAACTCACTGCCATTCACCGTTCAGTGCGCCAAAACGTTAGCAAGCTTCAAATCACAAGTCATGTCGCACTTTTTACGTGATACTACTACTTAATACTATCCTTACTTATCATGGCTATGGTATTCTACCTTGTTTGTAGTAATGGTATGTGTATGTGTAGTGAATATGTTGTTATATTGTATGTATATATATAGTTGTATATAAGTAAGTGTGTAATATACATTATTTGTGTAAGTTTATGTTTTGATATTTATAAAATTATTATGTTTCTTCTTATTCTTGTTGACACCTACCGCGCACAATCTTTAATATTTTTACTCAATTTTCCGTAAGGTTGCCTGGAAGAAATTGCTATTGCGATAAGGCCGCCTTTGCGCAAGGTTATTTTTCTTGTAATTACTTGTATTTAACAATGTATCCTTGTTGTGCAATAAAGAGTTTTTGTATTGTTTGTATTGTAAAAAAACAAAAAAAAGGAAAATATCTGCTTGACCCAAAGATTGGCTGTTAGATAATGTTTTTAGCATTAAGTCCGCCTATTGTGATACACAATTGTATATCTTGTACAATAAAGTTTAAAACTCTCATTCATCACGGATATAATAATGGTTTTTTTTTTCATTCACAATCATTTTCCTTTGCAAATTGTTTTTTCTTTCAATCATGTTTTCTAGTTTTAAAATGGTATAATGATATGAATACGAGCAAATATAACGAAAAGTTTATCCACAGAAAATAAAATGGCTATAATATGGTTTCACAATCATTTTACTTTTTATCATGAAGTTACTAGAAACATTTCGCAATGCATATAAAATACGCATCCATACTTCTATACCAATCCATACTTAATATTATAGATGCAAAAGTCTGTCTGTCTGTTACGCTTTCACGGCCAAACCGCTGAACGGATTTTGATGAAATTTGGTAAGAATATAGTTGAAGACCCGGGGTCAAACATAGGCTACTTTTAGACGCAGGCGGAGCTGCGGGAAACAACTAGTAGAAAATAAATTATGTAATAGTTTTACGTATTTGTCTTGTATTTTTGTAATACTTTGCTAGGAAATGTGTATATCTCAAAATTGAGTATACGTGACTGTATTATCTTTAGTCTATTATTTGAATTCCGTGTTTTTCTTAGCATTCGTCTAATTTTTTTGAAATAATTTATTTAAAAAAAAGGAGGATCCCTGTTCTAAATTGTATAACTTTTCTGTGTTTTATTAAGTGTACATGAACATATAAACAAGCTTCTTTACACTTTTAGAGAAATGTTTAAGATTCTAAATTACTTTTGTGGTATAAATTCAGTCCAATAATAAAACCGTTTTTTTTTTTATTTATAATATTTGCCGAAACATCTAATAAAGCAAAAGGAATGTCAAAGATATTAGGTGTTTCGGCAAAAACATAGTCCCGCAACGTCGCATTTTCTGCAGGAGGAGGACCTACATAGGGCGCACTGTAAGTTTCCGGAACTGGCCACTTACATAAACAATATTTAAAAATTTATTGCAACATTTGAAAATAGAACTCTTTGGCTGTAGAATGCAGTTTGTTTCATCTGACTGTCTTTTGTTTTTACCTTGTGGCGCCATTTAAAAAATTGTGTGTCTGCATCAACATGGATTTAACTCCGGAAAATTTTCGTAGTATGATTTTCTACGATTTTAAGTGTAATTTGACAGCTCAACAGAGCATCGCTCGGCTTGAAACAGCTTTTGGCAATGAAGCACCATGCAAGACAACTGTTTATAGCTGGTTTGCAGAATTCAAGCGTGGTCGTATCAATCTCAGTGACGAAGACATAGTAACAGGTGACGAAACATGGATTTATTGCTACGATCCCAAAACAAAGCAGCAATCGAGCGTATGGGTCTTTCAAGATGAGCCGAAACCAACCAAAGTGGCGCGCGTGAAAAGTGCATCTAAGCGGATGATTGCTTCTTTTTTTAATAAAACTGGACACGTGGCTACTGTTGCTTTAGAGAATCGTCGTACAGTGAATAGTGACTGGTACACGACCATTTGTTTGCCGGAAGTTATTGACGAACTCCGTAAAAATAACCGTAAACGCCGTATCATCCTGCACCACGATAATGCTAGTTCTCACACGGCCAGACAGACAAACGACTTTTTGAAGGCGAAAAATGTAGAACTCATGAGTCATCCTGCATACAGTCCCGACCTGGCACCTTGTGACTTTTTTCTGTTCCCAAAAATTAAGAACCAATTACGCGGTCAACGATTTTCATCACCAGAAGAGGCTGTCGAGGAGTATGAAAAACACGTTTCAGAGGTCACCACAGAGGAGTGGCACAAAAGTTTTCAAAACTGGTTTCATCGAATGAAAAAGTGCATAGACGCCAAGGGAGATTATTTTGAAAAACAATAAATTAATTTTGTACCTTTAATAGTATTTTTTCATATTCATTCCGGAAACTTATAGTGCGCCCCACGTATTACGATTCCATACCATAGTTCAAAGAGCTTAATTATCATTATTTTGATATTAATGTTTAGAGGAAACCATTATGAGATACAAGATTTTATCCTGAATGCCATGGAGGTCACTTGCATTAATATTACATAGTGTCCATCGATTTATGAGGCTCAGTTTTCATGTCGCGTCTTGGAATCCACCCAAAACGATGGGCGTTACGGATAGCTTTTACTCCTCATTGAAAACCAAAAGACAAGACTCTGCAAATTAAGTCTACATAATAAAAATCTAACTTTCATATAGCCAAACGATTAGTTAGTTGATTATTTTACAGTTAGAAAATTATAAAAATAGTAGTATTGTTAAGTAATGATTAATTCTGTGACTGTTATTATATCTATTAACTCTTCTGGGATTTTACAGTAGAATAGGAATAAGTAACAAACAATAACCATTTAAATATAACTATGTTAATGACAAGACTCCACCAATTAATTAATCACTATTAATTGTAGTTCATTTATATTGAGTGGGCTTCATGAATACTCGAACTCGAACCCGGTACTCTGTCACAGTTTTTCGGAACTGTCTATTATATTTATAACGGATTAATCGAGGAATGAGAAGATTTTCTATCAAAGCTTGTTGTTTTGACAGTGGACACCCACCAAAAGACCAGAGCTAGAGTTGTCAGATTACATCACAAACTACATAATAAAAACCATAATATATGGAATTTCCAAACAGGAAATTCCCAGTGAAGTAAAAAAAAAGTTTGTATTGTGTATTGTTAATATGTTTGACCAATGACGTATATTTACGCCAGCGGCTGGGACTTTGACCTAATTCAATTTGGGCTGTCAATCAATCACGCATCAATTCCGTGAACCGCCTTATCATCGATATTGATATCGCAAGTTTTTACATTAAAGCTTTAAGCTGCACTATCTCTTTTATATTAAATTTACTAAACAAATCAAGAGTTAATCTCTACAAGACACAGTTATGGTAGCGCACGCAAGTCAACTCGGACACCTTTCATAATAATTAATAAACCCAAATTTCCGCAATACAAGTACCCTTACACAATAGAGCCAGCGACGTGGAGATATTTTTGGATTTCAGGGAGAACGATAAACGGTTGGAAGCAAAAGAAAAATGATCCTCTTACCCAGGGTCCAGCTTTATCTGACCCTGTTTCAAACAACTGTTTTTAAACTACTTAATAGGCCTGGTGGCAAATACGGTATTAACTTTATTGACTTGGAATTTAATTTAGGACACAATAAAAAGACATACCTTTCTATAAATTAATGAACAGCAAGCGACCCTAAACTTCATTCCCATGTGCAGGATCGCCATCATGTACGGGTGTACCATAAACACGTTGAGCGCAGAACAGAGGATCACGAGACCGGCGTACACGTAAGCTTCTTCTTTGGCCACTGTTATCTGTCCTGGGCTGTAATACTCTACCAGTTTCCCAAGGAACACTGGTTGACCTATCCTGAAAGACGCCAATATTGTTATATATGCATAGTAAACTGATATGTGTAGTCACACAGTGCCAGTCGGCAAGAGTAGGTGTAGGACTGATCGAAGCAGAGATCGTTATTATCGGAGGACTAGACTAGACTCACTTAGGATTCCTGCGCTATTCTAGTGAGTGAGTGATCAGAAGTCACAAAATCAATTGAGATGGGGAAATAGATTTTTTAAATGAGACAAGAAGAAAGGAAAAGGTAAAGTTGTATAAGTTAAACAGATATGCAAGTTGTTGCCTAGCAAATCTTGCACAAGTTATCTAGCAGGTTTAAATGCGGCCTAAGTCTATCTACAAGTATAAATACTGACACCGAGAATTATTGCATTAATAGTAATTTAATTTCTCAATTTCAAATTCGACAATAATAATATTATATTTCAATTCTAAAACTACATAAATAGAAATGTTCTATAGCACCTACTTCACAAATATTATTTAATAAAATATTCTTATCAAACTGCACGTTTTACAAAGTGCAAGATAAATATTTTATAAGATATCCCTGCGTAAATATTTACCAATGATAAAATAATAAAGTTTTAAAACAACAAGACGTTCAATGAACTACGTTGCCTACAAATAAACAATATGACCTCTCAAACTAATCTATATTCAAACAAAAAATACGAGTATAATTATAATGTACTTATTTATGGATAACAATTTGGCAATTAACAGGAGACATCTTCGCTCACTTATCCTCAGTAGTATTGAGTTCTATGGCTCTGGCATATATGACTTCGTTTTGAAGTCTGATAAGCTTTTCTCGGAATGTTTCGTGTTCCAGTTGACTGAAGTAGCTAATGAACAGACCGAGTAGACGGGGTTGCTGTATTCTGGGAAAGGAAGGAGTAATTAGGTAGGTAAGATAGGATAAACGTTATCAAAATTATTAATTAAAAATAACCAGTTTTAACTGAAACTTATAAATTTTAATTTTTATGTTTAGTTAAAAACTTAAGACAAAATCTGGCTATCAAGTTCTATGGAGATTTATGTCTGTTGGCGATGGACTAGCAACCTGCCACTATTGTAAACATTTTTCAATATTTGGCCTAATATTTTACTAAGTGTGGCTTGGGATCTTTGGCTGAAGATTGGCATTTGGCACAAGGAAATTCGCAAACAATTACGAAAATGTTAAATATGGTATTTATCATCATCATCATGTCAGATCCAGGAATTGTACAATTATATCCATGGTTCCATTCCAAGACTGGGGCCATTAGTTGAGATTGAAATGACGTAATGTTAAATGACTGCGTTTCACAACTCGGCATCAGAGGGCTTGCTATACTACCACCAGAGAATACATAAATATTACCTACCACTATCTAGAAACCTGCATCTTGTAAAAGCATTTATACTTTGTAAGTATCTTTCACAGTCTATGCGACTAAAATAAATAAATGTGCCAATAATTGCAAGTCTTATGCAATGAAGCAATTGCGGTCAATCTGGTGTCGGCTTCGCTTAAAATTTCCTTACAACATATTTTCCTTGTTCTTTTAAATAAGAAGAACAAAACAATTTATTAATGAAATAATTACTATTACCATATAAGTAATTAATAATAGTACAGTCGGCGACAGATACCATACCCACCGTAATGACTTCTATTGATCTAGTAAATGTTAAGAAAATATTTTTATAAGGTCAGGTCAACCCGAAAGGTAATTGTTAAAAGGTTAATTATCTATCTAAAAATAATTTTGTATATCTGAGATGGATGAATGGATGGAGAGAAATGGTGCACATACATTTCTTTATACTGTTGATGAAGCATATTACGGATCTTTAGTAAGATATAAAATATCGATTATTAAATTATTATAGTAACTAAAGTCGCCGTCACGAAAAGGTATAATTATTGGAAACAAACTAATCTCTACTATGGTGGGATCTAATGGTTACCTAGCGACAATATTACGAGTTTACCAAATACAATTGACTTAAATTCTATACGGGTACGACCAAATCCAATAAGTCGGATTATATTTTGCGATATGTCAATGATGCATGGTACAGGAACGAGTCCGGTTCTGTTATTGTAATCATTTAGTCCGCCATTTATTTTTGGTTACAGGTTATCTTTTCACTTTTTAAACAAATAAATGGGAGAAAAACAATACAATTAATCAATTATGAAATACACGCGGATGGTTGCGGTTTAACAGAATCATCTAAAACCACTCATAAATTTAAATTCTCTCTAAACATTTAAATATGTCACAAAAATATTATTTTTTCTTTCATTCCAATGTTGCGAACCCTTGAGCATTTGTTTACATAATTTATATCCACTCGTGACGGGAACTATACATGGTCACATTGTATGATACAGTAAAAAATAAATCCATGTTTCAAATAAATTTTCATAATCGAGTGGCAAAACGAGTATGCAAGATGCGTGTCACCATTGTCGCCTAATTATACAGAAAACATCCGCTTTTACATTTTCCTCATACATAAATTGCTGACGAACTTTTGACTCATACATGCCCATAACGGTACACCACTTGGGAATGCAAGTGACGTGAACTAATCATTTGCAGTAGTAAATTGAGAACGCAGTATTATGTGCTCTCAACGCGTATAACATTGATGCAACAGAGTTCAATAGGACGAGCAAAGTTCGCTGCATGAATCATTTGATATTTATGTCATCAGTTAAATAAAAAGATCATTAGTACAGCTTTCCATTATTTATGTGTGTGTGTCATGCAGGGCTTATTTGACCGGTAAAAATTTGGCTCCAGGTCCAGCAAAAAAAGATATCGTTAATTTAGTTCAGTCAAAGGCCGAAAGACGGTTTCGAAATGTGTAGGTTAAATCGACTTTGTAAACACCATAATATAAAAAAATAAATTATAACTAAAAAACTGATGCAATTACAAAACAAATTCACCATGCCGAACCATGCTCATTATCTCTCGGTGAAGGCGAACTTGAATTCGGAAAAGCACTTGTAAGCTTCAAGTACTTACATGGAATTATGTCAAGAAATTTCTGATTTTATTGCCATTTCAACACTGAATTAGCCAAAATAAAAAAAAATTAAACACTGTTTTGTATTTGCTATTTTATCAACGCTGTGAAAATTTTGTATAAGGTTCGTATGAATTATATTTATACTAGCTGTGCCCGCGGCTTCGCGCGCGTGGAATTCCTGTCGTGTCGTGGAAAAAAGTAGCCAATGTCACTCTCCAGGTCTCCAACTATCTCCACACAAAAAAAAAATATATATATATTTTATATTAAATAATAAGTAGTATGGATTTATTTAACTTGGACGATAGATACTTTTAACATGTAAATAGTAGACTTAAATAATTAGCAACTCGTGACATTATTTATTCATAACGAGAGCTTTAGGTAGATTGATTTTGAGGTATTTATGTTTATTGAGCGATGATGACGTTGATATTTCCAAGAAAAAGTCTGGCGTGATTATGTAACAGGTATATAACAGACATGCGGCCCGTCCGATGTTAAGTGGTTTTTATCTTCAATATTATAATTGCGAAAGTTACTGTTTGTCACTCTTCACACTTTTTTACAGCTAGACGCCTCAGTAAAGATCTGGGAAAGGTCTTGGCTCTTTGTTGATAGACGCGAGTAACACTAGGATCAGCTATTTAGCACATTTTCATTCCTATCAGAATGATTATTTTTCTGATATTTTACTCTAAGTTTATTCCTCAAAATAATTGATTTTTCTTCGTAACCATGGGCCGGCTTGATGTTTCAGAAGAAACCTTGACCCAGCCGGCCGCTACGTCTTGACAACAGCCATGTGAGGCTAATTCTGTCACTGAGCTATTTTATTATTGTAGGAAAGTTTCCAGAGTTTGATGAATAACTTCAAAGGAGTTTTCGATAGCTATACTAATATCATTTACTTTACATAGGGCTGTTCCCATGGTTATTTCAGAACATTAATTTTTAACTCCTTCATATTATTGTCCGCGAATAAAAACGTTTTATTGATTGTTAAAAAATTGTAAAAAATAATCTCATGTGTAAAACTTGAGATAATATTGCGTTAGGCTATACAAGTATTTAGTCCAGTGTCTGACCAGTTGTCACGGTCGGCAGATTAACGACCTAAAGAAACAAGTATTCTTCATGTCACCGTGAAGTTAGATAACATACACTACACTAGGCTCTGCTACTCCACGCCGTCTGAGAATGTCACGGTCGAGGACAATAGCAATTACATGGCACGTTTAAATACTTGACGGACCTTCACAAGTGAGAAACATAAGAGTAAACTTACTTCATCGACTCATGTGATATGAACACGCAATTCCAACAATTTATAACATATCTTTGCTCCTTTCTATCATTTTTCATTTTTATCACATTTCATCACATTCAGTAAAAATATCACCTAACAGAGGCTCTGGCAATCTATTTTAAGGACGAAGGAAAACCCTGGATGCACACCGTTTGTAACAGCTTGATTAGATTTGCTGTGTCATAGTTAGTAGACAAATAAGCCTATGATTAGGAAAATAACTAAACTCGCAAAGTAGAGAAAAGGTTGCTTAGTGTTAGGAAATGTTTTTGGTCAGTTGTTGATTTTGAAACAGGTTCAATTGTCAATTAAGTATTATATTTTGTGCAGAAATTGCATACACAAACACTTTTTCTGATAACATCTAAAAAGCGCAATAAAATAATGTTATTTTATGAAGACCACAGATTTAGAATGACGATGCAAATCTGTAATGCGTTAGCATTGAATTTCAGCCTAATTAAGACAGAAATGAAGGGTGCGTATTGAATAGAAGTAGTATAGTAATGTCGTAATGAGTAGTGGCGAGATGTATTACATAATTGAATGGAACTGTACTGGGAAGCGACCTTGTAGACAATTTTCGAACAAGCATAACGTTTACTCACCTTCAGTTGATTGAGTGTAAAAAATATATATTGTTTAAGTACGATTTTATACAAATTAAAATTAGTAAATGATTATGAAAAAAATAGCAAAATATGCAGATTGGGCTAATCTTAAATATCTATACTATTTACATCCAGATAAAGTAATTTCAAACACATAGCAAAAATTTGTGAAGATCAAGCTAATCATTATTTACATATTTATTGAGAAATGGTCAATGACATGATTTACAAAGAGAATTTGATTCACTGTCACGGTGAACGTATTCTGTAGGTCAATTGCGATAATTACGTTAGTAAATATTATTAAACAGATGTGTCTACTATGCAACAAATTGTACTTACAAGCAATTTATAAATTTGTTTACATAAACTACCATCCATATACAACGTTCTTGTCTCCTAGTACACATATGAGTGTTCTAACTTCTGTTTGTACCAGGAGTTCTACTTAATTTCTTGATACATCTATACAGATCGTATCGATCCTCCTTCGCTTCCTCTACGACATCCAACGATCATCACCTCTGTTCTGTGATCATCACTCTTGTCAACGCGCTTTTATCAAGAGGTCTGCGATTTTATCCAGTCAACTTTTCTTTATTTTGGTTTTGCAAAGTTTGGTATGGATATAGTTGTAGATCAGGACTAATCAAGAGTCAAGTAAGGCTACTTTAGGGCGCAGGCGGAACCGCGGGAAACAGCTAGTTTGCTTCTATTTTGTTGAGGTCAGAGATATATTGTACATTTTAATCTATCAATCAATCTATTGTATCAATATATTGTTACTCGAAATATTTTGTATTTTGCAATGCTTCATAAAAAAAGAAATAACGTTTTATTTAACCTTGTTATTATAATCGTCGTCAATAAACAGACAACATAAGTACTGGTAGGCATAATATTACAGTTTTTACTATCAATAGAAATTGATAGATGACATGTTTACATGATCATTAAAATAAATGTAGATAATTATCAATATGTATTGCTACTTTAGTAATTTACGAGTTATCAAGATTTATTATGATTTGTGGGACGTGCCGCAAACGCCTGCCCATGCCGCGTACTTCAGATAAGCTGTTCAGAGACATGCTCATAGACACATAGATTGTGCAAATATACAGTTATAAATAGGAGTATCTTCAGTTAATCAGATTATCAGTGTTACTTATATTTACCCATTTGTAGATGTAGGCCAAGATTAGGAAATTAATTGCTACAATTCAATTTGGTCCTGAATATCACCGATTTATTTAATCTTCGTTGGCGACTTTCGTATTTCTTTATTATACAGTAAATACTTACATTAATATATACAAATAAATCATATGGAACGGATTTCACGAAACCACTGGTTATAGAAATGCAGGTGCATTAAAAGCGTATGTATTTGAATTTATCTGTTCAAGGAAGGCGAGCGGAGAGGCTTTTGGCCAAACAGCTGGACATATAAAGCTAAAAAAAGATACATTGATATGTCGTCGCAATAATGAGTAGGCACCTGTTCAAATAAATGATCTCTACACTAGAAGCTGCGCTGAATAAAGATCAACAGGCACGCTTAAGTAGGTAGGTTGTACTTCCTTTGATGCAATCTACAGGTGGAAATAAAAAAAAATAATGTATAAACGTACAGTCAGGTGCCAATTTAGAACTCTTAATTTGACAACTCGACAATATATTTTTTTGCCAAAATAAGAAATACCCTTTCTAGATATTTATTTAAAGAGTAAGATATAAACGTTACAGGTCGAAAAGTTGAGACAATAACATGACTTTATATCCAAACTTAATTTTATTATAGATTTAAGAATGATGGTTATCAATTAAATTAACGTTAAGTTGTGTATTAATTAATTTACAATACAGACCAGACTTGATTTGACTGTACTCGATATATAAATTTTTTGTCGGGTTATCCATTGCCTTTTGTACATGCGTTGTATATTTATGATTTCGCTCAATATCAACCATACAGCAATAGATTATTATTCACTTTTTAATCAACTGAACTGCGTTTGCCGCTCACTCGCGCATTTAGTGAGGACGTCTCGACAGACTGTGGTGTGATGTTTTCAATTGTTTAAAAACAAATCGAGACGTTTATTAACATTATTAACTTATATTTTGTAAAAAATTAAATTAAATTCTTCTATATTTAATTAAGGATTCTTATCCTTTATTGGCGTCATGTAATACTTTTAACTACCCCTCCAAAGCGCGAGTGGAGAAAAAGTGGCTCTATAAACTAAAATACAACATTTCTCTGTTTTTATTACAGAAACGAGAGTCATGAACATTAAACATGTACACTGACATATAAAAAGTAGATAATATTTGAAGGTTGTACAGTTTGCCATCAACAGTTTCAATACAATAGCTGTGTAGCATATATATATACTTTGTTATAAGTTTAATTAAACTTCCTATTTTTCTACCCTGGATTTAGTCAGTTTTTGCATAATACACATTTATATACACTTTAACTTAATTTAATTAAGTAAAACTTGAAGCTCAAGAATAGGGGACACAGGAAAATTAGTTAGTAAAGTGAAATCCAAATAATCAAGAAAAGTTCTAGTTAAGTAAACTATGGAAAAAAGATACTTACCGTATGCAACATTCCATGATCAGCAACACAAATCCATACAGCATGCAACGGGCAGCATAAGCTCTCAAGATGACTCGGAGAAGACTAGGTGTTCGCTTGTTGCCTGCCCGAGCCACTTCCTCCTCCCATAGGCGTGCGAATTTGTCTCCCAAAGGGCCTGATGGAGGATTTTAATTAAATTATACTGCATGGATTTTATCACGTAAATTACTTATTTATTTACACCTAATGTTTCTAAACACTTTACAGCAATATTGTAGCTTATAATCATAGGTCATCTAGTGTTGCCTTGAATAGAATAGAATTTATTGAAACACTTATCAATTTACAGAGATGTCTTACAAAATACTTTGCTTGCTTTACTTTTTCATGAAAAAGCTAATTGAAAAGGCCTATACATACATATGTATATTACCCAACAATCAATCAATACCTATGTTATGTAGGTACTACAAATTTGTATTTGGCTGTAAGTTTTCTAAAATGTGGAAAAATTAATAACTTAAGAGATAGATTTAGTTTATTATGATAACCAAGTTTAATGGGTAACTTGAGTTGGATAGACCAATGAAACTTAATTCAACTAATCACTAAACTTTTTATAATCAGATTTTGTAGTTATGATAAAATTTATATACTTATATATTTTGGCGGAATATTTGGAAATTCACATCTAAAATTATTTACCAAAAAGAAAATTAATGTAAAAACTCAAGTGAAGCTAACATACACATAGACATAAAAGATTTTGATCAAGTTGCAGTTACACAAAAGTTATCACTCAATGCTTGTTTGCATGATTTTATTGAATAATGGTGACAAATATTAAAATTTTATTTTGCAGCATATGCCTCTGAGCTATGAATTGTTTCTTATCAGTTTGTTTCTTTAAAACTCTAAGCTTTACTTCAGAGTCTAAAGTAAAATAAATGAAGTTACCTGATGAGTGTTCTTCCAGAGGTTCATACAAATCATGTTCTTCCATCTCTTTTTTGAGACCACTCCAAAAGATAGGTAGTGTCCATCTAAAGAATTTAAGAATTAATTTAGTTTATCTATACTTTACTAACATTATAAAGCTGAAGAGTTTGTTAAAAATATATAAGTTTACAAAAAATAAATAAAAAAAAACATCCTCAACAAGCTTTGTCAGTTGTGTGCCAGACTAGGCCCAAAGGTCCCCATAATGCATAATGCATTGCCTCTCTGAATAGCCAAGGACGGCCTCTGAGAGTTTGTTTGTTTATCTGAATGCACTAATCTCAGGCACTATTGGTCCGATTTGAAAAATAATTTCAATGTTGGATAACCTGTTTATTGACAAAGACTATATGCTCGAACGAAGTCGGGATGAGTCCATCCCGCTTTGTAGCAGCAGCAAGTCGGTAGTGTTTGATAATTTGATTTAAATTAATAAGGTAAATTAAATATAGTAAAGAAGCAAATAGGGTCGGTGGTTTTGTGCAGGGTTGATTGACCTTGATATTCTCGCGAAACAAGTAAATGAACAATAGCAAAATTGGATGAAGGGTTTCCACTAATATCTGTGAGCTTCTTCAAGGTTTTGGAGTATATATGTATTGCATTGATTAAATTTTAATAGACATGGTTAAAATAAAACATTTATAATACTTACGAGAATGTCAGAGAGGACAGTGGATTAGCCCTTGCTCTGGGGTTTGGAGGTCGGTTTTTCTTTTTATTAGATTCCATGTTACTGGATCTAAAATTACAAAAAGCAAAGTAATATAAAAATATGCCAGTATTTACTACATTAAATAGGGAACTAGTTTAATATGTTACTTATAAAACTAAAGTTGTAGGTAGATTTGAAAAAAGTATTTTTGTTATTAAAAATGACCTTATCACTTTGTAATAAATTTATACAGTATAAAGTAATAAGATAGTGGGTGCATTAAACTATGTTTTATTACTTTATTCATAAAAAACATGTTCATAACAAAGGTTCTACTTACAGAGAGTCCTGGATGAATAATGTCCTTTATTTTAAAAGTGGCAGAGTGTCATACATACTTAGTAATAGTCTGCACTTAGCCAGCAGATAACCTGCAGTAACACTGTCAAAAACAGTATCACAAACTGTGGGATTTCACGAATAAACGATTTAACTTCGTAATATTCACTGGTACAGACAGATTTAACCACAAAATATGTACAGAACCCGCCCGCAAGACACGAGCACAATTTTACAAGGTAGTTGTAGAATATAAAAAAACAGAATTAAGTAACGTCTACAAATAAGCCAACAATTTAAAAACTATCAGAATGTATTTAGTGGACATCATCCACCTACGGAACAGAAATGCTATTTGATTTGAAGTTTGAATCTTTTGAATCAAATGGAAGGGGAAGAAAGGAAAGGAAAATGATGGAAAAATGAAATTAGAGATGAGCGTTTAAACAAAAAGCAGTTTATTAAGCCTGCTTTTTATAAAAAACGAAAAAGCATGCTTTTTGTTTTAACCTGCTGCTATAGTCTTAACTGCTTATTAAAAAATATTTCCGCCACTCCCGCCGTCTATCGTGTTTATATCATTTATTTTTCATTTCAGCCGCAGTCAGTCTACTGCTGGACATAGGCCTCTCCCAATGATTTTTATTTATATTGTCTGTCATTGGAGGTTGATGCCATACTCGCCACGCTTGACAGGCGGGTTGGCGAGACCAGTTTTTGCGGCTTATCGTACTTTCGACGCTGCTGCCCATCGAAAGTATTTAAAGCAGGGTAAGGATAGGATTTTGTTGGATTTGGGGATAGGTAAAAGGTATTGGGATGCTACTGACCCGGATCACCCGGATGGATTGCGTGTAGCAGCTCGGGTAAGTCAAGCTCGCGTACCCGTATGCCATATTTCAAGCCATCGGAAAGATGGCTGAAGATGAACACCCAGGGGTGTTCAAACTATCGTGTTTATATAAAACTAATAATTATAATTTGGTTCTAATAAAAAGATTCATCCGTAGCATCCAAGATAAATCATGAGGAGAGATGGCAGCAGAGGGTTACATATGATACGGCAGCGATGTTTATGGTACCTAGACATTCATTGACGTATATAAAAATACCATTTTTTTATAAAAATAACTAATTTTAATTTAACGCTTTTTTTAAAGTATAGCAATTAGTTAGATGCTAATCACAACGTTGCAAGCTTATTACTTAAATGGTTTGAAAACGCGAAAAACGAAAAAGCTCTTTATCAGATAAGCAGCTTTTTAAACACGCTTAGTTAAATAAGCACAACGTTTAAACGTTTAAAAATTTTAAGCAGTTTGTCCACCACTAAATGAAATTCCAACTCAAAGTCGAAGATAGCAAATGTCAATCTCAAAATGACTTAAACAACTTTGACTTTTGATTTTTTAAATGGCCTTTACTTGAGGCAATTAACCAGTAGAAAGATTAAATTGAACTAAAGCAGAATCGAGCGAGAGGGTGCAAAAGGAATGGGCAGATAGAATACAGTGTAAAAGCCCAAGGTACACGAAAACAGGATACTAAAAGGTGTTAATTTTTACTATGGAAGATTATACAACTCCAACAACGAAGTATTATGAAACTTTGCATGTAATCTTTAAATCTACGCTTGCCTTGGCTCCACTAGACAAGCAGGACTAATGGCTAACCGTAATACGCCAAGTGATCTCCACTCCAAGTTAGGTCGCACCGCTTTTGCTTAACTCGCGTATTCGTCACCATCAATCACGTCCCGCTAAGCTATCAACCTGGCTACTTCTGTGCAGTATTTACGAAGTTTAAAGTACATAGTTTGTCTCAAATAAAAACATTATCATGGTTACATTGTAAAAAGAGATAGGAACCTCCACTGTAGCACATGTACATCAAACTCAACATATGGAGAAAAATGATTGTCAATTGCAACATGCCATTTTTATAAATGCTAAAATATGGTAGTCTCAATTTAAAACCTACAGACTATTTAATATCTGGAATGAGATTAAAGTTTGGAGCTATTGCATATATTTCATTATAGATACGATCCGGGTTCTTTATAAAATCTAAATATAAAACTTAAATAATCATTGCTTAAAAAACTACAATCACTAACCACATTTGGTAGAAATTTGATTGAAGTTCCAGGGGAATTCCTCACTCTTCAGATGCGGAAATTGATGGTTTGTGAAATATTATCGTTTTTGTAAATTCTAACTTTAAAATGTATGAAACTTAAAAGAATTGAAGACATTTAACTTCGTCCATATGCCTTATACTTTTTTTAAAATGAGGCGTTGTTACATGTTGATTATTAATAAGTGAAAACGTCAAAGACTGCATATGTGATTTAAAGAAAAAAAATGAAACTGACTGATAATAATAAGGTTTTCTTTATTTTTCCCTCAAAACATAATCTTTTTGAACTAGTTTAGAATCGCAATTTTAGACTATTTAGATCGGGTGTAACAAAAACATTATGTTTAATATTTAATTTATATTATATCAATAATGAAATTCATAGATCATTAGGATCATTTTCATATGCAATCAAAATTAATAAATGTATAAACTGCAAATATATATTTTTTATACTAGGTATTCGTTATTCCGTTCCACAAATGATGTAAAATCATGGACACATCAAGAGTTAGAACGAGAGAGGTGGGTAACGGAATGCATTCAGGTCAATTTTTCTGCCGTCATCAGCCTATTGTATGTATACGCGCCATCCCTTTTAACTTTAGATCCATGACCACGCATCAAGTCAACATCCAGAGCCGTTTAACACATAAAAAGTATTCGGTAGCGATGCGCGATGGGTCGTCGATGCATTTTTCGTTAACGAGACTAGACCGTCCATTATCGTTCATCAACTAGTCGGTTAACTAGTTAAATTCGTGAACTAGTTGACGTGACGTCATCGTTGAGTACACGTTCAAACTTAACGTTACGACGATTTCTACAATTCAAATAGAATAAAAATTAAACTATCGTGGTATAGTAGACATTGTAGTCAGCTTTTCTATCCTCTCGAAATTGTATGTAGGTAATATAAATTTGAACTTCCCTTCATGCTTTTCCTACAGGCTGAATGAGTAGTGAAAACGTAGATACGAATAAATATTCATAATTCAGGCGCATTTAGAAGATCAACTGATGTTATGTACTTAATTTTTTTTTTTTTTAATTATATTAATTAATAATTTTTATTTTTAATTATATAATTATATATATTGTATGTACAGTAGAATCCATTTATTATGACTCCACCTATATTGACCAACCGATTATTATGACATTATTACACTACGAAGTTTGGTTTTCATTTTAAATTCTTTATAAAAAAAGTCGGATATAATGACTTCCCTTACAGTGACATGTCGCTTATTATGACCCATTTTTAATAAATTATGTCCGGTTATAATGACCGACATGATTCTTTACACCTTCGGTAATGCTCGTTGATAGTTGAGAGGAGACTGTTTTTACAATAGAATGAAAAAACAAAATCAGACAAAAATTACAGATTACTTACATTCAAAAATGAAAAATATTTAATAGTATGTATACTATGTTTCTCTATTAAAATATTCTATTTAAGTACATATTTACATAAAAAAGGTTTTTTTCACAAAACTCTTTGTATGACGTCCTCTTATTATGACGTGTTTGTCAATTCCCTTCGATGTCATTATAAACGGATTCCACTGTAGTTAAATTAAAATATATTCTTAAGTACATTATTTTTTTATAAGTTTTAAACAGAAGAAGAAAGTAGGCACATTAGCTGACCCACGAACTGGTATTTCTCACATAGAACGTACAAAAACCGGCCAATCCGATGTAAATCTACTCAACTATACCAAAATCAACTTTCTCACTTCGTATTTAATGACCAAATTGTTTAAACTTTATTCGATTCACCATCATGTCCACATTGACTACCCGTCTATCTAAAAACACTTATTAAAATGAACTCTACAGTGTACGGAATATAGTTCAAATTTGTTTGATTAAACGAATGAACTGTATTAACCGACTACGTGTATGCGTCCTCTATCGTTGCTAGTAGATATAAACGTTCTGCACATTTATTTTAGCTGTTTAAAAATTTAACTAGTCGACGCATGAACGGTGGACCGTCTTAGCGTTAATTCTTCGTCAACCGTCCATTCAACTAGTCCGTTAATTCAACGCCCATCGCTAGTATTCGGTCAAGACAACACTGTGCCAATGTCGATTATGTCAAATGTCAATTCGTTAAAATCGTGAGTGGATAGGTTTATTTTAATAATTTAGACAAGAATAAAATATTATTGTAAATAAAATAAAATAAACTAAACCAAGAAAGAATACATAGCTACTCTAATGTTGGCTGAAATCAAATAGCAAAATCCTATTATCACTAATGAAACTAAATATTAACAATTTTCAAGTTATTTCTCTTGTACAAAATAATGATTCATATTTCATTAAAACAAGTAAATAATTGAATTAGAAAATACTTACGAGGAGAAAGCAAAAATTTATTCGCACAAATACTTTTTATCACCTTTCTACACTATTTTATGCCTGCTGTTTGGAAATTGAGCTCTCTTATATTCGTAATCGGAACGAAAACAATCAACTTCCTAAGCTTACTTACTTACACATTTATTAACTTAGGTACACATTGCTGGATTTTATGTGGAAAGTTATCTTTTATGCAGTGCCTTTACCACAAATTTATAAAAACTAGAAAGAACGTCATTGCATTGTACCAATTTTGTAGATACAATTTTTTTTATTGTTACTGTCAACAAAATGCTTGCGGTGTTTTTTAGAAAATACAGAAGTATGATATTAGCCAGTATTTTCTTTTTTTATCTTGGATGTGGAATCACATTGAGTTCCCTAAGGATAGATTGTAAAGATGCAGTAACATCACTTAATCTAAAGGAGAACATTCATCAGAGCAATGTGGAGTACGCCATATTAATCCTTAGCGGCCCAGCAAATGAAGGTAAACGAGATTCCATAAGAGCAACGTGGGCAAAGTTTGCTAATAACATATTCATAGAAAATGGAGAGAAACTATATAAATGGAACCACACTTGGGTAGGTCAAACAATACAGATAGGTTTTATAAAATTTTATTATGTTATTGGAACTCGAGGTTTAAGTGAAGAAAAAAAAGAAAATTTAAATAATGAAAACTCCAGAAGCAAGGATCTTTTGCTTTTACCTGATTTTGAGGATAGCTATAAGAACCTAGCATCTAAGATGGTAGCAGCTATGAAGTGGTTGAGTAGCAATTTGAAAAACTTGAAGTATGTTATTAAATGTGATGACGATTCCTTTGTGAGAGTTGATTTGATAGTAAGAGACCTTGATGCCTATGCTCCACAAATGAGTGGCCCCG
This sequence comes from Euzophera pinguis, assembly GCA_947363495.1. NCBI lineage: Eukaryota > Metazoa > Arthropoda > Insecta > Lepidoptera > Pyralidae > Euzophera > Euzophera pinguis. The sequence continues at coordinate 9,324,380 of OX376157.1, read as the reverse complement.
AAATAGATAAATATATTACTTATAAGGTAAGTGAATTTATATACTCAACTACTAAATATATTTCTTTGAAATAGTCTTCAAGATTTTTTTTTAATTTTGGCCAATGTGTATAAGAAAGGTGAAAAAGTGTGATTTTTTCAATTTTGAACCCATTAAATTTTGCTAATAAAATAAAAACGATAGAGAATTTGAAAATTATAAAATTATTTTACGATATTTGAATTAAAAACAAAATGTCCAAAACCACAGAAAAGGTGAAATCACTAATTGATGAACTATTTTTTTTTAGGATCATTTACCTTTGTACAAAGGTCTGTATTGGGGATACTTTGATGGCCAGGCGACAGTGTATAAAAAAGGGAAATGGCAGGAATCAGCTTGGTTTCTGTGTGACAAATATTTGCCTTATGCTCTTGGTGGTGGGTATGTGGTATCCCGCTACATTGTTGATTATATCGCCAAAAATGCAGATTCATTGAGGCAAGTATAACTACTTTAGAATTGTAATGTAACAATGTTCATTGTTGTATGTTCTAACACCATTTACATACTTAAAAATATGTACTTAGCTTCACTGTACATACTTATTTGGCATGAAACATTGTGTGACATTGATGTCCCATAAACAATTTGTTTCTGTTCAAGTTGCTTAACTGTAAGTTACTCCATAGTCTTAAAACAAATTTCACAGCTCTTCACAGGCAATGTTTTACTTTTAGTTCTTATATGGCGGAAGATGTTTCAATGGGAGTTTGGACTGCAGCTTTAGATGGTATAAATAGGGTGCATGACATACGATTTGATACAGAGTGGAAATCTAGAGGCTGCTTGCCACACATGTTGGTGCGGCACAAGCAGACTCCGAAGGATATGTTTGATATGTACCGAACATTGGTACAATCTCATGGAGAAAGACTATGCAAGACTGATAATATAACAAGGAAATCTTATTATTATAATTGGGATGTTTTACCTAGTTCATGTTGTAAATGACAACCTCCTATCAGATCTAGTCAACATTGATTTTGTCTTTTAGTATTTATTTCAAACAAACTTAATATCCACATGTATCTAGCTAGTCTGCAACTGAGATTCAATAATTCTATAATATTTAGTAATAAGTAATAATGTGGAAAGTTTAACACTAAACGTTACTTTTGAGACAATTTAGTTATACAGTGTTTTCTGGTTATGTGATTTAGATTTCCTCTTTAATGTACACTCCTTCCTTATATTTGATACCAGTGTATTTATAAATAATACAAAAGATAAAAAGTCATTTAGAATTTTTATTAAACACAGCATGATAAAAATTTAATACTGTCAAAAACAGTATACAAAAACAAAAACAATATTCTAATAAAAACAAAAATCCAATTCAAATCATTATTATTTGAAACAAATAAATGCACATTTTCATACAATCAATGAGCATGTTTGACTATGAGTAGTGCATTGTTCATCATATTATATAAAATTGTTAGGCAACATATATTTATATATGGTTGGTTTTCCAGCGCTGACTTTCACTGACACGAAATTTACAAACACACACACACAAAAATGTTTGTCTGTGTGGGGTAAATTTCGTTTTCGGGAAAATCAGCGTTGAATCCGTATAAACCAGCCATTACATTTGCAAGCTACTGGCGGACAGACTGCTAAAGTATTGTTCACGTAAGAAATAATAAAAGGTTATTGTCCCTATCTCTACCAAAAAAATATATTTTCCTTTGCGATAATAAATCGTTTCCATACGTTGGTATCGCAAACTGTGGCCCTTGCGAAATCGTAGTACGGGTAATCGATCTACGCTGAGAAAGAAGCTAAATAACTCAAAAAAATTGATATTCGAGTTATAACTTCTTATATTTCAACTATGGACTCTCCAGGAATTTTCAACTATTCACATGTTTTCGTAGTTTGTTATGATATAAAATGCCTTCTTTTATCTAATTCCATTGGTTATTGCAATAATAGATATAAATAATAATACACAATAACATACAACGTCAATCAATCAACTTTATTGCGTATTATGGGTGTACATGTACAATGATGTTATATAGCAATTACAAGATCTTAGACCACAAGTAGCCGTACGGCATGTAACTGTTGCATTGCAACATTTTTAAAATCGTATATAAGATTGAGTTACTTTCGCCACATTTTTTTTGTGACGTCAAACCCACTCTGCCTGGACAGATGTGTGCAACCTTTGCCCGGAATGTATATTTTCCAGAACAAAAGCAAAACAAGTTGGTCCCTTAATAGAGACGCTGCTTTGCTCGCACGGTCAATCCATACTTCCATATATAATTGGTCTTCGCGACGCTACGACTTTACTTTTAATTTTCTATTTAGCTCCAAGCTCATACCTTTTTAGGCGTGACCCGGGTTTAAATACAAATAAATGTATAGACATAAACATACATCCATACTAATATTATAAATGCGAAAGTCTTTCTTTTCTTTTTCTTTCTGTCTGCCTGTTACACTTTCACGGCCAAACCGCTGGACGGATTCAGATGAAATTTTGTATGAATATAGTTGAAGACCACGCGGTTAAACATAGGCTACTTTTTGACACAGGCGGAGCTGCGGGAAACAGCTAGTATATTATAATCACGGCCTTTTTTCCATCCGGCAGATAATTGATTCTTAGATAATTGAAAAATTAATCTAAGGGATCGATTATGTATCGAAAATATCGATAGTGGTGCTAAATGCAATTAAATCGATTATAATCAAAGTTTTGAGTATTTAGATTTCTTCTATCACTAAGTAGAAAGGCCATGAGGGCGTCCCCTGCGTGCCACAATTAAGTCTCGCCAACTTTGGTTACTTCTAAGGCTGGAATCATCGTTACACCATCTACCGATTTTTTTTTCTGTATCACTAACGTAAAATTTCGTTATACAGATATTATTTGTGTACTGATTACTATATATTACCACATTACTCATATGTTTAAGTAGATGTACCTAATTTTTGATAACATAAAATGTATTAAGTAAGTCCAATAATTTTTCTGTATGAGTTGAAGTCGAGTCGAGTCGAGTACCGGTATATATGTATAGTATCCCTAAATGCTTGGAATTTTATATGATACATAATCGATTATATCGACCCATTTCAACCATCGATTTAATTGCTTGGTAAATAATCGATTATTTTCGATTAATTGTCAAAAACCAATTAAATTGATTATATCAATACTATCGATACTCTAGATTATTTCAAAATAAACAAAATCGATTATCGGGCGACATTACCCTACGGGGAAAAAAGAGCCTAAGCCTAAAGACCCAAAGGCCTCATTTAGCATCTGCATTAATATAGTTTAATTTAATGTGTAACAATCGCGAAAACATCATTACACTAAACAAAGTTGTTTTCCGCTGTCTGTCCCTATGTATGCTTAAATCTTTAAAACTACTCAACGGATTTTAATGCGGCTTCTTTAATAGATAAGTGTTTCAAGAGGAAGGTTTATATGTATAATACATGCGTAATATAGTAGAGAAACACTGATAATTTTAGCGGTTTCTAATGTGAGGCTTACATTGCAAACGCTGGCTTAAATCTATGAGATAAATCAAAATAATGTACTACAGAATTGTACATCTTACAAAGGTCTATAGAAAAGTCCGCGATACCATATGTCTATTGCAGTTACGTCACAACAACTACTTTTTCAGTTAAAATTTGCAATAGTTACGCCGGTACAAATTAGGCCACATTATTCGTTTCACGGTATTGATCCTTATCCAAATAATTAATTTCATATTTAAGACTGTTTTAATACCTGTAGATTACTTTTTGAACGAATGAAATGGGACATTTCTGTCCAAAGATATTACAAATTTTGTACCGCAGAACCCGAACGAAGCGGTACGTACAAAGTAGGCGCTTTCTTTCCGTGGTGCGTGGGTGTCGTTAAATAAATAAGGGAAAAACTAGTGGTATCAATCTAACTGTACATTCTGCTTTCCCAATTAAGGTTGACGTTAGGCAGGTGGCCAGTCGTAAAACTTGCCAAAATAATAATAGTAATGGAAACATCAAGAAGGGAAAGCGTCATAGAAGTGGGAGCTGAGGACGCATTTTGCGTTCTCAAGGAGGGTTGAAGTTAGGCAGGCGGCAGTCGTAAAAAACATACCATAATAAAAATAGGAATGGAAACAACCCGAAGGCATGCGTCATGGAAGCGGAAGCTGGAGTCATATTTTTGAAATGTATGACATACTAGCTGTTTCCCGCAGCTACGCCTGCGTCAAAAAGTAGCCTGTTTGACCCCGGGTCTTCAACTATAATCATACCAAATTTCATCAAAATCTGTTCAGCGGTTTAGCCGTGAAAGCGTAACAGACAGACAGACAGACAGACTTTCGCATTTATAATATTAGTATGGAAGTATGAATATGTCAAACAAAAATTATTCGATATCGAAGAAGAATCATTCCAGTCGCCGATTTTGCGTGAGTCCCACTTTTCCAACATACTCTTGAGGACGAAACTGGGAGAGTGCTAAGAATTTTTGTAGTAAAGTATAGATTAATGTGGATTATCAAGAGTTTAATTTTACGTAGACTAGACACTCCTGTACCCCGTGGATGTTTTAAAAAGGGACGTTCTGTTACTGCCAGCTGGGTAGACAGCTGTACATCATAAACAACAATAAAGATCAGATGAAAATTATTAAAACGCTTGATTTTTCTGTTGGTAGGAATAAAATCTCTTTTTATCCGAATAATTATATCAGATTTTAGGATCAGCCAATTAATTTAAAAAAAATAATCGCATTTATTTCCCCTGAAAAATCCATCTTGACTGCTCTATGGACATGTCTGTGCCATATCGGTAGATGTATCAAAAATTAAAAAAAAAACTGTCATTTAACCGTTTTGATAGTTACAGACTTTTAGACTTGTCTAGGACTTGACGAAACTACACTGTAGAACTGAAGAAGATAGAAAAATTAAGAAGGGCTTTAAAGGACTTGAATCCACGGCCGTTTATCCCATCCCTAAAAAAAAACTATAGTTTCAGACACTGACAAATACTTTTTTGTAATATTGATATGTGGCAGAGCCATTAGGCTTTATATTAGCAGATGATCGATTCTTTTATGGTTCGAGGTTAATAGGAACTACTCGGCCTAAGGGAGATCTATGTAGCAGTTTTGAAAGAGATGCTTTATGAAGAGGTTATCTTTAATCTACTACATAACATAATTTGTATACCCCGGACGAATCGGGGCGGGCTGCTCGTATTAAATAAATAAATAATTCGTGCCAACGGTCGACAACAATGGTAAACATAACCGCCTTTGATCTTCCTCGTACCTAATTTCGCAGACGACAGTGCTTTTACGACAGAATGTATGGTAATTTCAGACTCTCGTTTTCGATAGATTAGAAATAGTACAGGGTCATGTCAATGCCCGTTTATTTTTTGTTATGTGAACAATACTTTAGACAGCAGACTTTCAGAAGTTTTCTTGCAGATGGAAACGCGGCCATAAATATATATATACCCTTGCTCTAATTTATAACCCATGCCAAAGTTCAAAAAAAGGATTACTCTTGTCGCCTACTTTACAGCACGTGCGGAATCACGATGAATAATGCGAACATTGTTAATTTTAGCACTGTTTTCGTTTAAATTAACAATTGAGGTTCGGCAAGACTGAATTAATGTTTGCCATATTCAGTTTTCAATAAAAAATGACTAAAAGTTAATAAAATATTAAAAAAGACAAGATCCGCATTCGTCATCAAGGTACCGACTATTCATTGACAAAAACCTAATATCACATTATAAATTACAACTTCGGCAGTCCTAATGAGGATTTTTAACATTAACGTCCATATACGTTTGATTGTTGTAAAACGTCGTCCTTGATAATTCCTCTTTAAAGTAGTCTATCGTCCTCTGTAGTCCATCTTCTAGGGATACCTGTGGAAAAATTGTATCGTCAACTTTATATGTAGGGCAGCATGATCATTTGGCGACGACACCCTTACAAACACCATTTACACCATTTACAAACATCAAAAATTTAAATTTAGAAGTAAAACCCGACTACAAATGAACAATACATTCCAGAATTACTTTTGAGATAACGATAGATGGCCTTAGTAGTAAGTGAATTGAAGTGTAGATACTGATTACTAATATATAGAAATAAAATAAATAGAAAATATATATTTACATATTTAACTTTTTAAATGTTCAATTATCCTAACAAAATAACAAAATTTATTGAAATCTGCTTAGTAATATAGAACATATGTTCATTACAAACATAATATACTTATATACTTACATAAATACATAACTGCTAAAGTAGAATAGTAAAAACGACTGCTAAACTGCTGCTGCTCCTGCATGAAATGATAGTAATGCCTTACCTTTGGCGTCCATGCCAACTGTGCCTCGGCGACGGCGATGTCGGGCCGACGACGCTGCGGGTCGTCCTCTACCGCGGCACCCGTCGCCACCGTGCTGCGGCAACCCGGCACCAAGTTCTTGATTATCATCGCGAATTCTGCACAATAACCACAGAAATGAGATTTGATGGCTTACTATGGTTTGACCGCAACCGCTATACCGCGCCTTGGGTATGCGCGGGGAGGTGGGGAGTGGGAAAGAAAGAGCATGAGATTCGTAGTGCCAGACAGATTTTTTAAAGCTGTATATTTACGAGTATCATTATATCCCTGTTTTTGTTCAATATGATATTTACCTAAGTACAATGTTTTTTTAAAATAATGTACTGAAACTTTACGACACATCTTTATATATTTTATCTCATGTGCATCACCGTTGTAGCTCGCCTACCTCAGGCGCGGTACAGCGGTTGTGGCCAAGCTATAAAGGTCGAAAAGAATGAGTAGGCGACATCTCGCCCGCCTACTGCTTGTATTGCCCCATCTCGCTTACTCACTCATTATGAATGAGTTATAGATCTTTAATTAACACATTCACGTACTGACAATGACATAGTTACGACAACATAATTTATCCAAAAGCAAATAGTGGCTCTATAATTGGACCTTTATTTAAATACCTTCTATAGTGTGCTCGACGGGGTTTCCTATGTTCACTGGCGAGGTATAACTGGATGCCATCAGCGACAGAAGACCATCAACTAGATCTGATACATAACAGAAAGAGCGGGTCTGCTTCCCGTTACCATACACCTGAAAATGAAACAAGACTTTATTTAATGGTTTTTTGTGTTCACACAGTGCTAATATTTCTCCACTTAGTAAAAATCGACTAAGTAATTAGAATATGATAAATCATGATACACCAAACGATACCCACTTAAATAACACTAACTTGATATTTATTTATTTGTGGCAAATTCCACCAACTATAATAATAAGGACGACAGACGAACTTTTCATATTTCATACTAATATTATAAGTGCGAAAGTCTTTTACGCTTTCACGGCTAAACCGCTGAACGGATTTTGATGAAATTTGGTATGAATATAGTTCAAACATAGGCTACTTTTTGACGCAGGTAGAGCTGCGGGAAACAGCTAGTATGTAAATAAATGATTAGATTGATGTCCCGTCCGAAAAAAGCCAAATCTCATAAATGTCTGCAGCCCCGTGAATAGGGAACAAAGATATCGCGTTACCTGGTCTATTTTTGCAATATTTGACTTTTGATTGTGACAAATTAAAATCAATCGATGTCGAACAAAAAAAAATGGCTCCAGGAAAAGTGAAAAGTAAAGGATTTTTGAAAGTGTGATTCACGTAAAATCGGCGAGGGAATAATTTTTGTTCGATATCGGGTAATTTCCGTTAAATATCGAATCGATCGATATAAAAGATTTTCATTCGACATCGAGTCATACCTACATTTCAAAATAGGGCTACTAATCTGTTTGATAATCTAAATGATATACGAAAAAACTTACAGTTATGGTCAGATTCTGCAGCGCCTGCATGATAAAGTTGGAGACCACTCGTCCGTCAGACACGTGCATTCGTGGGCCGTACGTGTTGAAGATGCGCGCCACTCGCACCGACACGTTCTCTTGCTTCGCGTACGAGTACGCTAGCGTCTCCGCTACTCGTTTGCCTTCGTCATAGCACGCACGAGGCCCTGATAAATATGAATATAGGAGCGACGAAATAGACTACTTGACTTAGGTTCACATTTTGACAAGATTTTTATACAGAACAATAACGGTGCTAAAAGTAAACAACAACCGAAAACAACAACAAAATTGGTAATCAATTAAAGCAGTAATAAGCATTTAAAGTTTTCGTGGTGGGGACGTCTTGCTATCTCTTTTGCACGCACAAAATCAATTAGCAGTGAAGTCACTATTATCTTGTTTCTTGACAGTTTCACCTTCCACTGGATTTTAAAGGCTTATTATAACTTTTTTAAATGGAACGGATTCAAAAAATATATTTTTGTTTTCGAATTCAAATTTGTTATATGGCTAATAAAAATATTGAGTAGGAGGCCTAATGTAAAGCAGGGCAGAAACGAGATGGCGCTATACAAGCAGTAAGGCATCTCGCTTGCTCACTTGAGAGATTTTCTCCTCCGTTTCTGTAAGCGATGTAATAATGATAGTAACAGACTGGTGGATAATAACAGCAAAGTATAAGGGTTTATTACAAACTCGTCATGCGTTTAGAATGACTCTGACAAAGGTTTGTGTGTTTTCTAATTTCACTGAGCACGTATGTAAATGTTGACAGTTTAGTAGTTTGTATTTTGTCAACATGCGCTTTTTCGGTTCAGTCTTGTGTTCAATACTTGAGTTCAAATTGTTTTGAACTTTTACAATGCTCCATTTTGTATATAGGTACGTGTATTAACTAGCTATGCTGTTTGAGAATGCACCTGAACTTTGCCATTGATGCATTCTCTTATATTCTGATTGTACTTGCATTGTTTAGTTTCAGAAAATACTAGTCATCTTAGCGCCTTCCCGGTAGCATCCTTGGTTGGCTTGGAGACTGGGGTTTAAAAAAATTGCCACTATTTTTTTTATACTTTTTAATATGCAATGTTCTTACCTATAGGATTAACATGTCCCCAGTAGGATTCGGGCTGCGGGTGTACCATGGGGTCTCCATACACTTCTGAGGTACTAGCTATTAAGATTTTGGCTCCTACTCGCCGCGCGAGTCCTGAAATACAAACATGAATAATTATTTGTTAGGTAATGTAATATTTAAGTTAAGAAAACAAAAAATTACTTCAGTCAGTTTACTAAAAGCAAATTGAATAATTTCAAGATTTTTTCTTAATTTCATTGGATTTGATTACTATAGAACCAATCTAGTGCTGTGTTCATGCTTAAATTTTTATATATGGTCGATTATACTGTGCGCAAGAAATAATTAAAGAAATAAAATGTAAAAATCAGTTGAATGAATTAAGTAGTACTAAAATATTTGTTTTCTTGGAAGTTGTTTGGAAATGCTTTTAATATTGATTTCAGATGTAATCCATACTAATATTATAATTGCGAAAGTCTGTCTTTCTGTCTGTCTGTTACGCTTTCACGACCAAACCGTAGAACGGATTTTGATGAAATTTAGTATGAATATAGTTGAAGACCCAAGGTCAAACATAGGCAACTTTTTGACGCAGGCGGATCTGCGAGAAACAGCTAGTATTAGATATATGTAAAATAAAAAAATAAATAAGTTATACTTACCTAACATATTAATTGTTCCTAAGGTATTAGTTTTAATAGTCTTTACAGGATTTAACATATAATGCGGAGGGCTTGCAGGACTAGCTAAGTGATATATTTCATCTGCCTGAAAAATAAAAACATATTAATGTATAAGGTAATCAAATCAAATATAAATTTTCTTGTTACATTGTTCATTTGTTTATTAAGATTTAGGAAAATTACACTTGGAAAATTTAATGATTTTCTTAAAGGAGCGTAAGCATTTCATGTTTAGTTGGCTCAGCCTAATGAGCCCTTTCCTCCCTTCTAGTTAATATAGTGTTTCAGTCGCCCGCCATTACGTCGTCAGCTACCGAAAGAGTAACAATACATAATCTACATGATAAAAAAAAATATAATTTTAAAACCTGTAAAAAATTACAAATTTGCACAATGCAATCTTAGTTGTTAAATTATTTATTGTATACCTTATTGTCGCACAAGTAAATAACACTTATAATAATTGACAGACTTAATCCTATGAGTATTCTCTACCAGTCGATAATTGGGAGAAACAAAGATAATTCAGTGCAAAAAAGTTAGGGAAAAAATATCACAGAACAAATTCGGTCACATAATTGTTATAATATTTATGTGATAATGCGCAATAAATAAGCAAATACACAGAATAGATAATTGTTATACATTAACGACATAATCATATACATAATCTTTGTATAACATATTTATCAATGTAAAATATCTCACCTCATTATCATTTTCATATTGTCAATATAGACAATATTTTGCATGTAAACACAAACTGTGGTGTTTACTTGCAAAATATCCTCCCTCCCTGAACGGGCAGACAATCTATTAGAAATACATGAAAATTCAAATCTACTTACATAGATTACAATATCAGTTACCTTTGTAATACATTGCTATGATGTGACCTTTAAATTATTGGGGTCTAACATACTGACCATTATCTTACTAAGAAAACCATCACTTTGGTCAACAGAACATGGGCCTAAGTCCACCACATGTAAAACTATTAAGTACTTGACCCTCTCATGCAATGTATTTTACTGTTTTTAACTTTTTTAAGCATTTTTAAAGAACAACACCAGAGTGTAAATAGGTCTAAGGACCTTGAATCCAGTATACTTTATAAATTTTATCTTTAAACAATAAAAAATTTACAAGTATATGTTATAAACATACCTACCTCAATATAAAGGGGATTTACAATGTCATGGTGAATCATCTCAAAGTTGCGATGACCGAACCAATGCTCCACATTTCTCTTGCGGCCTGTGAAAAAGTTGTCTACAACAATAACTTCATGGCCACGCATCATGAGAACATCTACGAGGTGGGAGCCGACAAACCCTGCACCTCCTGTTACCTGAAATAAGTATAAATGATAGATCAATAAAAAAAATTACATTTTAATTGCAGTATGTTTATAATCTCTTTGTAAATGACTCATGGCTGATGATTTGGAGGAATCTAATGACATTTCAATAAATATGGCCAGATACTGGTCAAAAATCATATAAAACAAAATAGCCATTTAATTCTTAAAATAGTAGTCATTAGGATTGTGTCATTTGAAATAGCCTGTTAATTCTGAAAGGTTGGCAACAGGCAAGCCATGATCACCCATGATCCTATAGGTCGGGTTTCCTTGTAAAAAGAATCCACTGTGACTCTTTGGATGGACATATCTTAGGACCATAATTAAGGTGTTCCCTGTCCTCGGAAGGATATAAGCAGAATATGTGAATGGAAAGTAGTATCAGATGAAAAATTATAAAAAGTTAAATACAAACCAATATCCTTTTTCTCTCTTTGTAACCTAAATATTTAACATCAGGATATTTTTCTGGTATCCTTCCTTCAAGTATAGCTATTTTCTTCTCTAAATGTTCAATCCGAGACCTTGCCTCCAAAAGTTCCTGTTTCATTTTTTCATCACCTGGTTTACTCAACTCCATCTTTGGTTTCTCATTAAAATCTCTAAATCCGGCTTGTTCTTGTTGAATTGGTCTTTGGATAATTATTTCTGAATGTCTTCTACATATGTATATTAATAATACTGGAAGTAAATTGATTGTAGGTTAATTGATGAAAAATATATAACATATCTCTCTTGTCATGGATATCATAAAAGGAGATTATGGGTCAAACAGTTACAGACAGTTGTCTCAATTTCTCTGTAAGTGCCACTATAAATTCCAAATATTTTTCTCTCAGTACTATACTAACATAATATTTTAAATGCGTAAGTGTGTCTGTTAAGTTTTCACAGCCAATCCGTTGAATCGACTTTGATAAAATTTGGTATAGATATAGTTGAAGATCCGGGGTCAAACGTAGGTACTGTTGGCGCAGGCGGAGCCGCCTGAAACAGCTAGTTATTTATAAACAAGTCTCATTACAGTACCACAATAAAAAAGTAATAAACTTACGTAAGCGTAGAATTAACAATTTTATAATGTTATTTCCTTAGAAAATAGTTTAACAACTATTTTATTTTAGATTACTGATAGAGGCGCATTAAACTTACACAGGGCCACAAAACATACGGCAAAGATTGTCTTCCGAAATTTGAAGGTTTGTTTTATCATTTCTGAAAGTATATGAAGCTGCTGCAGCTTACATTTCTAAAGTTATAATACTCGTATTGGGATTAATTTAATCCAAGCGACATCAAGCCAGAAAAATCGCAACCAATATTTCCAACTTCTAAATCCAAATCAAAACATTTCTTCTCGAGAAAAGAATTCGGCATTTGACATTTGAAATGTCAATTAAATTTGAAACCTTTGAAACTGAGGAATGAAAGGTAAAGTTGACAGAGACAGATGTAAGCTATCTTTTTTGTTTCTTGTACGGCTTTTACTAGACAAATAGCAAAATAGTATTCGATACTAGTCAAGTCAAAATAGTAATAATATTAGGTTGGGGAAAAAGTCTTTTCGCATATAGTATGTATGAACTTGTAATAAAATCTCTTTGGCTATACTATTTGTATCTGGCTGGTTTTGCTATCATTAAAAGTTTAAATTTTAAAGAAGATAATTCCAAATACAAATTAGGAAAATGTATGTGTTCTTTTCATTTGTTTTTCTTACTGTCAAGATGAGTGAATCTAATAAAGAAATTCGATACATTTTAAAATTTTACTACAAAAAAGGTTAAAATGCAAGGCAAGCCGCGAAAAAAATTTGCGATGTTTTTGGAGGACCTACTGCAGTGTCTGTGAGAGTAGCACAAAGGTTTTCAATCCGGAAATTTTGATGTCAAAGATGCACGTCGCTCTGGTCGCCGCCCTATTACGGATAAAATGGATGCTATTTTTGAAAAAGTGGAGCAAGATCACAGACATATAAGACGTACACAGACGGAACATAAGTTAATAGTTATACTTATGTAGCAAGTAATTGTTGTTATCCTTTTCTCACGTATTCGGATCTATATGGCGATATCTCTTTTTTACACCTGTAGCAACATTCACTCACACATAGATATTAAGCTACGCGTGGCAATTTTTGGCCGTGACGCCATTTTGTAATCTGCGTTGTTGGATCGGTGAACACTAAAAATAATAGAGTAGAATACCGGTAAATGATCTCAGATCATGCACTCCACACAACATTCATACATTCTTTGAAATCATGGGAAGCGTTATCGTAAACAACTTACCCTAGACTAGATACAGCCCAGGCTGCATAGTTTTGCATGTGTGTGTTTGTGCTACGCTAAGTAATAGCATACCTTCCGTCTGTTTACGTCTTATATGTCTGTGAGCAAGATCGGCATATTATTAGACGTAGCTGAAGAACTGGGAATTGACCACAAAACAGTTTTGGCTTATTTGAAAAATACTGGGTACACAAAAAAGCTCGATATTTGGGTACCTCACGAGCTCACTGAAAGAAACCTAATAAATCATGTACTCATTTGTGATTCTTTATTACGACGTAATGAAACCGGAACATTTTTGAAGAAGCTGATAATGAAGAAGGTGATGAGAAGTGGATCACGTACGATAAGAACGTGTGAAAAGTCGTGGTCAAAGGCCGGTCAGGCTTCACAGACTGTGGCGAAACCCGGGTTAACTCTCATCAAGGTGATGCGGTGTATGTGGTGGGATTGATAGGGGATTATTCATTATGAGCTATTACCACCAGGCAGTACCATCGATTTTGAACTCTTCTGCGAACAACTGATGAGATTAAAGCAAGAAGTTGAAAGAAAGCTGCCGGAATTAATCAACAGAAAGGGTGTGGGTTTTCATCATGATAACGCTAGACCTCACACATCTTTAGCCACTCAGCAAAAATTAAGAGAGTTTGGCTGGGAGGTGTTAATGCATCCGCCGTATAGTCCTGACCGGTCTCTTCAGAATTCTTTAGGCAGTGTCAGGTTAACATAACGAGAGGATTGCCAAAACAACTTGTCGAGGTATTTTGATCAGAAGCCTCAAAATTTCTATAGTAGGTAATGGGATCATGCCCCTACCTACAAGATGGCAAAAAGTAATCGAACAAAATGGCACCTACATACTTTAGTTAAATGTAAATAAACTATATTAAAAAATGTTTTGAAGTTTCTTAAAAAATGCGAAGCTTTTTCCCCAACCTATTATATATAGTATATAATAATATAAAGCCGAAGAGTTTGTTTCAGGAACCACTGGTCCGATAATTTGTTTTTTTATCAGTGTTGGAAAGCTTAATTATCGAGGAAGGCTATAGGATAGGATTAAGTCGAGACCGGCTGATAGAAATGTACCTATAATCTCACCTAAAATTAGAATGAAAAGCACCATTTAAACAGATGCGAATCCCGGATGGGACGCGGCACGATTAGACGCGATTCGTTCGCTCACTCGGTTATTTCATTAACTACACTGACGTCACTGATGCGCCAGACATTATTTTTGGGTGCTCAAAAGAAAAACATGTCGTTTTCATATCGAAACTGAGATTTTGTTATTATTATTAGCTAAAGAAGAATTACAATTTCTGGAGAAGAAGATATCTATTGGGTTTATGAGCTGAGTACCTACCTACTCAATTTGGAGAGTTTCACACTTTGATACTACCTACAATACTTAAGAAGCCGGCGAACAACGAATTTCCCATACAAACGTAATACCAAAATAATTTTTAATTCGAGAATATTTGAACATATTTAAGTTATTATTCGGATTAAGAAAATATTTATCTATGTTCTGGTTTGAATATTTTTTCTAAAATATTTTCCTACTCAAAAATATATACGATTACATTTCGTAAATTTTTCGACGTTGACGACACATTTTCCGCCTTTTTGTTTTATATTAAAAACTCAAATAATCATTATGTAATTATAATAGAACCACAGCTTATATTGTCTAGTTACGTAATGTTTTAAGGAAAATGAAATTATAAGCAAGTTTCTTTCATCATTTTCGGTATTCGCAAATGCACCCGAATTTCCCACTAATTTTGAACAGATGTCTAGCTGTTTCTACTCGCACGAGACGACGCGGGGCGAGAGGGGAGTATGTCATTCATTGAGTGTTGTGACTGTTGTGTGTGTGTGCATTTGTCAAAGTGCCTTGTTGTTTTGCACTTGCATTATCTTTAAACGCATATTTTGCTGGTCGAATTATCGATAATGGATTTCGAAAGATGGGATGTATCACACAGTAAGTACATATTTTATTTATTTATGTTTTTATCTGAAGAAGTAAGAATTTCACTCGACCTTCGATCTTGATCAACATAGTAAATGCCCTGATTTCTTCTCTTACCACTGAATTTTAGATTGTTGATAACTTAAAACATTAAAATAAGACGTGAATAGTAAATCTTATTTTTAAGAACAATGTTAACAAAATCCTAACCTAAAAATTAAAACAATGCTGGTCACCAATATACCTAGTGTTAATGGATTACAAATTAATACATTTTATGATTACTGTTGATCAACAACTGATTACGAAACTCATCATCATTTCGTGTAGGTTACATTGCCTATCGACCACGTATACCCTGGTGTACGAGTTGTTTACGAAGTTACGAAACTGAATTTTAACCACGAAACGTTTTACTGAAATTTCTTTGTTTTCATTGTGAACAAATTCTATCAAAATAGAAATTACTTAAGTACCTACTGATTAAAAGCTACCTTGGCGCCAAATGAAAAAATGCTACCCCAAGTTTAGAGGCCGTCATATAACTCCTAGGTGATGTCAGAATAGATAAATGACATTACTATTAGGCACCTCGCGCACTAAACTGCCACCACGACCATTCTCGTGGTCGTGGTCGCAACCATGGTCGCGGAATCTGCCGTTGAGTTGCGGCTACTATGAAACCTACTAGATTCGTCGGAAGAATCAGTTGTGTCTGCCGACCAAACTGTGTGGCCTGGCCAGTGGTCGTGCGCTTATTTTCATATTTATTTTATTCTGCAACAGACACTGTAGGGTGACCATTAGCATATAGAGTACCGGGATTGTTTCTAGAAGCCGGGATTTTCTGTATCTATAGTACAACCGAAATTGTCCGGTATTATCGGTACTTTAGATTTTTATTTTCAATCGAAAATATATAAAGCACCATTCCAAATTTTTTTTTTTTTTTAATTTATTTCAATATATAATCAGACTTAAACAGTATTAGCAATCTGCCAAACTGTGTAACAGTTTGTAACTATTACTAATTCAACATGTACCATTATGTTTTTCTAAGAATTTAAACTTGCAAAAGAAAGATCACATCTCAATGAAATAAACAACAAACAAATACAAATCTCCCTCTCAGGGACTAAATAAAAAAATTAAAAAAAACATGTTTTTTATTTAATATATTTTGTATATTTAGAACCGCGACGATCGAGCAAACGTCGCTTGTGGTCATCAGTTCCTAGAAAGAAACACTGGAAAAAAAATAAAGAAAATAGGTGTCCATTGAAGTAAGTAATCGCACTCAAATTTAAACTGTACGTAATATACATTGCATCAGATTCATTTTCTATTTTATTCAGATCTTCTTCACGTGCAGAAGGTGGCAATCAAATTATAACCACGGCTGAAATCCATGCACTGTTCGATGGTACTATTGTAAATTCAAATCAGCCAGAAAGAATTGAACCAATCAGTGAATCATTTAGTAGGTAGGTATTGTATTAAGAAGACTATACTCCATTTGTTTAGGTATACTTAAATAAAGGTAAATAATCTTTATGTGTTTTTAATCAAAAAATAATCTCTAAAATAAGTAATAGTTAATAACAAAAGTAATTTATTATGCTATCTGTTATTTCATTTTGTGTTTTCTTGTAATGGCTATAAATTAATTTATCAATATATTTTGGACAAAAGTGAGTAACCTAAGCAAATGGAGTATAGACCCGACTGGAGTAAGCGATATTTATTTCTATGTTTAATTATATATTCGAAGACGGTTAGTTTACCCATTTTTTTCTTATAGGAATTTGACTCCAACTAGCACTTCAAGTGCTATATCTTTGATTTGTGAAAAAGAAAATAATGAAGAAATCGTAGCTCAAAGGTTGACTGGACGAAGATTGATTGATGTCGCATATTTATTTGAACAATTGTCGGAAATAGATCACAGTCCTTTTAGCTGTTCTTTTAAATATTTTAAATTTGTGAGCGAAATTCGCCGTGGATTTTATTCATCTTTTAAATTTATTTGTAAAATGTGTGGTGTTAAAGTAGTTATAAAAAGCGATAGACCTGAACATGAATTAAATCAACATGTTGTTCAGGGGATTGTTACTTCAGGTAATGGATTTGCTCAGTTAGATGAATTTTGTGCACATGTTGACATTCCGTGTATGTCAGATAAGCTTTTTATAAAAGAGCATAATGTTTTTGGTAGTATGATCAAAGATTTTGCTTTGGAAAGCATGTACCAAGCTGGTGTAGAAGAGAAAAAAATTGCCATTGCAAAAGGTAATATCGACCCTGATGGAATCCCTTACATTACTGTTGTAGTAGATGGTTCATGGGCCAAGCGATCTTATAGAACAAATTATAATTCTTTATCCGGAGTGGCATGTATTATTGGCTTTGAAACTAAAAAAGTTTTATTTTTAGGCATCAGAAATGCTTATTGTTGCGTATGTGCAGTAGCTAAAAATAAAAACATTGACCCGAAAAAGCACCAGTGCTTCAAAAATTGGGGTAAAAGCTCGACGGCTATGGAAGCAGACGGCATTGTTGAGGGCTTCAAATGTAGCATCAATATGCATCAATTAAGATATAAAACGTTGATTGGTGATGGTGATAGTAGCGTTACTAGCGCACTAAATGAATCTTTGCCATACGGTCACAGTACTATCATAAAAAAAATTGAATGCAGCAATCATTTGCTGAGAAATTATTGCTCAAAATTAAGAAATTTAGTAAAAAAGACTGAGAATAAATTCGGTTTAGTTCCTGTAACATTGCGGAAAACACTCGAATCAAATATCTTAAGATTACGGAAAGCCATAAAAGGCGCCATAGATTATACAATTAAACTACCAGACATGACTGTAGAGCAAAAAATTAATAATTTAAAGCAAGATTTGTTAAATAGCCCGTGCCATGTATTCGGTGAACATGACAAATGTAAACCTTATTTTTGCAAACGAGTGACCGAGGAAAATTTTATCCCCGCAATGAAAAAATGTGGCCTGTGGTACGATATTTTCAGTATTTTAAATGTCATTGTAACAAATGCAGAAAGTCTGCTAATGGATAAAACAAACAACATTGCTGAGCAGTTTAATTCCATTATTGCAAAATTTATTGGCGGGAAACGTGTAAACTATTGTCTGCGTGGTTCCTATGAAACACGATGTTTTGCAGCAGCGGCAAAACAAAATACTGGTAGTTTAGTGAAAACGCTTGCAAAGGAAACTGAAATATCAAAAAAATATTTGAAACGTGTTACAAATAAAAATAAAAGACAATCTGAAACAGCTAGAAGCACAAAGCGAATTAAAAGAAATGTCGCACTAGCAGATGAGCATTATGGGGATTTAGAAAAGGAGGCTGATCTTGACAGTGAAGTTTTTAATAAAAAGAAAGACGAATTGTTATTATTATTAAAGCAAAGTGTATGCCAGAGGCAAGAAATTGCAATCAAGACCATCGGACAAGGAGCCAATGAAGAATGGCATAAACAAAGAAAAATAAGGTTGACTGCTTCGTTCTTTGGTCAAGTTTGTAAATTAAAACCAACGACGTCTTGTAAGAATGTAGTGAAGCAACTTTTATATAGTACATTTAAAGGCAATTATGCAACAAAGTATGGCCATGAAAATGAACCTATGGCATTAAAAGATACTGAGATACTTTTAGGGCTTCATATTGAAGCATCTGGATTTTTCATTTGCGAAAAACATCCTTTTCTTGGGGCTAGTCCAGATGGTTTGATAGGTGATGATGGTATCGTCGAAATAAAATGTCCTGCAGGTGCAGCGAACTTTACACCAGTTGAGGCAATAGACAAAAAAAAAATTACGTTTTGCACTAACGATCCTATTAATAAAATAAAATTAAAGCGAAATCATAATTTTTACTACCAAATACAAGGACAACTACAAATAACCAACCGAAAATACTGCATTTTTATTGTATGGACGCCCAAAGGACTGTCACATGAAAGAATAGAGAAAGACGATGAATTCTGGAATTCTATTGTATTAAAATTAGAAGAATTTTATTTTAAGTGTATATTACCTGAGTTAATAGATCCCCGTTTACCTAGAAATCTGCCTATCAGAGAAAAAGATGATAAAACTTTTATTAATTCACTCATTTGAAGATTTATTGTGATTTAAATTTTTATTAAATATGATTAAATTTTATAAAATAAATAATGTGGCACCTATATATTGTTTTAATTGACTTCTCTTTGTTATGTAAAATTTTAATGACGAATAAATAACTAAAACTGATTGTTACCATATCCACAAAGCGTCTATTCGATATGGTCACCCTACCGACTTTATCAGTTAGTCGGCCGCCGCCGGCCGTTGTGCAATAGCTGCGCTGGTTTATTTGTTTCGGAATGACAACGTCGCGTCGGGTTCGATTCCCGGGTTTTCCAAAATAGTACGTACCTAAATGAACCCTTCTAATTTTCCCCGGGTAATGTATACCTCGTAAGTATAAGAAAGTAAGTACCTATACAGCATCACTAAATAAATTGCTTAATTACTATGCAATATCGTTAAAAAACGTAGGTATTGTACTTGTAAGGTGGTCTGGGAATCAGTCACAAAAGATACATACTGTGATGTGTTCTTTTCAAATCTCTGCTAAAACGTCCCGAAGATTCCCTAACCTCAATACATAATCATGAAACAATTAGGCAGTTAAGGTACTGGCACTGGGACACGCACACACGCACACGCTACCGCGCGGGGCGAGCGGGCTGTGCGAATGGTTTGCTCTCTGCCCGCACGCGTCAACTGAGATAGCGATATGTCCGGAAAACTACGGCGCTCGCCTCGAATTGAATTTGTAAGGGCGGTCCGCCGGCTTCTTAACATTACGAAAATGACATACAGCGTACGCTGTATTTATTTATTTAAATTTTATTACAAAGAATGTAAATGGCGGACTTAAAGCTGTTGGCTTTTTCTACCAGTCAACCAACAGGTGGTGTTGAGAGACAAAAGTAAGTGCAAAGATAGAATAATTAATTATAATTACCTAATTATACATTTGAACAAATAAAACATAACTGTATGTCATGCATGGTCCTTGATTTTGGTGTTGATTACTATAATGAAGCGACTGCTGTGTGATCTCCGTAACGATTTTTACTCGAAAACCAAACCGTAATGATTTTTTCGGGCTGCCTAAAGGCTTCTGACCATGGAGTAATTACAAAGAGGAGATGCCGTAATAAGCGTTTTGTAAGAAAGCGTTTGTGAGGCTACACGGGGCGGAAGGCAGACGTGCGGGGTGCTCGGTTTCGGCCGTGGCTCCAATCATAGAGCACGAACAATGACAAGCTCCGCCCACTGCAGTGCCGGCGAGGCGCCAATGAGCAAGTCACTGCGCCATTTCAAACGGCATCTCCTCTTTGTAATTACTCCATGCTTCTGACGCAGTCTTATGATTGTCATCTATCGACAACACCGTGCCTTCTGAAGCACGGAGGAGGTCGTTGTAGAATATGCCACTAATGGTGACCAATCCAATACTCACTGTCGTTTGGCACGCGCATTCGTTACTGGTACTTCAGATTCGGATAGGCGTTCTCGAGCTTCCTACCTACATAATCTGCTAAAGGACATTAAATAGGTGTACTTTATGTTTGAATTCTTTATTATTAGGACGACTACGGAACCCTACGTTGTGCGTAGCTTGACACGCACTTGACCAATTATTTTGATTTGTATGACTCAAGTAAAATCGCAGCGAGTCTTATGATTTTCGTTCGACATATGATTCATACATTTCAAAAATAGGGGTCCAGCAATATTCTCTATCGTCCGATAGATTAGGTTCTTTTTAGTAAGTCGACCATTTTGCAACTAAAAACTACGGTATGAAACAACGAAAAAGTACTTATGTTACGGCTACTGATCGAAGTGCGGCTACATCTAAGTTAAACCCGCTGAACCTAGGTGTAGCTGCCCTGATGGCTAAACTTAAGTGTAGCCTGATAATTCGGCTAGACTGAAGCTTAGCCTTTATCATTCCTACTAGACGTAGGATTTATTATTTTGTGACCTAGGTGCAGCCGACCATGGAAGGGTAATCTTAGGTGTAAAATACATTCACCGTGTATATACTATGTAGGTACTACTCTTTATGACTGATATTTTTGATTAACCTCTTGTAGGTAGGTTCCAAGTAGTCTATAGACACTTATAAGAAAAGGAGTTTCACTTCGTGTTGCCGACTCTAAATTTTTTAGTGCATCTGGAGTGTCACATATGCATTTGACACTTGAACAATTTAGTAGGCAACCAAGGATACTGCCCGCCTAATGATGAGTTTTTTCAGTAGACTATGGACAGCCGCTTAACCTAGCACATACGCATTGTGGACCTATATATAAACAATTTATTAGGCAAACAGGCACACGACCTGCCTGATCGTAAGTGATCGTAATAGTCTGTACCCGTGTTGCAAATTTATATGATTTAAAATGTATGTAGTAAACACAGCTAATACACTTACGTATGACTTTAGAGAATGTTGCTTAACATTTGTTAACATTAGTTACTAATTATAATTAGATGTTATACAATTTTAACTAAAATTGTAACTAAATGTTATAGAAAAAGATAACAATAAGTACACACAACTGCACTTAATCTAATAAAAACAGATCAAATATCTTATGTAGGTACCTAAGGCTAAGGTTAACTAGGCGCGCAATATTAAATGCGAACTGTGACGAGCAAAGAGTTCCATACAATTTTTTTTATCTGGAATCTCATTACTGGCGTTATTAATCCTTAAATCCTTGAAAAAGCCGTTTCTCACTAAATGAGTAGGTATCCCAGGAAATAGGGGTTCGATAATATCACAGACTAGGAGCACTTTACTCATGCCATTACTTTCATTTATTTTCATTAAGTACACACGATTTTCGAATATTAATAGGTACATCTGGTTGGTCACAGAACAATCCATCAATTCCTGCCTCGAGGTAAGCTTCTATCTCTCCTCTTAAATTTCCGAGTGACGAGGGTGCTTTATCTTCGCTCTGAAATTCAACTGGTAGGAAAGTATTTTCGGCGCGAAACGTGTAAGGGTGCACTTTCAATCCAGCGTTATGGGCATCTTCAATAAAACTCGTAGGAGATCCCAATTTGTTCTCAGTTGTTCGAGGAATGATAAAGGTCTTGTCAGGTCCAACTGCATAAGCGTATGTTGCAACCTCTTTCAATCCATCAGCTGTAGCCATATCGCCATAAGTGAGACCAGTTCCGAGCTCTACTTGATCAGCTGGCTGCAGAGATTTGTCGGATTCAAACAGCTGAAGTAGTTTCAAATCTGTAATCTTTTTGAGTTCTTTTAAGTTGCTTACTTCAAAAGACTGAATATAGACTGGAGCTTGGTGACCTTGATAGCCATTCCTGTGCAGAGTGTCAACTACAAGCTGCTCCATGGGTAAGCCGATACGCCGAAAGTGTGTACTATGTTTTATTTCTGGATAAACACCAATTACTCTTTTTACACTGTTTTGAAAACCCTTTGCCAAATCTATAATCTCCTGCAAAGTTATCACAGAAAATGACTCATCCATTCTGGTGTTTCCGGGTCTGAAATCTGGTATTCTTTCTACGACGCGTAGAGTTTTTATTTCCTCCAAAGTAAAGTCCTCAGTAAACCAGCCGCTCAATTCAGTTCCATCAACTGTTTGATTACGACGTCGATCTGCGAACTCAGGTCGTTCCGAGACATCGGTTGTTAAGCCTAACTCATTGTCGTGTCGTATAATTAAGTGTCCATCTTTAGTCATGACGAGATCTGGTTCAATGTAGTCAGCTCCCATGGCGATGGCTAAGGAGTATGAACCGAGTGTATGCTCTGGGACGTATCCACTGGCGCCGCGGTGAGCTATCACCAAAGGCTGACATTCGTATTCATCTTCAATCACATTGGTTTCTCTTGTAACAACTGCAGGAGTTGCTTGCGTTGTCACCAAGTAGATCAGTGCTATCCATGTCAGTTGAGATTTCATTTTAATTTTATTGAAATAAATACTTTTAAGTACGTATTTATTTTTATAAACTTTTATTTTACTTATGAAAAGATTGATATATCGATAAAAACTTTGTATCTAAATCAATATTTTTTAATGTCAATATTTTTCATTTTGAACAAATTAATTGTACCTTGTCCAGTAAATATATAATTTTCAACACTGGCTTGCACTCAATACGCGACGTTTATATTACAATTGAGAGTAAAATAGAGCAAATGATAAATTCCCTTAAGTGACACGAGCCACCAATGACAACTTGCGATTACACCAACTTGTACAAGTGCACACAAAATACTAACATCTACGATCTAGTCTGAACAATATTAAATTGTGTAGCTAATGCTTATATTATATTATTACTTAGCTATTATTAATGTAGGTACGTTTAATTAATAGATATTTATTTGCCTAAGTATGTCAGTAAAGATCAAAAGTTTGTATTCATAAGTGAGAAGATGCAAGTTCCGATGAAGTTTCAAAATAATTTTTATTTCGTTTGTTAAGCGGAATAAACCGCGAGTTGAGCCAAATGTGCTAGGCATACCTAATTAATTCACGTGTTTGTACTTGACCGCAAAATCGTTAGGTACTCTACGCCTATAATTGTTCTATGAAGGCATTATGAAGGTAACCACGTTATGACATGCGAATAAATAAATACATAGTCACATGTTTTTTCTTTAGGATTGAATACTTAGTTCATGCCTTAAGGAAAATCCTAAAACTTGTTAAGTAAATTTGCAAGGGCACATACCGTCTTCAAGACGGTATGTGTCCTTGCAAACTATCAACTCAAGACGGCGTCTTGAGTTGATAGTTTCACTCTATGCTGTCAAACCTAGGACTATATTAAAGATTATCTTTTAGTGTCAAGACACTGGGTTCATGGGGCACAGGGGCTTCATAAGGAGCTCAGAAAACGCCTAAAAGAGATAACAGGCGACCCTCGTGCGGGCAGCTTTCTCGCTCAACGGATAGCCATCGCTATTCAGCGCGGGAATGCTGCCTGCGTGATGGGAACCCTGCCAGGGGGGCCCACTATAGATTATATTTAGTTTTTAAGTTTTCTTTTTGTTTTAGATATAGTTTAGTTTTGTTAAATTAGATTATTAATATAATATAAATAAATAATAATATAAATAAAATAAATGAAGATCTTTCTTGGATTTCTGATTGGAGTAAAGCACATGGACTTATCGTAAATCCTGCTAAGACTCAAGCTAACATTCTGGGTGGTTCTTGGAATATGTCTAGAATAGATTGGCTTTCCCGTCCATCCATTATTTTTGATGGTGAGCAAATAGAGTACAGTGAGAAAGATAAGAACCTTGGGATAGTCTTTTATAAACGTCTAACATGGTCTCCTCAGATTGCGGAAGTTAGTAGGAGGATATTTGCTTCGGCTCGATCACTTACGCGGCTTAAGAATTTTCTTCCTACTGCTACTAAAACCTCACTTGAACAGACCTTACTTCTTCCTAGCTTAGACTATGCCGACTCATGTTATCTCGATCTCTCTGAAGAGCATTGCAATAAACTAGAGCGCCTCCAAAACTTCTGCATTAGATTTATATTTGGATTACGAAAGTATGATCATGTTTCTTCTTTCCGCGTGCAACTCAAGTATCTTCCGATCAGACTTCGTCGTAATTATCATATTCTGTCGCTCCTGTTCACTATACTCTTTATTCCTTCGTCACCTCATTATCTAAAAGAGCGCTTCACCTTTCTTCATCAAGATGACCAGCGACCTGCTCGTAGTATCAACGCCCTTCGCCTTAAAACGCCAACTCATACTTCTGCTGCATACTCTTAATCTTTCACTGTACAAGCAGCACGTCTCTGGAATGCTTTGCCTGAAGATATTCGCACTGCTCAGACTATAACCCAGTCAGTTTCAAGAGTCGCTTAAAAGAATACTACCTCTCACTTTGACTTGATACTGCTGTTATTTTCGCTTAGATATTCATACAGTACGTATGAATGTTACAGTATGTAAGTTATTTAAGTATGTTTATTATATATGCAATATTTGTGTATGTTTATAATTTTCAACTATATCTGTTGCTGTACCCACCCTAACTTAACTTTTTCTCTTTCACCTCGTAAGGGTTGACTGGAAGAGATTGCATAGCAATAAGTCCGCTTTTGCTCATATTATGTTGAAGTCTTTGTAAATGTTATATTATTTGTTACTGTATGTGGGCAATAAAGATATTTTGTATTTGTATTTGTATTATTTTTATATATATTAATTACTATTGTCTGTTATCCTATATTAAATGTACTTACTACATATACCTAGATTGTTTATGTCTTTCTAACTTCTGACAACGATTTATATCACTCGATGTTAAGAACAGCAATATATATATTTTTTTATTAAGTATAGCTAAGAGCAAGTAAGCAGAATTTAATTTTATTAATAAATAACTCTACCTGCACTTATCTATACAAAAACAAAACAATACCTATATGCTTAGATTAATAATAGGCTAGTTTCCTAAAAAAATATAATTAGTCCGTCAGTTAGATAATCAAAAAATATTAGAGGCGTATGTTTTCTTTTGAAAATTAAACAAAGAATGGTAAATATATGGCTCGTTAAAGTTCCGTGTGACGTCACAGTGTGCTATACTTTTTCTCAATATGTGACGTCACGAGCCCTCTAAACTTTAATGCGTATCTATATATATCTTTAAGATTTATCGCTCAACTGACAAAAGAAAAAATACGTCTCTAATATATTTTGATTCTTTAAATGACGGACTAATTTTAATGTTAGTCTTTTGACCCTGGAAACTAGCCTTTTGGTCTCGCGCGGCCGTAGCGCCGCGGAGACCAATTATTAATCTAAGCCTATAAGTAATCTTTTTCTCAAAAATAAAAACCGACTTTCATTAATTTATTATTGAGATCAACCACACAAAATCGATTCAGAAATGACGAAGTTATACGTTAACAATACAGCCTTTTATTTTTCCAAGTTAAATATGGAATGAACCATAGATTCCTATGTATTTTATTTCGCTATTTGTTTTAAATTTAAAAAATTGTGTGCAAGAGTGTACAAAGATAAATTTAAGTGACGACGAGTGATGTTTTAGGAAACTCCGTATCGGTTGTGGTGTGATCCGGCTCATGTTCCATGATAAGTGTGATGACCTAACCTTGGCTCTGTTCAATATTGCTTTCTTAAACTATGGCTTTTAATGATAAAGAATTTTTTTAAATTTCCTTCGGCCGGGCAGATAATTATATAAATACACTGACGTGGCCCGGGTATGTTTTCGGCAGTCTAGAGATGGGGTTCAATTGTCCAAGAAAATGAATACTAAACACACAATAAAATTTGGCTGATATTTAATAAGTATATCACTTTTTGTACTTACGAATTTCATCCATTATTTAGCCATAGGTACTATGAAGTTTGTCATCTCGTAGGTAGAATTTTTCCACATACTTAACACTACATAATTCATTTTCGATTAAACACTTGGAATTAACCAAACTATGTAGATGTTAACAAGTATAGGAAGACATTACATAGTTTGTTGATATTAAAACGTATTGTATTTATGGCTTATAAAATATCTCGTTGGAAACAAAACATGTCTTGAGATAAGATACATTTTATTAGATAGGTACCTACCTACACGAGTTTACACATAAGTAGCAAGTATTCTTAGGGCTAAGTTATCTTACTATAAGTACTTTAGTACTTTTATCTATACTGTAAGGCAAGGTATGTATGTAACTTACATGTCTGTATTAAACTTAAATTATCATGATGATGAAATAGGTGAATTGGGATTTTATCGGATTACAGTAAATATCAATTTTATACAATATCATCATTGTCTTCCCATTCGTTTTTTTTGTTTGATTGCTTATAAGTTTAGATAAATAATTCACAAACATAATATTGATTAACAAAGGATCATTATTTGATGTTCAATGTAAGTTAAAAGCTTGAACAAAAATGGTGCCTCCTATGTAGCTTTACTTATATATTATTAGAAAATATTGCATTTCTCTAGTATTACTGAGAGAGACTTACGAGAGTCTTGCTGAGCTCCAGGGCGTTTAAAAAAATATCATACTCATCACCACCATTGTTTTATTCATGTTATTATATATATTATTCAGTTCATATATATGTTATATCATCGTACTTAAAGTAAGTAAATTAACTTGCAAGTGTCTGATGTTATTATTTTATATTATATATTATTAGTTTAGATCCAGAGCTACTTACTGACTGTAATGAAATATTTTCGGGTATTACAATTACTTGGCCTACCTCATTGAAAAAGTTAGATTAAATAAGCTGAATAAAATTATGACATAGTTCAAAAAGGTGATTTTAGTTATTGTTGCAGTGGAAGTTCTAAACTGGCACTTAGGATTGGCTACTACACATGCGTCGCGAATTCGAGCGAGATGATCGGGCTGGTCTGCAAAGAGTCCGTCAATACCAGCTGCTAAATATGCTCGTATTTCACCCTCATAGTCACCGATGGCGTCAGGCGATGTGTCATTACTTCTAAACTCTAAGGGGAGATAGGTGTTCTCAGCGCGGAATGTATAAGGATGCACCTTCAAACCAACTAAATGAGCATTATTCACAAAATTCGTCACTGATCCAAGGTTTCCCGTCTCTGTAAGGGGAATAATGTAAGCCTTTTCAGGACCTACGGCATAAGCATATGTCGAAACTTCTCTCAGACCTTCGACGGTGGCCATTGCTTGATATGACAATCCAGTACCCAGTTCCGCCTGGTCAAAAGGTTGACTCGAGATGCTGCCATATAACTGCAGCAGTCGAAGGTCAGTCATATTTTTAAGTTGTTTTAAGTTGGTCACTTCAAATGACTGTATATAAATAGGGTCCTCCTGCGTTTTGTAACCATTACTATGCAATATATCCACTAAATGTTGCTCCATTGCGAGACCCAAACGTTGAAAATGAGTGCCATGCTTAATTTCTGGGTAAATTCCTATTTCTCGACAGTAAATACCTTGCATACTTTTGGCCAGGTCTATAATTTCTTGCATCGTAGGTACTTCAAAACTTCCATCCATTCTGGCGTTCCCTGGTCTGATTGTCGGTATACGTTCTATAGCTCGTAAAGATTTTATTTCATCTAAAGTGAAATCTTCAGTAAACCATCCGCTAACTTGGCTGCCATCTACCGATTGTGTGCGATACCGGGAGGCAAATTCAGGTCTATTGGCAATATCTGTCGTGAGACCAAGTTCATTATCATGCCGTGCTATGATGTGGCCATCGCTGGTCATCACTATATCAGGTTCGATGTAGTCTGCTCCCAGGCTGACTGCGAGGGCGTATGCCCCGAGTGTGTGCTCGGGTACATATCCACTGGCTCCACGATGTGCTATCACTAATGGGCTGCATTCATCAGCGGTTGATGTTTTTGGACTCGATGCAGCCGTGACGCGTTCCAAACAACAGGTAAAAAATAAAAATCCCGTAAGCACACTTGTCCTTAAAATTGTCCTGAAAAAATGATGATAAATTAATTTTGGTATCCGAGGATAAAATTAAGTTTTTTTAGGAAATTTAATAAAGATACCATAGTAGGCCAAAAGTAGGTATAACGCTCACCATTATTTATGTACTAACGTACTTGAGAAGACACAGCACGTCCTTACTTTGTGCCGTTCAACTGCGGTCAACGTGCCGCAACTCACTTAGTCGTTTGCTAGTTGTTTCGGGCCTTGTGCTCCCGACAATTAAAAATCAAAACCACTGTGAAAATCTTTAAAAAATGCCTTGGTGTGTGTTGAGGTATTGTAACAATAATTCAAGGAACACGGCAAAGTGCAAAGGAATAACTTTTCATCGGTAAGTACCTAATCTAATTTCACTGTTTTAAATGTAAATAATATAATTGCCGCGCGCCATTTTAAATCATTCGTCATAGATTAACTAATTCGCAGTGAAATGTATGTAGGTCGTAGGTAGATTAGTTTGACTGACATAATGTCAAGAGTATGATTATCTGTTTTTAATGTAATAAATATTAAGTGAATATAAATGTTAAGTGATGAAAAGAGAAAACTAATTAGGTACTAAAGACAAAGGTAGTCCGATAGTGAAAACTGTATTCATCTAACATGTTCTTAAAATAAGTACTTCTCCTAATCCAAATACAAATTGTACATTTTGTTTTTTTTAAGTACCATATTTCATAAATGTTTTTTCCCGCATATATCAAAATCGATTTAGTAGTTTTATAAATAGAGAATTCAATGTGTTTCAGTAACTTAGAAAACGAGTTAATTATTAACTATAGGCGTAGGCAGCGTAATTCTAAAATATACCATTGAATGCCTGTTGTTTGATTTGTAATTATGAGATTGTTATTTAACCAAGATGGATAGAAAATAAATTGCCAGTTACTGATAAATCTTTAATAAACTCAAAAACAAAAATGGTCTCAGATTTGCCAACAAACTTACACCACGTCAAATAGACAAAAGATAACTAAACTCACATCGTTTAATTATTAAAAGAAACAAATAAAAATAATCACAAAAAGCAATTTGTCTTTTTTTAATTATTTTGGAACCACATAGGTAAAATACCTAGATTGTACATTCTGTACCGTACCTGACATTATCTATAGGGAAGCCATCTTTGAAAAAAATACACGTTTGTAGTAAATGTAGCGCTGCATTTTTGAATGATGTTTTGAGATGTATTATTGTTTCAGCGCTGCAGCGGCTAAAATGATAAATTATCAAAAATGGAACAATGCAAATGTTCTACGTAGCTTCTCTAGTACGTTAGGACATATATCTCGATGGAGATAATCATGAGGAGATAATAGATTCGAACGAGCTACCCTAAGCTGAGATGGTATTCTTTTCCGTGTGAACCACTGTACTATCTAATAAAATAACAGTTACTATACTTACATCGTTATATTCTTCTAAAGTTCGCAGATGTGGACGGACATGCCAATTCCTGAGGAATAACAATTAACTTTATAAAAATACAATTCCTTTGAACATAATCTAAGTATAAATATCCTCAATAACATAGCAATAAATATGTTAAGATTACATGGAGATTCTGTACACACGCCTACAAAAATGAATGAAATGGAAATAAAGTAGATTTAGTTACGTAGATAGCGCTCCGCTCTAGGGTAGATTTGAATAGTGTGTAATGTAATGTAGTGGGTAAATTTTCAGACAGTTGTCTGTAAAGAAGAATAATTTCGATGTTTTAACTAATGGCTACGTATAAATATATTTTGGTTATATATTTGAAGTAAGACCTATTTTATATTGTTACCTCAAAAACAGCAGGAAAGGTTTGAGGAAGTTTCAGATAAAACTGTTAGTCTATCTACAACATTATTCCTACCGAGGAAAATCAACAACATCCGATTAATAAAAAAAAAAAAAAAAGAAATCGTTTATTTTCAATATAGGATATAAATATTACCTATTGACGTCAATTTACTTATATTAAGTTTACCACCACTTCCAAAGCGCAAGTGGAGAAGAAGCGGCGGAACTCCACTGCAGCATTTTCTGCAAAACGGAAAAAAACTTTCTTAAATAACTAGTTAAATACAAAGACACATTATTTACTAATTAATGATATCTTTCTTTTGAAAACATTAATACACTCACATTATTCAATCCATTGACACTTAGATTAATAATTGGTCTCGCGCGCTCGACTAGATACCGTCGGCATACTAGAAAAATTAGCAACTAAAACCATGCCGAATTCGGCATACTTGCGGCATACTCGCGTCAGTCATGCCGCGACCGATGAGTGAGTTGGATGTCTAGATAAATTTAAAATTTAATGTAAAAGCAGACGCAAAATGTACAGTTTGCGTAGTCAAACTGTGTAAGAATAATAATACTGAAAGAAATAAGAAAGATACTCTGGTATTACATACCATCAATAAGTATTGCATAATTTCGAAATATGGACATAAATTACTCACGAAAATAATATAACCCTAAAATATGGCGCGAAGTACCGCTCGGTGCTCAATGTTGCCGTGTATTAAAAAATCCCAAATTCCCCGAGGTTTTGATTTTTATTATTTAGATATTTTCTTTTTTAACTCCCGACCCCAAAAGAGGGATGTTGTAATTTTGACTTTTTCTGACAATTTTGTTTGTCTTTAACATCTTATTTCTTTAATGCTGGTCTGGGAGAAAAGTAAATACGTGGAATGTACTAGCTGCTTCTCTTCCCGCGCAGACCATATAAGCCGGCCGAGGGAGTGGGTGAAAATAGAAGAACCATACCTATCAGTAGGCGATGCGACTAGCAACCTATCACTATTTTGATTCCATTCCCACTTTACGCCCATCAACATTCTAAATATGGCCTTTGGGTAGTTGGTACCCCGTAGGGTATTGTTGCCGGATAATCGTTTAATCGAATTTGGGGTTTTTTTAATAATCTAGGATATCGAAAGTATTGAAATAATAAATTTAATCGATTTTTGACAATTAATAGAAAATAATCAATTATTAACTGCAATATCAAACAATTAGTCCATTATTGAAATGGGTCAATATCAATTATATCGATTTAATCAACATAGGTAATCGTTTATATCAATGGTTATTAATCGATTATGTATCTGTAGTATCGATATAATCTAATCTGTAGTATTGATTTTTGAGAATTTAGGAAAAATAATCGATTAATGGATTAACAATAATACCAAGCATTTCAGGCACCGGTACTATACAGATATACCGGAACTCGGCGGCGGGTTGTACAGCGAGCATAACACAAATCATCGTCATTCAACTCATACAGAAAAAAATATTGTACTTACAGAAAAATATTATCGATAGTATCAATATCGATACTATCGATATATGATCACTATCGATACCTTAGATTATATTTTCAACTATCAAAAAATCGATTATTATTCGATGTGTAATCGATTTTCCGGCAACACTACTGTATGGAAAAAGGCCATTATAATATGTATATACTAGCTGTTTCCCGCAGCTCCGCCTGCGTCAAAAGGTAGCCTATGTTTGACTCCGAACTCTTGAACTATATCCGTACCAAATTTCATGAAAATCAATTCAGCGGTTTAGTTGTGAAAGAGTAACAAACATCCATCCATACTTACAAACTTTCGCGTTTATAATATTAGTAGGATGTGTATGTCTATTTGTTGATCTGTATTTAAACCTGGGTTACAATTAAAAAGAGGTCAGTAATCAATTAGCTCCAAGCTAAATAGAAAATTAAAGTAACGTTTAACATTCTGTACTGTGTAATAATAAATCAAATGAAAGTTTTTTTGCAGAACCTTCTCCACGCGAGCCGACTCACACTTGGCCAGTTTTATTTTAATTTCATTTTAAAGGATTTTCTGAACTACTTTTTATAATACGTAACAAGACCACAGCAATTAATAATTTTCCCATTGGTCGGGCACCAGTCAAGTAGCTGGCAACACCATAAGCGACTCTAGTGTGCGTCTTTGCACATTGTTTTACACACACTTTCCTATTAAGTGGCCGCATTCTGGTAACTGATTTTTGTTCACAGCGCGGTATCTAGTCGTAGCACCGCGGAGACCAATTATTAATCTATGCCATTGACACTTACTGAATATCACTTAGGTATTTTTTATTATTGATAATTGTTATTGAAATAGGTATCTATTATTCATGAATTCTACACGATGAACTACTTTATATGTTACAGAACATTAAATAGTCTTACTGAAATTAAATGTTTATCCAAATTGGCGTTTATACACCTGAATAAATAAAAAAAAATTGTTTTCGTAAATGTCATGTTAAGTAAATATAAGTACATAACACTTTAACAGTCATTTTAGCAATGTAGCATAAAAACGAAAATTATAAATAAGTAGGTATGATTGTGTAAATTATAAATATTATGCTCGTGTCATGAAATAAATAAATTGTGCGCTTGTCACGAAACACACTTATAAACTTAGTTAAGATACCTGACAGCTTCTTACAAAATATTTACTTATTTAATAGTAGTAAGATAGTAGAAAGACTAATTAAAATGCTTTCCATCAAGTTGATTTCGATCTTCAGTTTTTCTTTTTCCTTGTACTTTTCAAAGATAAGATCGTGATAACATAATTGCACTATAAATACTTTTCATTACTTATCTTGTTTATATTTCAGTTCATAGTAAGTAGTTGAAATGTGTTAGTTTAGTTTTTAGTATTGCGCTTCATATTCCTGGTGTCGTAGGATGCGGTGCTTGCAGTATTCATTTACCATACAGTTAGACCGTATGCCTGTTCCCTGAAATTTGGGCAAAAGGAGTTACATTCTTGCTAGAATGGAATTCCTGATGCCAATTTCTGCAAATCTAAGCTGCTGCCTAGAGCAAGAATCTAGATATTCATATAAAGCAAATTTCTATCACATTCTAAGATGTGTTTAAGATTCCCGGATGTTCCCTGTACAATTTACTTATCTGCTCTTTGTAGCACCCCAGCCAACAGTAGAGTCAGTTTAATTACATCGAATTCAATATGTATCTACAGTTAAGCGCCGGTCCACATTATTGCCAAATAAAGCTTTTATTAAAAACAAACGCATCCCTCGAGGTGCAGTGTTACCCCTTGTGTTGACACAAGGATTTGCGTGGCAGGGCTGTCGCCCAAATTTTTAAACAATTTTTTTATCTTTCTACTATCTATAATTAATAAGTAAAGTACCTAAGTAATTTTACTTAAATATACAATAGAGTATTTTTAAGACTTTATTGTATATTTAAGTAAATTAAATTAATGTTAAATATTTCATAGCTAAATGATTATCCTGAAATTGCTTTGGATAGTAACTTGAGAATAGCTACTTTTAGGCAAATTTACCTAAGCGGGTTACAGATTTAATGATTCGAACGTGATTGTTTTTGAGTAAGATGTGGGAGACATGATAAATATGTTTATCTCAATTCTTATCAAATGACAATGTGTTCGTGATTGTAAAATATCTAGGTATCAGTAATACTACCACAATTCTATTGCCGATTTGTCATCTACTTCATATCAATATATTTATTGACACACAATTTCATTTTTTTTTAAATTGTTAGTGTCTATTTCAGTATTCAAAAAGTCAATCTGTATTCTGTTGATGGTTTGGAAATTAATATTCAAAGAAAAACAATTTAGACTTGCCAAGAAGAAGGTCTAACTCGCTTTAATATATCTTTGTGCCAACCCTAAAGCCGTGCCGCTTACATCCCCGAGTATCCCTTGCAAAATCCGTTTGTTTTTTCTTGTCCCTCCACCGGCTGCCTTCTGCCAGTAATCCCACTAGATCGAATTAATAAAGTTTGTCGTTAATCATTATTGTAAGCCGCGAATACGGAATTAGACAGTGATTACAGCAGTATCTGAGGCAGGGACGAAAAGTCGACTTTATTGCACGATTTATTTGCGTATAAAAAACTTTATTATTTTTTAAAGGGATTGCAGGATTACATCCTGTTTATGAATTTAAAGCTCGTTTTATGTTGGGTGTATTATTTTATTTGTTTGTAGATGCGATCAGGTAAAATAATGGAGTTTCAGACTTACTTAGATAATTTAGTTTTGGCTTTTATAGCTAAAATCTTATACATCATATATTTTAAAGTCTAAAATCTGGTTAAACTAATTAACCTCGTTCTTCCGTATATACATTTTAGAAGGGTTTATTTACTCTCAACCAATAAAAACGGTCTTGACTCTGTATTTAGTTTCGATAGAACTTATAGGTAAGTAATTAGTATTCTGTAAAATTAAAAAAAAAAACAGGAATTATTAAATTTGAGAGAAATGAGTTAAGATTAAATTTTCCTTCAAATAAAATTAAGTTCCCACGGAGCGGGCGCCCACATTTAATTGTGTTTTATTTATGGCAACCGCATCACACCCTTGAGACCAACTTACACCAAGCACCCTTGTTGAGGGTGGTATCAATGTTGTGCGTAATCTGGTTTTGTCCGTAACAGAGTTAGATACAATAAAATAACCCATTCAATCATCTTTAATAAAATCTATTTAGACAGTTCATATATACTCGTAAATACAGGACACAGAAGTATTCGTAGAACTTCTGTGGGAAATATAGAATTGAAATTAATTTATTGTATGATTTTTATTTATTCAAAATACTACATACAAATCATGGTACAATCTATCTGTACTGTAGTGTACAGAAGTGGTCTTTGAAAAGTGTGACTCACGCAATATCGGTGAGTAGAATAATTTTCGTTCGAGAACGAAGGATTTTTGTTCGATATATATGTCATACATTTCAAAAATTGTGCTCCTGTTTATCTTGGGGGTGTAATTTACAGGTTACACAAGTTAATATTTATTATACAAGTTTATTTTGCTTAAGTTTTGAAGGAGGCCTATGTCCAGCAGTAGACTGACTACGGCTTAAATAGTTATGATAATTGTGTTCGTTCATTCGAATTGAGTGGGTTATATGGTCTATTAACCCTGTACAATCCGGTGTTAGAGTTTTACGAAATTGCCTTTCCTTGACCTCCGAAGGACGGAATGATCATTATTAACAGAGAGAAACAGGTGATTTAAGTCTGAAATCTCCTAACCAAACTGGTAACCAGTAAAACTAAACAAAGATCAAGTAATATCTAAGTACTTATTACAGTCTAACTGAACCCAATACAAAAAAAAGGTACCTCGAAAAACTTTTTTCCAGAACAGAAATCTCGTCGATTTCGAGTCATCACACAGAAGTGATGTGGATAAGTGGTTAATAAGTAGTTCGGCAGTCCTGGGCGGAACTACTCCGCCCACAAACCTTCGTTTGTTTTACACGGACAAAAACATCCTTAATTTTCTCTTTGCCAAAGATGAGTCATAAAGATATTTGAGTTTTTAAAAAAAGTTGGAATATTTGTCTGGAATCATTAATTTATTTTAACTTCGGACGTGACGGCCACAATCAGAGAGTCACGTTGCTATGACAATTGCAACAATGTAGCCATTTGGGCATTGTTGGCCAGTGAAACTAAAAATGTAGGTAATGAAATTATAAAGTACCAAAGGACCTCCTGCTACAGAAAAGGAAGGTTCTTGTCTTTCCTTTGATGTCGTAAGTTGCAGTTCTAAGAAATATAACCATTGACCTCTTTTCTGCCGGCTATTCCGTTTAAAACGTTTGACATCAGGAAGGTTACCTAGCATAATCACATACATATTGTTTTA
The DNA here is from genome assembly GCA_947363495.1 of Euzophera pinguis. Classification (NCBI taxonomy): domain Eukaryota; kingdom Metazoa; phylum Arthropoda; class Insecta; order Lepidoptera; family Pyralidae; genus Euzophera; species Euzophera pinguis. Next base: position 9,287,699 of record OX376157.1, on the reverse strand, counting down.
ATTTTGGTAATCCATAAATATTTTCTTTTCTATTCTTATATTAAGAATTAAATAAGTTAAGTTTTTATTTGTGAACTATACAGAAAGTTTATCATTCGAGTCTACATAAGACATTAAGTTAGACGAAAGGTCTTATAGAAATACTAGTCCATCTGATAAAATTCTACTTATTTCAATTCCTCACTCCACCTCATTTCACAATAACAAGTATGTCAGGCCTAGAGTCACGACCCCCCGACCTTATTAAATCGTCTTATTATTATTATTTCGGTCATCATCCGAGTACGCAAGTTTGAAATGTTGAATCGGATTGAACAATCGAGTTGTATCGGACAATCGACAATCTCCGATCAACACGAGCCACAACAACGGCTATTGACGAAATCCTATAAACAGAAAAAAGAAATGAAAATGATAGGGCACAGTTCCACTAGACGCGTACCTCTTGAACTGGAAAAAATAATTTGAGAAGTATTTTTGTTGTAAGGCTTCGATTAAACTATAAATTAAAAGGATTTTCATTGCATTTTTAGTTCTAAAAATAATCTTGAAACTATTTAAAAAAAAACAAATATCAGGGCCCTTAACTTTATTTACCTTTTCGAAGAAGTAAATAAGTTGTAGGTACATTATCAGCTGCTATAGTGCCTGTGGGATGATAGATGGCTCTCTCAATGGCTTTTCCCTCCAGGACAGATTAGAACATTTAAATATAAGATTTCAAATTATAATTTCTGTGTTTTAGTTGTTGAAAATGCTGAATATCGAAAAAGCAAAACAATAACGGCTGATTTAAAAGCGAATAAAAAAAGGTATACGCCAAGGACGAGAAATTAATATTTTTATTTTATATTGGAAGACTGTTATTAAAATTAAACTATATAAACTAAGTAGATAAGTAATTAGTTATTTTAATAGAAGGTACATTTGCCCAATCCCGTAGAAGAACCAAAAGAAATAAGGTTGATTTGGCCCATCACCAATGTTTTGCAATGACTTTACATGCAATGATTTTTTTAAACTTGTTCAATTAAACTGCGGCTTAATTCTTGTAGAGATGCGAGAGCGTATCGAACATAGCAATGGACTAAATTAAAATTACATCTAATAGCATTATAGGCGTGAATTATTAATTTGAGCGCCATTGTCCTGCGGCACATGAAAGGCGATTCTATCGCGTCACCGATCACTAATAGTTGATAGCCCTAATGAATCCTATGTTTGTACATTCAGATATTAGTTATCTATTGTATTTAATTGAAATTTGATTATGTTACGGGAGTTTGTGTTTTTACTAAACGAGTTGATGGTAGAGCTTAAGGAATTAATAGAGGAAATGTGGACATTTATGGCTATTATAGAAAAAAATTCACTGTATAGGTATACCCAGGCAGGTACATTGTGTGTATGAGTAGATTTCTTTTTTGATGCAACAAAGAGTATTTGTATTGTACTAGATGAGTTTTAATATTCTTAGACAATATGTAAGTAGGTAATAATTTAAATTAATTACTGTAAATGCACTTAAGAATTACAGATGAAAGACAAGCCAACATTAAAAACATAATTATGGAATGCTAAAATTCGTTTTAAACTGAATCCGCATCATACACAATATGTTAACTAACTGAAGAACCTCATAAAAACGTCATAAACCCGAAGGCCTCCCAAAACACTTCATTATCCGTGACAATCGACTATCAATCACTCGATGCTCGCAAAACAATAATCACATTATCATTCTCCCATAATAACAAATGTAGTCTCGAAATGCATAAAGCTTTGTGGAGTTTTTTATTAAAATAAATAATTTTTTGAGGTATATCGTCGCAGAATCGAACAATGTAAACTTATAAGCGAACGTATTATTTATTGAAAACAAGAAAAAAGGGAATGCGAAACGGCTTGACATATTGTTAAGGGCTCTTATAAAATTATTTGCTATCACGCCATCCGACCTGTTCAAAGAACCAATTTTACATGAGATAACCGTGCTGCTCTTTGAGTTATTTTTGTCCTTTATTCAACTTTGGATTTATCTCAATTATTTCTGATGAACTCTGAACACGGTTTTCAGTACATGCGCTGTTTATATTTAAAATTTGTACATAAGTTTGTTTATGATATCTTTAAAATATTTTAATATAAGAAGTTTTCATTGTTGTCGTGTCAATAATTGCAATATATTTATATATGGCGACACCAGTCAAAAATAAAATAATTTAGTTATCACTTCTGTCCATGGACCTAGTATTTTAAACAGGACTGAGTTCTTAGCCGAATTTGGATAGAGGCTAGGCCGAGCCAATCGAGATAGAAATAGTGGACGAACTTGTCTCTTTCTAATAATACTAGTAGACAAAAAATATAAAGTTTGGTAGAAAATAGTAGTAATTATTAAAGACCGCAAGATTAACAAAGTTTTACTAAAGTAATATTATATGATTTACTTTCAATAAAACAAACAGTATCATTAAAAATTATTTTTAATTATTATTAATAATTTTTTTTTTTGTGTTCATTTAAAATAATTTGGTAGTTAACAATTTTTTGCTAGTGAACACTGTTATTCTTTGACATGTCTTTAAAATGTGTCATGGCGTCGCCTTGTCCAAACATTTTTCAACTTGAAATAGTGATATTTTTTACGAATTCAAACTAAAATACGTTTAAAATGGTGAAAAATTGTTGCATAAAATACTGCAAAAGTGACTCCTCAGCTGGTTGCGGTATATCCTTGCACAGGTGAGTCGAAAATAAAATGTTTTTATTGTTAATAAGTTTTATTTATTTAACTGTGTATTTGTGTGTTTATTGGTGGATTTTAATGATGAAAACCCTATAATGGTTTTTTTTTTTCGTTTGATTCCTGTATACTTCATAAAAACTTGTTAGTTTTTCAAATAAATAAAGTAATGAATGCTCTTATCACGTTCATACTTGTGAAAAAGACCTGAATAAATTTATGTTCATCTCCACGTTTCTCCATTTTCTGATTTCCTTTTGCATGAAACGGATCAATACACACGATCGTGATTAGTGATCATCTAATTTTAGTCATTGAGGTTAGTAGCCATAGCCAACAATGTCAGATTTTTCAGGCTACTTAACTACACGTAATTAAGCGGCTGCCATATTGTGATAACAGCCCGGGACCGGGACCAATCGCTTAACATGATACGCCAAGTGGTGACCAATCCAAGTTAGGTAGCACTTGCTGTTGCTTAACTCGTTTAATCGTTACCAACAACCACCTCCCTATCCTACCTATCTATAACCTATCTAGCTAGCTCCTTATGTGCAGTATATACGAAATTATAAATTGTTTGTCCCAATTAAAAACATTATCATGGTTACCCTGTTAAAAAGAGATAGGTTCCTCCACTATCAGCTATCTTTTTCTGCTCGGGTGTTAGTTCAAAGAGCTCAGTCCTGTTTAAAATACTAGGTCCATGTTCCTGTCATTATTGTTATAGGTAGGTATTGAATAGCTAAGTAGGTATATTAGTTTGAAACAGATAGGTATAGGTACCTGTCTTATGGACTTATTCTATGGGTTACTTTTTTTTAATAAAATATTTTAAGAAAATGTAGGTTAGTATGTATACATAGGAAATAAAAATAAAATTCTGTAAAGTGTCTATTGAAGTCCGCTAACGTTTTAGTGAGTATGTTATCAAAATGTGCGTTGTTTATTCCCACGAAGTTGTTAGTCCGATCCATAGAGTCTGATCATTCTGGAGTTCGAATAATCAACTTTGTCTACGGATATGATAAGGTTATTATGTATTGCTGTCTTCTCATTTTAATAATTCGAGACCGTCTTCAAGCGCGCTATTAATAATGCTTTGAATGAATTTTTCGAATTCCCAAATGTCATCCAGCTTATTAACCGTCCTCATTTTTTGTTTTACTTTTAATTTTATTTGTTTTGGACTCGGCGTTTTGGTTTTGGCGTGGTCATTCCGACCTTTCGTTTTTTGTCTCGCGTCATGCAATCTCAGGGATGAAATATTGTTTAGAGTTAATTAGTAATCCACTGATAAAGACCTTTCTATGAATCTTGTCAATTGTTTAATTATGTGTAACTCATCAAGGACTTAATAGTTTTTGTAGATTTTTATAGAATTTTTCAACACATTTGCTCATATAGTGTCTTTTTTTTTCATTGTAATTAGGTCCTTAATAGGGGTTGTAAACAACACGTTGTTTATATTATAATCTCACTTGTAAAGTAACGGTTTCCATGGTTACCGTACATTTTTTTTTTATGTACCTACGCCAAGAGGATTTTGAGTCTCAAACCAATGCATTGTTTTTGCAAAAAATATAAACTATTTTAGCTTCCAAATGATAAATCAACACTAAATTTCATAATTATATTTATTTTACTAAACATTAGCCGTATTGGACTACAAATATTAATTTGTGTTGAAAATATGAAGGGCTATATAAGACTTTTGTATCCATGGCCGTAAAACCCATTGCTAAAAAAAATTACTATCAGGGTCTGCTGTGTCTGTATCAGTGGCGCCATTTTTAAACCTGTTTGTTTTTTGTATCGAATTTTTACTATTAATAACAAATGACGATTTAGACGCATGCAGGACATTAGCACGTCGCCTTCCTGGCTTCCTCCCATAGGGTTCGTGGATTGGTCGCTACAATACTTTGAATACATGGAGACATCTAGAGATACCCTATGTGGGGGAAGCTTTAAACGCTTGGTCGTCAACCATTACTACCGTGGTTCATTCTAAGTATTATTTGTTAAAACTTTATTGTACCAAAAGTAAAAATACAATTGGCGGACTTAATGCTAAAAACATTCTCTCCCAGTCAACCATTAGGAAAAACAGAGAAAATACAAAGCGGCGCAAGAAAGCTTCGTGTGATATTACAGAAAAAAAAGAACCCTACAGCTAAATAAACATACATAGATTTACACAAATAGGGAGTATAATATACATACATATATATTTAAAGATTTCAATGTAGAGAAATTAGGATTCTGGTTTATAAATTAGAGAGAATAAGTATAATAGTAGTGTACTTATTTGACAGCGAAGAAGCGCCAAAAGAGTTCTTCTTTAATTCCCATGGGTACATATTCCGTGGGTTACATAGTAAAACGAACTTGCAAACCCTTGTATTAGAGTTTTTCGTCTCTTAGCCTCTGATAGACATACCGTTAGGCGCTGGTACAGCCATGTCAATGTCACCTCATCCGAGGCCTGGTAGAAGAAGTAAACTCAAAAGGGCATGATTATCTCATAGCTGAGAATGCCGAAGACTAGGAGAAGTGCAAAAGAAATACCAGGAAAACGGACCCTGATTTCAGATTACCCAACTGAGAGAGCTACCAAAGTGCTAAGATGACAATTAAAGATGACTTAACTTGTACTTGTACCATATTGACTGTAACACTAAGACGAAATGTAAATATGGTTACGTTGTTACTTAATTACAAATTATTATACTTGTGCATACATTAGTAAGATATGAATTATTTTACATGTTAGTGCCTCATTAGTCTACGAAGTGACTAAGTACTATAGGTATGGTAATTTGGTCATAATATCTAGTCGTCACTTTAATAACATAGTTAAGTTACATTTACATAAGATCCGCGTCGGTAACTAATTAATACCTCATTACAATACGCGCAGATGGTAATAAAACTTGACTGCTGCGACGTATTAACCTATCTAATTAAATATGCTGATTGAAACTATAATTTAAATGCCTAAGTATAGACGATTTATCAAAACCTCTGTACGTCAAACATCATCTGCAAAAAGATGCTACTAAATGAATAAATTTAGATTCCAGTGCCTGTGATCGATAGACCTGTAGATCGGATCTATAGATCATATCGACTTTGAAAATGGAATGCGTGAGTAAGACAAAATATAATTAATGATCGTCCTTCGAAATTCGAATCGGTCCGGTGCAGACACGTTGGCGTCGTCGCAATAAACAAAGGCAAAATGTTTTGTTTCGATTTTCTTTTTTTTTCTTTTTTTACATAAAAAACGTTAGTGATGTGTACGATTAATCATTCGTGGGTATATTGTTGCATCTGTCGCGGTGTGTAGCTCTCAACTGCGAACCATTGTATATGCTCTATTTGTGGTGCAAAAAACTCACTCAACACCTGTGCATTCATATAACGGTCTATTTCCACACAATCGGACTAAATATAAAATAGATTAGGACTATTTTATTCCAAAGTTAATAATTTCACCCACAGTCACACAATACCCGGTCCCATAATAATAAAAAACGTTTCGTTCTATGATCATCGGTGGTTCATCGTAATATTTTCATTTTTGATTGACACAAAATTTATGATAAAGTTGGTAAGTCTAAATTATCTTAACCTATTTAAAACTATATCTAATTTGATAGTAAACATAGTAAATTAAAAATATATTAAGTATATTACTATTTTTCGAATAAGTAATGCTCTAGGCAGAGACGCATGTGACCAGAGGCGATTCTCGTATCTTAAAGAATAAGTGATATTCAACACTTGTCGAAAAAAAATGGCCAGTGTTTCCACGATTGCCAATATAGTCAACCACCATTTTTTCTACAAATTATGAATTGATTTTATCTCTAAATCGTCCCTCGGAACTTTTCTTTTATTTCCTTACCATCGTCCCGTTGTCGTGCCTGAAACTTTTCCTTTCCACCAATACTATTCCTGGTTTAAATATCTAAGTATTATCATGGTTATTACCTGCTTTCATTACTTATCAATCTGTATATCAAAAACAAAGACTAACAATACAAGTTTAATGACTTAATTTATGTAACATTAATTTTCAAGTGCAAAGTTTTTGCTCAAATCAAAATTTGCAAAGAATCATTTAACTTTTGACAAAGCTTTTCCATATTGGCGATCTTGTTAGGTGAGTAATGGCTGGGTGTCTTGTGGAACAATCAATCGGCCTGCTGACATATGACTGATGGGACGCCCTGTCTTGGCGCGCATCCGTCATTTTAGGGTTGGCGTAAAGGATCATGAGGAATTGAACTTCAATGGATTGTTCTGTTCAGAAAGAAATTTTTAACTAATGTCAAATGTATTTGGGATTTTTATCTATTTTGAAATCATATTTCCAACGTATACTACCTTATTTCTTGCATGCCACACAGTCAAGATTATTTAATTTCCTGTTTTTAGTATTTTCTTGCTTTATTTTTATTGATTTTCTGTTTTACTGCAAAAATAGCATTTGTTCTCAACTAAAAAGAACCTATACTTATATGCGAATGTTTTCTTTTTAAGACTTTGCCTTTGTACTTTATATGTATTAAAATTACATACTTAGAGCAAATTTGTCCGGGTTAACGCTTTGTTAACAATAACGCTTCTTTAATTCTATTTATGCAGTGAATTCACTAACAATTTACATCTAAATACCTAATATAAAATGATGTTGTAGCTAATAAATACATTTGGGGCAGCCCTTATAAAGCTAATATGGATGCCTTGTTACAATACAACTTGAGAATTTTCGAGGCGCCGAGCTTTTGTTGGTCGTGGGAATACTTATTACAAGTTATGATGTTACATACATAAGTTATGTTTATTAGAAGGAGATAATTTGGTTATTGCCATTAAAAAATACAAATTCAATCTATCAAAAGGCAAGTGTCAGACCCTATTATAAATTACTAGTTGTTTAACGCAGCTCCGCTTGCGTCAAAAAGTAGACTATATTTGACCCCGGGTCTTTAACTATTTTCATACTTAATTTCATCAAAATCCGTTCAACGGTTTGGCCGTGAAAGCTTAACAACAGACAGACAGACTTTCGCATTTATAATATTAGTATGATAAGTATGATAAGTATGGTATAGTATGGTATATGGCACAGAATGGTATGGAAGTATGGATTTATATGAGTCGTGAATGTTTGATGGTATAAAATATTCTAGGAAAAACAAATGAAACAAATGTAGAGTTTGTTTTTCCAACTGTTTAATTTATTTCTGGCATTTATTTTGCACTTAGAATTTTTTCCATTCAAAAATATTTGATGTCAAAAATATTACATTTAAGATACTTATACGCGTAGCATTATATTAAATCTATCTAATACGAATAGATAATCGTATTAGATAGATTTAATATTTTTATACGCGTATAAGTATCTTAAATGTAATATTCATACTTCCATACTTATATTAAAAATGCGAAATTTGGTCTGTCTTTCTGTCCGTCTGTTTGTCTGTTACGCTTGCACGGCCAAACCGCTGAACTAATTTTGATGAAATTTGGTATAAATATAGTTAAAGAGCGGGGTCAAATATAGGCTACTTTTTGACGCAGGCAGAGCTGCGGGAAACAGCTAGTGTAAAAATTATATACCCGTAGTAAATATTAAATCTATAAATGACACTCATTATAAGTGAAAAATACGAGTAGAAATTTTTGATTTGAGTTTTTTATTAGTGGATACGGCGTCGCGTCGGCCGTTGTGGTAAAAAATATCTAACAGTTCTAAAACTATTAATATTTGAATATTAAACACCAATACCGAATATAACTAATATAAATAGAAAAAAGTTATAACCAAATATTAAGCAAAACCTATTGAACAGTTCTTGGAAGAACAATCCTCATTTTTCTATTCCGATCCATTAAATTACTCGGGTTAACATTAAAAAAAAAAAAAAGAAACACACAAACGTGCGACTGGTTTTTTTCACCTGACAACACCCGACATTAGTTTTTATGCACCATTTTGAAAATTAAATTATAGGTTATAATTTTAATATGATAGGTGTATAATATATTTCTTTAGATATCGTTCGAAGATTTTTATCTTAGAAGAAAGTTATTATTTTTGACTCTGCATTAGATTTAATATATGGCAAGTAACCTATATAGATTTTATTATTATAGGTAAGTATATAAAAACTTATAAAACATATAACGACGCATTAATTCAAGAATATACTAGAAGTGAAAATTAATATAGACTGGTAAAGTTTTGATTTTCCCAAAAAAAACCAGCCTTGGGCTGTGCAGTTTTAGGATATGTATGAAACAATATGAGAGTACCTAAACTTATAGTAGCGAGTTTTTTTACAGTAAGTAATCAAGTATAAACGAACAAAATAAAATGGCTAATAGTTATATATATTTGGCACTACCCATTGTATCTGTGATTCCTATTTCATATATGTTTTTGCCTTACCTTAATTCTCCAGGACATATAGAGACGTAGAGGCATAGTAAATCAACAGTGATCAATAATTAGGATTTTACGAAGATATTTAAAAAAAAAATAATTTCTTCTTATTTTCTTTTAAATATATTTCTATAAATAAGGTAACCCGTTTCAATTTAAGGCAAAAAATGCATTCCACCCCATTTTTCATTTTCTTATGTGAATAAAAACATCGACACTGATCTCCAGATAGTATTTCAGTGTAAAAGATACCGCAAGTCGGACAAGCAATAAAGATGAGATCGCCAAGGAATCCGCACAGATTGCCAACTAAACGGCCATTGCAATCAGGGCGGCTATGCGGCTCTATTTTAACGACATTGTTTTTTGGAAGAAAAAAATACCGCCGCGACAAAAGACGATCGCCGAAGATCCTTCGCTCTGATACGGGGACAATAAATAACACGTAGTTTTTTAGGCATCGGCGTATTAAAGTGCAAACGGTCCTATCGCTTCGGTCGTTAATCAATTATACTTACATGTGTAGGAGAAAAAATATTTGGTTTTATGGAAAATAAAAATCATCATATGTTAATAAAAAGGTTTTTATTATGTCGTGGGTTGGGTACAAATCAAAATAAATAACTATACGGTGCTACAGTTACTTGTTTATAAGATTTTGAATTTAGCCATGAAAGTTGTGAATAATACTTAAATCTAGTCTACTAGTTCTCTTTTTCTTTTAATTGTCTCTGACCACCACATAGATGAGTTTCATTACACTGTGTACTCACTTACAATTAGTAAGAAATAAAATACATAACAGTTTTATTTAATGGATTAAAGTAAAACAAAGGTAAATTACGGATATCTGTAAAGTCTGGGTACTCAACAAGAAAAAAATATATTTAAGTATTGTGATGTTGTTTGCATTTATTGCTAAAAAACATTTTTTTAAATAAAATATTGTCATGTATATACATAATGGAGATGTATACATAAGGGAACTGTTTCGACCTGATAAAAAATGTAGGGTCAAAAAAGTTCCCGACCGGGAGTGGGCTCTGCGGCCCAATTTAGCTCGAGCTCAAATTTCAGATGATTTGCCTATAAAAAAAATGCTCTGAAACGCAAAATGACTTCTAAGGTTAACGATGGACGCGAGCGTGGCATAAATAGAAAAAAATAGGTACGTTTTCTTGAAAAAAAGTATTGAAATCCCACTGATATCCCAATAATATAACTAACATAACTTTTTTAATAATAAAAAAATCTAGTGATTTTCCGTTGGCTTTTTTCATAAGACTTATTTTTACCTTCCTAACTACAATCAATTTATAATTTTGGTAAAACATCCATTGTTACTACACCAGCAAAAAAATATTATAATTATTTATGAGGTGTTTTCGATGTTAATTTCATCAATACAAAAGCTAATAAAGCTAGAACAAAAAGTGTTAAACAAATATTGCGATAGTTTAGGGGTGTATGAGGGAGGGATTGCAGGTTTATTAAATCTTTTTTAGAATTCATTAAACGCCCTACGTAGATTAAGTTTTTACCCCTCAGCGTCACTTTTATTTTGATTATTAAAAACTATATTAAGTAAATACCAAACCATTGGCGACATATATGCATGTAACAAATACCTTAACATATGTTCCAATACTGTTGTTCAATAATTCATCAATTTCAAATCAAAACCACCACTATTATGGAATCAGAATGGGTTGCATACATAAAATATCTGTATAGTATTATGTATGTATATTTAAATAGTGCTACTCTACCGCAATGGACTTATCCGTAATGGTAGATGTAAGTGGACAATAAATATAAATAAAATAATATTGTTAACGAAGATGTATTAAAAAAAGTCATAACCACTTATTAGTCTTACCGCATACGCAATAGTATTTACAATAGAATTAAGGAAGATCAACAAAGCCGTTCGTACCTGGAGTGCTATTGTTGAAAAGTGTGACGAACAATTTTTATTCGACATAATGAGTTTCAAAAATAAGGCTGTTGAGGTCACAGTCACAAGCTAAAGATGCAGAATACGCAGCATACCTGTTTTCCTGAAGAATATTTGCCTTTTTTCTCAGGGCCACAGGGCGGGCGCGTGGTGGTTGCTAAGCGACGCGCCGCGGGAGGGCGTGGCAATCGATATCACCCTCACCCGGTCACCTCTTGTCCTCACGTCATAGCCCTTTTCCTTTCGATTGTGAGGCCAGATGCACAGAGAGCACTATGTAGAATAGGAGATACTAGTGCAGTTTAGTATAGGCAAATGAAGAGCTATTAAACAATACTAATGCATAGAGCTCACGGACTCGACTATGTGGGTAATAATAAAACTCCATCCTCAGCAACTAAGTACCTTTGTTAGCAATATTAGATCTGTAAAACTTAAATTTAGGCGGCTAAAATTACTTAACAATTCTTAGTACAAGCTTATCTAAGTTTAGCAAATGTTAAGTCACATGTGAATACTTGGTAAGTCTCCCATTAAGGCGATCATTGGCTAAGGATGTAAAAAGTTATATCATCCGCGACATTATACTTATTATGTATGTTGACGATGAGCTATGGTAGGTCCTGTCCCTAAGACCACATGGGAATAAGTGGAGGACAAGTAGCTGTTATGATGCTGACTCTACCAGAGAAGGAAAAGAGACAAGACAACAATGTTAATTTTTGGAACAGCCACAAAAAATACATTATTTTAAAACTTCGTCCTTACCTCAGGCGACGGTCATGTGGAGAAGTAGTAAGATGTCTCATTTTGTATTGAAGATTCGAGATATTGTAAGAGAATAGAAATGTTGTTTATTGCTAATTCCTTGCTTGTCATCAACACTGCCACCTGCTAGTTTAGAATTTGACTTAATCCAAACTTAAACAAAAGCAGTAAAAAATAAATAACTTACTCTATTTTTAAGTCGGAAGCCACAAAGCGGCCTAATTTGTGCCTTTAATGTTACTGTCAAAAAGAAATTGAATTTTCTCATTTTTGCGGGGGGAGTGCGGAGTGTGTAGCGGACAGATTCTATCGTCAATGTACCTACTATTAGTGTACAAAGGTGCCTGTCGGGCGCACGACAAGGGAGGGCGAGAATTATGAGCTGTCATCGTCAGGGTCTAGACATGTATGCCTACACCTGAGACTGAGACTAATTTAGATGTTTCGCCGCGTCGGTGCAATGATATACTTTGATGAGATTTTAAACCTCATTTGAAAACATGTACTACTAAGTTTGTGTTATGTTTTTAATACACATTACAGACACAAAATATTCTACTAGCAACATACATCATCAAATAAATAAATAGACCAAAATTATAGATAGATACGGCCGAGTACTATATTGACCGAGTAACCGAATACCGAGTATTACTCGGTTTTGCTTTCATCAGACCGAGTACTCGGCCGAATAACTCGGTTCAGTAAAATGAACCAAAAAGACGAAAATGAACCGAATGCAAATGTGAACAAATTAACGTTTTTTTTGTACGTCCTTAGTAAATGATGTCATAGAAATCAGATATACCGTTAAAAAGGGGGAAAAATACTCGGCGCCAATACTCGGTAGTTGAATCGAGTTATTCGGCCAAGTACAAGGACAGAAAAAGGTACCGAGTATCGGGTACCAACCGAGTACTCGGCCCATCTCTAATCAAAATGAATACGAAATTAACTTTGACGACTATAAAAGAGCCGAAACTGGTAAACCGCTTTTGATTCAGAATCAGATAGATGGAACTTGTTAAAGGGAATGCAAAAGAGTTCAATGCGTAAAGTATTTAAGTATGCATGATTTGACGTTCGAAGTGGTTGTGAAATATACTAACTTACTTATATCTAGTCTAGTTCGAACTGATTTTATCAAATAAATCATAATGTATTTCTTTGTTCAGTCTTGTATTGACCAGTTACCTCGCTCTACTAATACCAACTAACTTATTTATACTCATACTTTTTAAGTGTACAATCCGTAAAAAGTATTTTTAAATTAATTGCTATAATATTATAATGAGCTACATCAGGCAGATCAGCTTCAGTAAATAATAAAGTAAAATATTGATTTCCGTAAACAAATAAAAATTAATCAGGTTTTTTATTTGAACTATGGATTAGAACATCTCATCCCAAGTATAATTAATACAAATAGTCTTGAGAGGCATGCCACGGGTCTCACAGCCCTCGTGACTGCGACCTGTCCATCCAAATATATGAACCATAAAACCACGATTACGTTTTATAAACACTACATTTGTAACTACTTTATGATTGTATTATTTATTTTACGTAATATATTATGTTGTGGTGGAGATTTTGATTTTTTCTAAACTGAGCATTCAAATATTTAAAATTCTCTGGCACAGTCCACTCCATTAATTTATTGGGCTGGACGCGGATAAATGTAATGTGGAGAAAGCTTTTCAGTGTATTAGATATAAAGGCATTTTTTTTTTAGATTTTATACTTTGTTGAATTCGTCTTTTTAAATCAAATTTTCTTTTCTGCCAGTGTCATCAAGTTTTAAATGTTTTTTATTTAAATATTTTTTACATTGCTTATGCAGTCTGTCAATACTGTATTTCCATACTAAAGGTTTTGTCTGGAGTTACTTTCGACTGCAGTGATGAATTTTAGTAAGATGAAAAATGGAGAAAATGTCTTTGTACGAAACAGAAACCTATAAAATTGTTTATTGCTTAGAATTTGATACATGTACTTACAAATTTTTTTTTTGCAAAAGAAGTTGAAACTTTTTTATCGTCGGATTTTGATTTACCTACAAAGACAAAGGTCTTTCATAGGGCCATCACTGAAGATCTTGCAGATGATATGGCGATAATTATTAATAAACAACGAGTACTTACATAGAACTACTATGTGTAAGCATTAAATTTTTATCGACATCATAGAACAGTAAAATCCTGTTTACTTCAATATAATAAATTCATACCAATCTATGTCAATCAATTTTTTTTTAATACTTCCTGTTCTCTTTGGGATGGTATTGCAGAAATTGGAGTAATAATAAAAACGCAGACAAATTTAAACTACATTCATATGAACTAGTATAGATACATCAGAGTCAAGTATATTTTTTATCTCTTTTACACTTGTAAGCATCATTAGTGAGCGTTTAAAGAGAGTGAAACTAAAACTAAAAAAAACAATCAACTAAAATTAGGTCCGAACACAAATGTTTAGCTGCGAACTAATTAAAAATAAAAGAGAAGAAGGATGTTGATAAAAAGGATTTAAATGGTAAATCGTACAGTTTTTGAGAAATTAAGGACTCACCCTTAATGTTAAACAAAAGTCCGACTCTATGCTATGTTTTCCTCTGGGCTCGAGAGTATGGAGCGCTGCATCGGCGTTCGCCAGCCAGGCGCGAGCGGGACGCGCCCGCACTAAATTTAAATATTTTAATCCTTAATTTAAATTTTTGACATTTTTATTTTATGTTGGTATTCGTGTAGTTTCATTTTTAATGTTATTTGTCATATTCAAGAGACGGTGCAGCCCTCGACTGGCGCCTTGAAGCCTCATTTGTGGGCCTTGCGCTGTATTGCGTTAAAATATTGTCAATGGGACATTTCATTACCACTATGAATTTATTATAGCTTATGTTTTAGATCTAATGGAATGTGTGAATATGGAATTGGACAGATAACGATTGAATTATACTTGGTAAATATTCTTAACTATAATTTATTTATACAGCTCTATGAACCTATTTCTTGGTAAGATGCAATTTTAGTTACTGAAATTATGATAGGAAATATGACGTTAAAATTTAGAAAATAACCGTATTCTTTATAGCGTACTTAAGCTGAGGGCGCAGCCGAAGAATAATAGATCAACAATTTGGGGCGAAAAAACATTGTTTGTATGATGTTTGTATGTTTATATGTTCCGTTCTCTCGAGCCGTTAGTCATATTTTGATGAAATTTAGAAGGTGTATAGGATACATGCATAGAATTTTCAACTTCGTTTGACATTAAAATCGGGTTAATAGTTTTTAAGGTATTTGCATTAAGGTAAAAAGGAATATTTCTTAATAATTCCAAAGCTTGGATTATGCTGATATTCGGAATGTATGTAGAAAACGTTAAAATACATCTGGTAAAGAAAGTTTTAGTTGTTATTAACCGACTTTCAAAAATAGGAGGTTTTGATGTTTATTTCATATATCTAATAACATCGTTGTTCTTAGGCCGATTTCAGATTATTTTATTATATATATATATATCATATATATAGGTATCCATAGACTACTATGACATCTTTAATACTATTAGGCAGGCCGTATGCCTGTTTGTCTACTAAATTGTTTAAAGGACCGCAATGCGCATGTGACCATCCAGGTGTTGCAACTGCTACCGTCTATAGACTACTGTGAAATCTCATCATTAGGCGGACCGCATGCATAGTTGCCTACTAATTTGTTTAAGGAGCGGCAATGCACACATGACACACCAGAAGAAACAGGTGTCTATAGACTACCTACTTTGACCTTTTAGCTGACAGGCCGTATGCTTGTTTGCCTACAACATTGTTTGAGGGTAGACAAAACTCAAGTGACACTCCTTGAGTGTTGCCGACCCTTCGATTATTTGGAACCTAACTACATTAATATAGTAAAATAATCGCAAGGTCTATGTTCGCGGCGTTTCGTTTTGCATGACATAGGAAACATTATCTACTGAGGCACTAGTCAGCATAATTTTTGATGATTTGTTGATTTTTCGACAATTAAGCACGGCGTAGCGCCTGTCAGTTATTTAACAGCAACCACTGCATACATACTTTTTTAGTTAAGAACAAAGTTGTCTAAAAAAATCGTAACATAATAATTTACTTAACAATATTAGTAATATAAATTCAAAACAAATGTTATATGGAGGGGAGGGAGGATAAATGAGGCGGGTGTATCATTATAAATGTATTGTGTATCATTAGTCATAGTCATACACCGTCGACGGCCGTCGCGTACGTCATTTTATTTTATTTCCATGTAAAGGTTTTTAATAATAATAATGCCGTACTAGTACAGTCAAATGGTATTTAATTATCTATGGTGTAATAAAGTGTTTTACTTACTTAGGTACGTCTTGTACTTTCGGTATTTATTGCCCTATCTGGAAAATTATACAAAATGTGTATCTCTCTGCCTCCTAATTTATAAATCTACTCTTACAAGTAAAGATTCACATACAAGCATTTTTTTTATCTCTATATAGTCCAAATTATACCAAAAAAAAAAATTAAGAAATATTAATTACAATCAAGCTATAAATGATCGAAATTGCTCGACACATCATTTAAAAATAACCTCTCAAAAGCCCCCATCGTTCCGGTACTTGGTTTTTTTTATTAGAGGTCAATGATCAAAAAAATAGGTTCTTTGCGATTTATAAAATTACAATAGATAAAAATTATTCTGCAAAACCCGCCCTCCAATCTCTAGCGGACCGTATGCTTGACTGCCAACGTAAAGATAATTACAAAACAGATAGCCACAGAATAGATAATATAATACCTAGTACTGGTTCAGCTTTCAGCTCCGTCGTCGGGCCAGCGGTAGCGGTCCCCAGGACTCAGTTAGCAAACCTAAAAAGCTTGTGGTTGGCCCCCTGGCCGGACACACAATCTAAAAGCCTAATTATGTCCGGCTTAATCCGGACGCCTGGCAACGCTAGGCACAGTGAGTGATCTATCGCTTGGTCGAAATCCTCTGAAACTGATACCGGATCACATTCAGCAGACTCCTTGCGGACCTTAAAACTTACTGAAGAATGTATTTCTTTAATGAAGATGTATGTATTTTTTTTCTTTACGTTACAATTTAAATGTTGGTAGTATAATTGTACTTGTCACCTTGTCTGACTATAAGCGGGTTCCAACGTTCTCAACGATGTGAAGCAGATGGATTTTTATACAATAATCTTAAAAGTAATACAGAATACGTTTATGAAGGATCCTCTGTTTCCGAAGTTATAAGGCTTGAGACTAACCGGGCAAACGCTAGGAGGTTTATGATAAAGTTGCAAGTTCTTGATTGTATAGGTATGTGCTTAACAAATTGAGACTCTGTCTACCCCGTTAGGGATAAAGACGCTAAATCATTTATGAAGACGACTATGGGGTCATCAATGGTATTAATTATTTTTCATCGAGAACATATAAGTTTTTCTAAATTTAATTTGTTACATTCGTGTGTTTTCAATATACATATCATCGTCAATGGAAGTTATAATTATTATGTGTTGTAGACAAAGCCATGATGGGGTCAATAGCCGATAGCAATAAAAAATATCACGAAGTAAGCCACGGATGGCCCCTAGACCACGCGTTGCTATATTTCGTAGGTCTCTGGCATGACGAGGTGGCCGAGTGGTTAAGGCGTTGGACTGCTAATCCAATGTGCTCTGCACGCGTGGGTTCGAATCCCATCCTCGTCGATTTATTTTTTTCTTGTTATTTATTTGTTAATTTTTGTATCATGTTTTGTAATGATAGCGTGTATATTTTTTTTTGTTGATTTTTGGATTTTTTATTTATTTGCTTTTGACGTAGGTATTTTTTAAATCTATTTTTTGTTTTGTTTTAGTATTAAGTAGGTTAGTTTTTTTCTATTATAGTGTAAACAATATGTGTTTTTAAGTAAGCAATAAATAAATTACCATCCTTTAAAAAAATAAAGGTAGAGTTTCACTCACCATATCGTTTATATTTTAGGAAAAAATGAATATTCAGGAAAAATTACACAAAGTACAGTTAATGAAAGGATAAATTATGATTATGAGTCAATCAGTATAGGGGAATCACCTTCAAGTTATTTTAAATTAAAAATTGACTTACTAACTTAATTTCATAAATGCACATAATTCGTTCATTTATTAAAATAATTTAAAAAATGAACGAATTTGATAAATTATAAAAAATCAGTTGTGAGTTAAAGTGTATGTTTTTTTTACTGTAAGAAAAAAACATCTTAATTTAATAAATCTATTAGTGTGAGGAGTTAGGAGTTCATAAATTGTAGCATTTTCGTTTTTCAAAATTGTGTACATGTCGCAGAATATTAGAATTAAACAAGAAATAAGTAACAACTACAATCTCTTTTCTCTCTCTTTTCAATACATCATTATTTTATTTACCTCTAAGGAACATATAGCAGTTATGGAATGCTTTGCCAGTTGAAATACGAAAGGCTAAAACAATTTCATCTTTCAAAAATCAAGTGAGAAAACATTATCTCTCTGCAATTCAAGCTGATCTTGCTCATCGTTAGTCATTTTCTTCTCTTCTTTTATTTTTTATTATTGTATGTTGTATGTAGGTATATGATATGTATATATTCATTAAAGGTATAGTATGTATTAATTGATTGTAGGTTTATTTATTGACTGTTGTGTAAGGATGATAGTTTTAGTATTTTATTACTGTACCGCCTTTGTTTGTTTTCACTTTTTATCCTATCTACCCTAAGGTTGGCTGGAAGAAATTGCAATAGCGATAAGTCCCGCCTTTGTACTCAATATTCTAAATGCTTTTAATTTTAATTTTGTGATTGGTACAATAAAGTGTATATCTATATAGGTAGACATATAAGTATTTACATATACTTATGTTACATTTTTCGAAGTTAGTTAGCGCACTCACGTAATAAGTTTGTGAGTCGACCAATTTTCATTCGACTCAGCAGTTTTACGTAAGTCATATTTTTCAAAAAAAGGGTGGACTGTGACTACGTGTGACGATATTTCCTAAGAGATCAGTTTAATTTTTTTATGTAACACTAAAATTTAATAAAAATTAGGATTATATAAAAAAATCATATGCGCTTTCGATCGGTTGTTACATTATTTAAATCGAGTGGCAACTTGACTTGGTAAACTGCAAATAATTAGATGTGGCGTGGCATACCCGGGCACGTGCCGGACGGGCCATGTACACGTGCCCGCAACGTTATGATTATAACGCAAATAACGCGTTATTTCAGTTATTTATGACAATATCTCGTTATTGTCTAGTCGGAAGCCGGCACGCGTCGCATCACTTCGTCATCGACATGCACTTATGTTATGAACAGTAGAATAATTTTTGCATCATACGAGTAGAATAAATATGGAGAGCGTAGAAAACACACCACTCGGGAAATGCGTTTTCGTGACTTAAGTACTTTACATGCTAAATCTTTTTTTTTTTGGGTTTAAAAAAGTTTGGGTTCTGTGTTGACAGTTGACAAGTGTTTTTTTACAACATATATTATATTATATAATTTTTAGAATGAGATAAATAAGGTTATCCCTGGAAATTTCTTGCGATTGAAAATGGATAAGCCGGTTGGAGAATCAGCCAATGAGATAATTGGCTTATTGTTAACTCAAAAAAGTTTGCCACTGATGGGTAGAGAACCATTTGGAGAATGAGAATAGAAATATATTTAAAGAGTTCAAACAAAATCTGTTCATATCCACATCTCCAATCCATCCCCAGTCACATTATATCCCTACTTGATCTGTCTACTTAAAAGAAGACTCTTCTGTCCTTTCATTATTTTGTGACGTCATAACTTTGTGCGTGGTTGGAGTCTGTTTAATGGAGGTCAAAGTTTGTCTTCCGCTTGAGCTCCTGGAGCGGATTTTGTGTAAATGGGGTGGTTGAGAAAGATTTTATTATTTCAATAAGCTATTTTTGATTAACTCGGACTCACCCAAACGCGATTATCTGTTTATTTATTTATCTGCATATATTATTGAATTTCTATTTATACTACAAAGTTGGTAAAAAGGGCCACGCCTCACTTAACGGAGAGCGGTTACCGTTGCCATCTTAATAATCCATACTAATATTATAAATGCGAAAGTCTGTCTGTCTGTTACCCTTTCAGGGCCAAACCGCTGAACGCGGATTTTGATGAAATTTGGTATGAATATAGTTTAAGACCCGGGGTCAAACATAGGCTACTTTTTGACGCAGGCGGAGCTGCGGGAAACATCTAGTATGAATATAAATAATAAATAAAATAATGAATAGAATATCTAATACGGCTACTTTTGTGATGTTTTTTTTGTGTAAATTGCCTGTAAATATGTCGAATTGTTTTTACTAAACCTCAGGAGTCAAATAGGACATAAATGAAGTTTGAAATTTTGCCATAACGCCTTGTCTCTAGAATCCCTTCCACACCTGTTTGATAAGTATTTCCAGTAGGTAGATGACGAACCAATGATGATGATGGTTTCCACCGAAGAAGCTTGGATCCAGTGAAGTCGCTGGTCACAAAAATAAATGTTCTCAGTAGTATTTCCTATTGAACTATCTAATATCCAATATTTATATGTGCCTATAATCCTAACAGGGCTGGGAATATTTCAATTCTTATTTTCCCGACCAGGAAAATACCTGAGCTGCATTGGCGTTGCTACTGATCGCGTTTATGTGGCAACATGTTGTTATGTGTCATGTCAACAAAAAAATTGACAATGTCATTTAATTAAATCGAAATCGTTTTTAAAGTATTATCGTATTACTTTATTTTTCATTAGTATGAATTGCTTTTGCCATTTTGATAATTAAATCGTAGGAATTAATCACAAAATACAAAACGTCCACTCCTGTCTCTTTTTGGCAGATGACGGAATGTTACAGGAATGCTTAGTTGTCAGTAAAAGAAATTAGTTCCAATATATCATTATTTCCGCAATAAGGCGAAGCCTGCTATTTTACTGGTATACCTAATTTGGTTTCTAGGTATTTTTTACGAGTCGATTTATAAAATCTCGATGTATTACAGATTTTTTTAATAAAGCTTTGCTCTGTAAATACCTAGACACCAAAAAATGTAAATAAACGAACCCACAGCAAATCATCCGCTGACGTTTTCTTTGTTGCCCCGAGGAAAGAAATTGTCAATAAATTATGAAATACGGCGGTGATGTTAAGTAAAGCCCTCCTAAGCCCTGCGATTGGTATCGGAAGCAAGGCGGGATGACGCGCGAGGAGGGGTGACTTCCGGATCCGGAGAGAGGCACTAACTCATCATCAGCTCGCTACGGGGCGCCACCCTCGCATGAACACAAAGAGAAATAAAGATTTGTGTGAATTATAGGCAAAGGGGAACCTAAACTACAAGTTTGCATTTTTTCAGTTTGTTCTAACTTTTTATATTAACATGCCGAGCTAGTGTGAGATAGCGGACTTGAAAATGTTTTAAGCGATGTTTGGCTCTATCCAAAGAATATCGAAACCATCCTTTTTCAATGGCTCTATCGTCTCGAGATAGGAACTTTTTTTTGTGTGTGCAGTTTCGATGCTCTTTGGCTCTATCACGTGCTTTACGCTTGTTGTAGCCCTGTAGTTTAGTTTGGCAATTTAAAAAATGCGAATGCTTGCTCTTCTTTTACAAGAGAATGCTCAAGAAATCGGATTGTAATTATTAAGACACAACACTAGAGGCTGAAAATTACTACATGGCTGAAATAGGAATAGATAGATATAATCCTTTCCAGATATGCTATTTCTGACTCACTCAAAATCAATGAGCCGTATGAATTTTGTTCGATATCAAATGATTATCATTCGTCATAATTGATGATTCGATCGATTTTCATTCGACATATATTTTAAAAATTGGGCTTCATGTAAGATGGATGACACCTATCCTTGAAGTACTAAAATATCTAGGTACCTTGCCTACCTAGTTGTTTAGTGGACGGAAACATTTAATGCTTTTGTTGTCACTTACCTACCCAGTTTTTATCGCAATACGTTATCACTTATCTGTTTAGTAGGTACTAGGTAGGTAAGTACTTACTTTTTACTCGAAATTCAGCACCAGTAAAAATACGACTAAAATGCTAATTTTAATGTGAAAGCGGTGTTTTGGTGTTTATCGTAACGGTGTTCCGGAAGAAGTTTGGTCGAACAACTTGTTTATTGAACAAAACACTTTAAAATATATCTGTACTGTACCTGCATATATTAATCAGTATGAATGTTACAAAATATAGAGTATGTTCTTATTAGTTTAGTTTTAGTTTACCAACTAGCTGTTTTTCGCAGCTCCACCTGCGCCAAAAAGTAGCCTATGTTTGACCCCGGGTCTTCAACTATATTCATACCAAATTTAAATCCGTTCAGCGGTTTGGCTGTGAAAGCCGTACAGACAGACATACAGATAGATAGACAGACAGACTTTCGCACTAGTAATATTAGAATGGAAGTAAAGTATGATTATGGAAGTATGGATGGAAGTAGTAAGTATGAAATAAATTGAGTAAGTACACCACAAACTCTCCGATGAAGTACTAAAATAATCAGTGGCATGGTTCGTATCGTATTTTTTGTTTGTGTAAAAGAAAAAGAGAAAGAAATTTTTTAGAAGCGCATTCTATATCTTTTAATCTAATCTAACACAAAAAGCAAATGTATAATGTATGCAGGTATATGTTATTATTGTTGATACTTCATTTATTATGAATTTATGTCGTTACTAAACAAAAAAAAAAATGTTTCAATTTCGGTAAGACAAATGTAACTAACGTAGGAAGGCTAATTATTTTTTTTGCTTTCCATTATAATTAAGGCTAATAAATAAAGATTTCAGCCCATACGAGCGGCCACATGGGGGTGAAAAAAGCCCGCCCGCGCTGGCCGCATTACAATATCTATTGTATTTTGTTAGCATTCTTTTTTGCACCTCTGTCGAATAAATACATTTACAATTTTATTTTAAGTCGGTTTGTAGGAAAATTTTAATTCTGGTTTAAATTTACTTATCCTCCTTTATATAAGCTCATGTGTTCAGAATTTATTCCAATTGTATTTGTTTTATTTATTGTCATTAATAACTTTGAAGAGAATCGCCTAGCAGTGGATCTAAAATGGCCACTTTGCGCGAATTACATTATGAATCATTGCAAATCTTAAAATAGCCACATTTTGGCAGTTCATGAAATGAACCATTTCATGGCAATTCTGCTGTTTGACGGAAAGTCGCAAAACGGCGTACTTTTCGTGAATTGCTTTACCTTATTGCCAGGCGTAAAAATAATCTTTATTTTTGTATAGCATGCGTACTTTTACGATTTTTTTGTTAAATATGTTTTTCTAGCCAAAAATATTGATAAATTATCTGTAGAATTATAAATATCAATAAAAATATTAAAATTATAAAATCTATATTTATTTTATAACTAGGTATAGTAGTAATACCTACACGAGAAGTGATTCAAGAAATGAATCATGAAATGAATTGAATTAGAGTTGAATCGTCAAAATTGCTAAGCTTCGCAATTCATGAAATGATTCGTTTTGATGAATTGCTCAAAGTGACCATTTTAGCCCTCCAGATCTGGATTCTAAACGCTTCTTAAGAAAGACCCTTCCCAAGGTCTTCCTACACGTATACATACAACACCTTGGGCTCGTTGCACTGTGCGTGCGCCATGCAACCGGATCTTTAATACCAAGCCATATCCGTTCCTATCTTCAAAGTGGTTAGGATTCGCCGTTGACGGATACGTCAGGGAGGACATGATGATGATGATGGTACTTAGCAGAATTTATTCAATTCTATTTGTTTTATATTATTTTAAAAAGTATCGCTTAGCTTAATTTTGACGTTGAACAAACCATCAACAGATTTGTTTCCATTTCATGTTTTGATCAAAGTGTCATAATATGTCAAGATATTTGTGTCGCAGAGCATGATCAATAGAGCAATGTCTCACAGTACATAAACTATATAGGTAAGTGTTGTTCCAATTATTCTTCAATTTTACCTGTGACTAGCTATGCCCCGCGGTTACAACCCCTTTGGTAAACAAAAACATAGTTTAACGTAGTGAGTACAAGATACTCCTACTCCGCTCTGTGACCCGAAGTGGAACTTGGCCGTTAGTACTATTAATAATTCTGTGAGTTTACCTCCGAGACCTCATATTTAATATTAAACATTTAAATGCGAGATATTTCTTTAATACTGCACAGATTAATTAATAACTACTTACTTAGGTTTATTCAAAGCATCCTGGATTGCTCTTATTAGCTAACATCTAACATCAGATATCATGAAAAATATTCAACTACTCATAT
Organism: Euzophera pinguis; assembly: GCA_947363495.1. Lineage (NCBI taxonomy): Eukaryota > Metazoa > Arthropoda > Insecta > Lepidoptera > Pyralidae > Euzophera > Euzophera pinguis. The sequence goes on along the minus strand of OX376157.1, from coordinate 9,263,383 downwards.
CAAGTAAGAATAAAATTTAAGGTTGATTTTCCATGCAAAATACAAAGCACTGAATACAAAACTATCAGAAAATAAAATACGTATGTCATTCAAAGTTTATGCGCACTTACAAACAAAAAGGAAACATGGATGCAACGAGGGTTGCAGTGGGCGGGGCCAGGTGTCAGGAGCAGACTGCAGATCTTATCTTACTAGGGGCTATATAATCTGTGCTAGGGGTACCCCGCACCCTACGCCCGGGCGCGGCGGCGCCGCGTAGACGACATTCCAATCAGTTGTAAATACTCATTAAACTTAAGCTTACATATACCTACGTAATGTAAATATTTTACTAACGTAAGGACGTGGTCAACGGTGCGACGGAATGGCCCCGGATTTGCGGCCCTAAAACGTATGTATTAGGGCCGTAGTGTGTACTGACGGCAGAGTGTAATGGTTGTGTAATTATTTTTGTATCGTAAAGTGTTTTGTTGAATAGTGTGAGATTAAAAAAATGTGACATAAAAAACATATGTGACTGTACTAAATATGCTCAATTATTAAGTGGCCGAATCGTCATGAATAAAATATACAAAAATTTAAAGTCGATCCGGACCAAGTGGCCTAAATTTTTTCGTTTAGTCGTCAGAAATCCTCCGTCTTCATTTAATTTCAGGTGAATTTCTTCTACTAGTTAATATGTCTATTTTATCGCGTTGAGTTTGGCTTTTGTACCACGACGCAGACTAAATAACTGCTACATAAATAATAGCTTAGTTATATCCATAGTTCCATCCATATCCATACTTAATATTATAAGTGCAAAAGTCTGTCTGTCTGTTACGCTTTCACGGCCAAACCGCTGAACGGATTTTGATGAAATTTGGTATGAATATAGTTGAAGGGTCAAACATCAGCTACTTTTTAACGCAGGCGGAGTTGCGGGAAACAGCTAGTATAGAATAATAAAAAAAATATTCCTTAATAGCCACTAGAAATTTTTAGGGGTCGTAACTTGTAGCCCCTAAGAAAAACCTGTTTACAATTTAAAAGTTGAAGTTATTAAACATTTGAAATTATTTCGTTTTAATATTTCATAATTTAATTTACAACTCATCAACTCAAAGCTTAGGTACGAAATAAATAAGTGTAAATCAGCCATTATACTCTCAACTAATTTCCTTCTATAGTTTTTGTATTGAAACTATCTTGTAATTAAAACTACTTGCTAATAAAACACTGCATCCTGTAGATTTCATCAATATTCATTCAATGTATAGCAATTTCATAAAATAAATGTAAATGCTTCCTAAATATTCATATTATATCGTGGTCGATGATTCTATTATGGCGTATTATGAGCTATATTTGTATATATATTGAGTACTTGCGTTATAAATTACTTAACATTGTATAATTTTAACATTTCGTTCATTCGTGAATAAATAAAGTTTACAAATATTTTCCATAAATATCAATGGTCTTTCATAGATATCTTTCGAACTACTCTACGTGTGTAGATGTAACTAATATGAAGTAAAATTGTACAAATCTTTATCCTAGTAATACTACAAAATATGAAGCCTTTGTCTCCCAGATTGATCATTATTAGTATTTTATTTATACTACTTTTTTATACTAATTATTTCATCATTCTCAGCCCCAAACCCCTTTAGGTCTTCACATAGATGCACAAAATATACATTAACCACACAGTTAACCCGAAGATATACTGTTAATTCCCATATAAACACATTGTCTCTAGAATAAAAATGTCTGTCCTTCATTTTATATGCTTAGATTCGTTACTCTTGGATAGGAACGATGTTGATGAAGTCGGCCCTTAGTATTAGTGAAGCTTGTGTTACCTGTAATACTGTGTTCTTTTGACGCAGACGCTAACGACTGCGTAAATTTTTTTATGGCATATCTGTACAGCGCCCCTAGTGGATAGTAAGGTAACTAAAAAAATCCATATAAAATCATAACGCGGTCGCTAGCGCGTTACGTTAGCTTAAAATCTCTTAATCGAGGCACTGGACCTAAACGTGTACTAATAGTGTTTAATTACTTAATTTATAATTTTCCAAGTACTTAAATAAATAAAATCAATAATTTAATCTCCATAGTGTAGGGCTTATAAATTCTATACTTCTACCTTAACATAGATAAAACATATAGTTGATTATGTACCCGTCGTAATCAATTAATCGTAGAGTACGAAAGGCGCAGGCGCAGCCTGCCATGATCCCGTGCTTGGGAGCATTAACTCGCGAGCCAATTACCACCAATGTTCTGCTCGCCCCGACTATACTTCAGCGTCCAATATGTTAACATTTTTTTAATTTCTCCTCCGGACAGTTAAAGAGGCAATCGCGAGTGCATGCGCAGGAGTGAGATTTATAATAAGAAAACGCTCCTACCGCGCGTGCACCATAAGGATCTATAAATCTTTTAAGTACTGCAACGGCCAATCCCTGTTGAGAAACCATAAATCATCCCTGCGGACAGTAAAGTCGAATCGAATACGATCTCTGTCTCCCTTGCACTCGCCACCTCATATGCCTTTTAGATCATTTATCATTGGTGCCTCTCGTTTCTTCTCAATGATAAATTCAATTCTCCTTTGGAATATGATTGTTCCTCGTTTTGTTATTGTGCTGTTTTATTGTGGGTATCGTCACGGAGTATGTTTTTTGATCGGAATCCGATCAAAATGATCGCGAGAATTGGTTTCCATTTTAGATTTCGTGTATCTGATCAATCTTTAAGTTCGATGCATTTTGGATGCAGGATCTTGTTATTGTTTAACTTTTCGATAAATTATTTAATTTAATGAATTCTGCAAATTTGATCCTGAATTTAGATTATTATTTATGCACTCAAAAGAATAATTAAGTATATTTTATATTAAAAAGTAGGAGCAAAGTCCGTGTAACGTTTTGTAAAGGAAAGATATAAAGTTTCAAATTAATATGGTATTTATTCGTTTCTTTGCTATTTACAGGGCTGTAGAAAAGACAACAATTATATCTTAAAATAACCTAAAATAAATCGTGCTTTCAGTCATTCATGTTCGTAAGTTTATAATATGTCCTTTATCAGTGATTGAATATAATATATATAGGCAAAGGTTTAACTTTATTTCTTCTATCTACGAGTAAATTGTCAATCCGTGAAAAAATAGTAATTTTAAACATACATTCACATAGCATGCTATAGATAAATTTTCCAAGATAGGTTGCTGTAGGTTGTCAGTTAAATAGTAAATAGACAATTTACACAATAAAAATCAATCGCTTATTCCTACTATCACTGGGCATTTCATTTATTTAATTAATTTATACATGAAGCTAACTTAAAGTTACTTTACACGTTTTTACAACCTATCAAACGTACCTATAAGACTTCTGTGCTTTGGCCATGCTGATTTTCAAAATGTTATACAAAGTTAATGCTTGTTGGACTAATAGACCAGCAACTACGATGTAACCAGAACTGATTAACTGTTGTATACTACACATTTTTCAAAGAAATAGTGTACAATTTGTATGAAATGGAGTGCACCGTTTAGAAAAACACCTATTCAAATAGCTCTTAAACGTTGTTTACGTTTGTGGAAAATATTTTAGTTCTTCCACTAAGTGTTGATGATTTATGCGCGATTGTAATAAGCGCTTTTCGAATCGGTGTGCACCATGGCATGCGTCTAAGTCAAAACAATCTAAACGCAAGTTTTGAGTAAACTTTAAAGAACATTCAATTCACAAATCTGAGAATACAATAATGTAACTGTTTAAATGTTAAAAACTTGCCGTATAGAGCATAATAAATCATTGTTAACAATGCAGTTGACAAAATCTTCACAGCATAATGTCACCAAGGAATGGTCCGTCATGGGGACACAAAAAAATCCTGTGATGAACAATGATGCAAACAAACTTAGTTCATGCGTTTTACTTTGCTTGTCTATTAAAATATTTCTTATTGAGTACATATACAACATGCTGTAAAAAGATCCACCATTGGCATTGTTTGTAAGCCATCTGACTTTTCTAAACAACTGTACTTCCAAATTATTATTATCTTTTAATATATCTAACAATGTCTCTGGACTAATGATTTTAATCGGACGGCTGTAATAACATTAGGATTGTGGTCAGAATATATTTATTTATATTTATTAAGCGTAATGCATTCTTAAGCACTAAGCTGGTGATGCGCTTTAGCGAACTTTTCATTCCACGCTCTTTACAGAAAGTAAATCTCAAAATATGTAAGTATTTTTAAGAATTTATCGAATTACCTATAAGTTTTTCGTTACCCGTGTATTCTAAACGTCGAATGAAGAGTTCCCTAAGCGCGGTGAGGTCAATATGCTGCGGCCGCGCCCGAGTGGTGCATCAAGTGATGGTGGTGATATGTCTCCTGAGAGGGGCACCACCAGTCCGGCACGCCGTGAGGCATCGCTGGCGCCGGCTGCTGGAACTGCGTCCAGTGACCGCCGAAACCGATTTTATTGTCCATCACACCGTTGCCTCCGAGGTTTGTTATGTGCGGTTGATTGTGATGCGGTGGCGCGGCCGGGGGTCGTTCGTACGGTTTTTGGTCGTGCGGATTGAGGTATTTTTCGTTGAGGCTTTCTAATTTGTCTGTTATTGTCGGATGGTGGGAATGGTGTTGCGGTAGGGGCTGTGCGGGGGGTGGCGGTAGAGGGGCTGCGGGGCTGGCCGCACCGGTGGTGACGCTGACGCTGCCCGCCGACGAGGAGTCGTCGCCGTCGCTGTCGTACCGCGGGGACGCGTCTCCCGCGGCACCGTGCACCTTCATGTGCTTCCGGAGAGACGAGGGGTGCGTGTAGGACTTGTCGCAGCCGTGCACGCGGCAGTTGTACGGCTTGTCGGACGTGTGGACGTGGGAGTGCTTCTTTCTGTCCGATGAGTTGGCGAATCGCCGGTCGCAGCCCGCGTACTCGCATTTGAACGGCTTTTCACCTGGAAAAGAAAGTGTAACGCTTAAAAAACATTAAAACCATATATTTTTAAGGGTTGAACACTATCAGTTACTAAAAAAATTCTAAATAAATAAAATTTAGCTAAACCCTTTGCCTAGATCGTGAGAATAAATCTTGACGAAGATTATATTTGACGATTATTATTGAGTATTCACTAAGATATTCTTTCTCTGACCTAAGAATAAAGCGATTTGAACTGTATGTACGCAAATGTCCAATCACGCCATAAATAACCAGATTTGCTCGTTGTTCATAGTTTACGAGCACAAATAAATATTCACAACAATTGCACGGGATACTTAACACGGGTATAAATCATATATAAGACGACTTTGTCACATTGCCGTAACAAAACCTCCGTTTCAATATAAAAAGAGTACAGAATAGAAATCACGTAGGTGAAACCTGAAAGATGCTTTCTATATATGATTAAAAATTTAAATTGGTACTACACAAAATTACCCTAAATATGGGGATGATACATACATAAAAAATAGGTAATATTTAGAAGTAATCAAGCAATTTCGAGTACAATTTTTTTTTTGTGGAACTGGCCAAGAACTCTTTTTTTTTACATGTTTCATTAATACATAAATTTTAATGAACTGAATCATACCTTCAAAAATAAAATCTAACAAATAGCTAATTTAAACATGAAAATCACAAGAAGATTCAATTCAATATGATTGTTTTATTTTAGTAACAAAATTTCGCCATGATATTCGCTCTTCTGCACACTCTTTCTTTGAAATTTCTTTGACAAACAAGGTGAACTTAACTTTATTAATATGGCTTTAAGTTATATTTATACCTGTTGCAATTTTTCTTGTGTATTTGTGACCAAAAATTCTACGATATTTGATTCGTTTCGCTCCTGTATGAAATCATAATCTGGTAGAGTCGTCAAACATAGTACCTACACTAATAGGTTACATAATAAAAAGAAATATATAGTGATCCCTTGTCTTTGTGAATGTGAGGTGTTATGGTAAATAATAAAAAAAGTTACAAGTAGTGATTTTTGCAAAGTAAATACTTGTTAAATACCGCCCTGTCAAAAGCCTACCTACTCGTATTAAAATAAATAAATATGAAGATGATGGGGATAACCTCTAAAATGGTATACAATATAATACTAATATGGAGATTGGACCAAGAAGATACGGAGAGCCAACCCCAATTGAAAAGGCTAGGATTGTTGATGATGAAGAGTGACTTTTTCCATATAACTATGATGACGTGTCTCTACCAGTTTAATTCTCAGCTAGTCTTGTATAATTATAATCTGAGCCTTTATATAATTATAATTTTAGCCTTTATATATATGTTATTGACCAAGCGAGCAAAGCGAGCGAGGGCTACAAATTAAGTTAGGGCTAAAAACATTGTTTGTATGTATGTATGTATGTTTCTATGTGTGTTGCGCTATAACTCTCAAACTGTTAGTCCGATTTCGATGAAATATAGTCGATGTATAGGAGACATGCATAGAATTTTCAAGTTCGTTTGTCATCAAAATCGGTTCAATAGTTATTGAGGTATTTGCATTAAGGTAAAAGAAATAATTCTCTAAATTTCCAAAGCCGTTAGTCGAATTTTGCTGATATTTGGAATTTATATAAAAAAAGTTAAAGTACACCAGGTAAAAAAAATGATTTAGTTGTTTTTAACCAACTTTCAAAAATAGGAGGTTTGATGTTTATTTTATATTTGTTACCTAAGGACAGTAGTCTCTAAATCGATTTAAAAAAAATAATATTTATTTTAAAGCGTACAATTTCAGTTTATTCTCCTGAAATTTTTAATACAATCGGTTCGGTAGTTTAGTTATAAATAAAAAATAACGGAAAACATACCTGGATGATTATGTCATCCAAGTAAACAAATAATTTTTTTTATTCAAGAAAAACAAGAAAGCTTTTCTTCTCAATTACTCAGACCAACTTGAAGATATTTTGAAGTCGTGAAGTTAATCTTCAAGGGTGGCGTGGTCCCAGTTGTAGCCGGTTATCTTCGGCTAGACTTAAGCTGACCCGACATGGTTTCGGCCGATTTCTGTTGCCTAATATTAGGTACACGAATATTTTTACCGTATATTACTATTTATGACTGATGTTTTTGATTTACCTACTCTCCAAGTGAATTTGATCTAATTGGTCTATAGACATTTATAAGACAAGGAGTGTTACTTGCGCATTGCCAACCCTTAAACAATTTAGTAGGCAAACAGGCATACGGCTCGCTTGGAGTATCACTTGCGCATTGCCGACCCTTGAACAATTTAGTTGGTAAACTAATATACCGCCCGCCTAATGGTAAATTTTCGAAGTAGTCTATAGACACCTGTAACACCTGTGTCTTTTATCTCCACATATATGTATGTTGCCGGTTTCCATTGACTTAGTAGTCTTACAGGACATATGCCTGTTTTCCTACTAAATTGTTTGGGGGCTCCAGGTGTTGCAGGTGTCTGTAGACTACTACGACGTCTTACTATTAGGCGAGCCGTAGGCCTGTTTGTCTAGTAAATTGTTTAAGGGTTGGTAATGCGCACGTGACCTTCCAGGTGTTGCTGGTGTCAATAGACGTGAACAACTTCTTACTTAATAAATTGTTTAACCCGTCGAGCGTCCTAGTAACTAAAACGAAAAAGCTTAGACACACGAGTATGTTACTAGGACTTTCGACGGGTTGATGGTCCGCAATGCACATGTGACTATCCAGGAGTTGTAATTGTCTATAGACTACTGTGAAATTTCACTATTAGACGGGCCTTATGCATAGTTGCCTACTAAATTGTTTAAGGCAATGCACACATGATACTCCACAAGATGCAGGTGTCTATGGACTACTCTGACCTTTTAGCTGGCAGGCCGTATGCTTCTTTGTCTACCAAATTGTTTGAAGGTCGACAACACGCAAACTCTAAAGTCTATTTGAATCCAGTCTATATTAATATAGTAAAATAATCGCGAGGTCTATGTTCGTGGCGAACAACTAGTTAAGTAGATTCTGATGTAAAATTTAATATCAAGTTTGAGAAATGTGTACGTATAATTCTTATTCATGCATTTATATTTCACCCTATTTTTTTGCTGCTTCATTTTTTTTTTCGTAATATCGACAGCTTTCGCGGCCACGTATTGATAAATTCTTCACGAGTTCACCGAATCGTATGCGATGAGAATAACATTCAATAAAATACATTACAAGTAGGCAAGCACGGCTAGTGTGACCGCGTACAATACTATTTTCTTTGTCATGTTTACAAATAAACCTCTTCGGTTGTAATCCTGGCCATTGTATTTGAAACCCGAAGACCGTCGAGGACGCACAGATGCTAATCTCAAGTGTCTGTTAACGCGGTAATAATAGGGCTTTTTAGGCGTTCCCTTACCGCAAATTTTTGTGTACTCAATGATCGACGTACGACAGCTTATTCTCAATGATACTTCCTTTTTTCCATTCTTAACCTCAATGCCAAATATTTACGCATTATGGTATCACACGCTTAGTACATTTTTTGTCGCTATATTTGAATCAAATAAGAGAAACCGCAGTTCATCTTGATCGTGGTCAGAATAAACGTAATCTAAAACCTTAATGAACTAAATACGAGATAAAAGAGTCAAAAACATGTGTCGCCCGTCTAATTAGTAATCGGTCGCCTCATCACCGGCGAAATCACAAAAAAGGGCGACAACGACAATGCTACTCGTATTGGAACGCGTTGTGTTGTGATGGATCACACAACGAACCAGATTGTTGTCAAACGAGCAAGATAAAGAGGTAACATTTTTACGAAAGTACCAAAAAAACTGTTTTTATAAACCTAGATTTCAATTCCGGGTTGTTCCGTAAGATGACTTCGGAGGACAAGGTTTGATGTCTTATTGTTTTTATTTTATGGAATTGATTTTATATAAGGTAAACAATGATAATTTGCAAGATGATGCTTTCCGTTTTGCAACCGCTCTAAGGTTAGGAGCACCTTGTGTAGTCCCTCGATGCGTTTGGACACCATGGACTTTCGTGCTGCAAAAGGGCCGGTCGATTAGGGCGGTATGCCGCCCTTAATAATATTATCCACCGTGCTCTTGCCACAATCAACATTCCAGCGGCTTTAAAACCCAATGGTTTGGTTCGGGATGATGGCAAGAGAACGGATGGGATGACTTTGGTACCTTGGAGGAAGGGACGCCCATTAGTTTGGGACATTACCTGCGTCGACACTCTGGCGTCGAAGGCCCGCTGTGCTGCAGCTGCCGCAGAAGACCTCAAAAATTATGTAGGTATTGGAGATAACTACATGTTTGGGCCTTTTGGGGAAGAAACTCTGGGTCCATGGGGTTCATCAGCACATGAACTTTTTAAGTTCGTCTCGAAAAGAATAATCGACATATCGCGTGACCAAAAGGTTGGATATTTCCTCTCACAAAGGATCAGCTTTGTCATTCAACGTGGCAATGCTGCCAGCCTTTTGGGCACATTGCCACGATGTAATGATTTGCAGGGACTACATAATTTGTAAATATTAGTTTTTTTTATTTCTTTAAATAGTTTTTAGTCTATTTTTAGTTTAGGTTTATGTATAATTCTGTAGTCTTATTAAATATTTGACTTAAAAAAAAAGATTAAATTGATGAATGAATGACTGAACACTTTATTGCACCATTTACATAGATTAAATAGGTTAAAACATTTTGTAATTTTAGGTAAATGAACACAAAGGCGGACTTATGGGACGAATAGGACTTATCGCAAATATAAATATATAGTACTAGCTTTTTCCCGCAGCTCCGCCTGCATCATAAAGTAGCCTACGTTTGACCCTGGGTCCTTAACTATATTCATACTATTCATATCAAATTTCATCAAAATCCGTTCAGCGGTTTGGCAGTGAAAGCTTAACAGACAGACAGACAGGAAGACAGACTTTCGCATTTATAATATTACTTTGATTATTTTATTTTTAAATATAGTCTCAGAATATAGTATATTCGTCCCTGAATGTAATATACATATGTCTGAAAGTCCGATTATCTTTGTATAGATATATTATATGGTTTTGGCGTTGTTAAATAAAACAGAGAGACTTCCAGAAATATTATGTGAGGAATGCGAATATGAAAAGTACAAATGAGAAGATTTTTGCAAACTTTTGTTAAATTATTAAAAAATCAATTTACTATCTGTTTGACTCTGATGTCTACTACATTCTAATATTGAATATAAAAGTGCTATAGGTATACATTTTTTGGAATAATACCTATAAAACTTTTTTCATTCAGATTTTGATGCCAGTATCTTAAAAGTGCTACTTCTGTTGTAAAAGGTGTGGTGATGCGGAATATTTAGCGGATACCGAGAGTCGCGCGGCTCACGTCGCAGCCTGGATCAGATCTTATCTTAAATGCCTGTATCGATATCACCCACGGGAGACACATTTTTTATCGATGAAAAACTTCATCCAATGCTTGACAGAAACATTTTAAATATAGATACATGGATATGTAGCGAAGATGAGATCGATCGGTGCTGTAAAATTAAATCATCACCATATCGCACAGATTTCTGCGTCAAAAACTCGCGACAGATAAGAAATTATGATTTTATTTCAGGATTATACAAAACTGATCAAGATATTAAAGTTATTTTTTATAAGATAGATACAATTTTCTATATCTAGATTTTTTCGATGTTATTATCACATTTAAATTAGATTAGGCAGTATGTAAAGTAGATATCACCCGAGAAGACAGTTGGCACATCGCCTAGCCAGAATTACGCGCGGTATTGGGTTACAAAACGCTACTTAAGTGCGCTCCGCTGAGAAAACAAGCTTTTTAGAAATAGCACGGAACACGAAACATTTCGGCCTTTGCACCCAAATTGTGGTAAATGGCTTTAAGTTAGTTTATAGAAAAAACAAACGGCTCATCACGGATCGAGTTGCCAGAGCCACCCAAATTGCTATTTATTGCGGTTTTATAAACATTCATTCAGAAACATCTCTTTTTGGATTATAGAGTGGGTGTCTGGCGCACCTACTTCCGTGTCGACACTTTGAATTTTAATGTCCGATATTAAATATCAGAACACCTGTTTTTTTATTATAAGCTAACCTGTTCTAATTATAACCTTCGGTATATATTTTCAATTTGTCATTGGAAATGTTGTTTATCATAATTGCTTAGATGTATGTAGTTGAATTCAATTATTATTGCTCACAACCTTGTTTCTTATTATGTCACATAATAAAATAAATATTCACAATTTTGAATAGGATTTTTGCGTATGAAATTCATACTAAGTGTTGTTTTCTTATTTGCTCTAGACGTCGTTCCGTGCTGCGTAGAGCTCTACTTTAGTGAAAACTTGGGAAATCTAAATGAATGTAGTGATCTTTTACTTTACGGGTTCAATTTTTTAAGTGTGAAGTTATAGTGTTAGATAAATAGAGTATTCTACTAACGACAATAGCCGTATTACCTTTGCTCTTGAACTCTACATCAGACAAATATAATATAAACTTCTTGGGCAGTAAAGTACCAATAAATCATCATCCAAGTTATTTTTATTCTAATCGATTATTAAACGATACAGAATAGTGTATATCTGAGTTAATTCAATCTACAATGGACAGGCGGCTAATGAGCGGTCGATGACTGGTCGATTCAGGCTCTATCAAAGAGCCGGGTCTAGCTGGGCTCGACGATGGCCTACTAAATTTATGACCACACTCGATGAATAAACGTAAACCCACATCCGTTAGGTTCAAAAAGATTTTGCAGATGCTTTGATCTGTTCTAATCTAAGAACAAGATACGATACGTAGTGATGCTTATAAGGATTTGTTAACATCCTCCAAGCTGTAATTAAGTTATTATTATTTTCGTTTTCACTTAAGGCTCCAAAATGAACTTTAGATGTTAACATTGAAATCATGCATTTCGCAAACTAGAAATCCACACATACTAAAAACCTCTTCAGAAATGTCACAATAACGGTTGATTGACGACACTTCCTCGAATACCGATTTTCTCTCGCGCATTTAAAAGGAATTTCGTACGGCGCGTTTAATGATTTATGATGCCCCTTTATCCGAAACGTATTTCGAATTAGAAAGATATATTAATATCTTCATTTTTTCCACTTCTCAGAGAATACGGCCCTTGTCCGTGAAGCACAAAAAGAATATGCGGGGTCGGGCAGCGCATTCGGCGCCCAACAACCGTGTGACAAGGTGCTTTATGCGGACGATTATGAGGAGACCGAATAATGTTCCGATACCCGATAAATATCTGCCAACTCATACAAAAGCATCCCAATAAAAATATAATAGTAAATGTAGCAACAACACAGGCCACAAACTGCACAGTCATATCTCGCTGATAAATATAAATTAAATGAAAACGTGGAGCGTGAGAGGAAGGACGGGTGTGCGGGACGAAAACAAATTAAACTGATATAACATTCAAATGCGCACGCGCATGTTGGCCGTTGGCTGGTGGAAGACATGTTGCGAGGACCCCGGAGTCTTTTTGGTCGCGCTGCGTCTGATTCACAGCCGGCCGGTCTAACCCAGACGATTTGTGCGTGGGACCGGTCGCCTTCATTGCATTACATATTACTATAATTCACTCATTCATTGCCATGTTTTATTTGTCATTTTATTGCAGTAAAAAGACGGAATAATTATTTCATGAATGAATTATGACGGTCGTAAAACATTAAAGCCTCATTTGTACGTTTGTTCTAATACCACCGGTTTATTGTCTCCTCCGCTGCTGACAAATATCTCTGTGTCAGAATGTTCCTTTATTACAATTAATATTAAACGCAGAATGTCTAGACCCGGCGAAATCATTACTTTCCCCTTCTTATGGGATAGAATAGCGCATTTTTCTGTCTGGAGCCGTTATTAAGTTGAGTAAAGATGTAATAAAAATAAAAACAAAAAGTTGTCAACAAAAGTCAGTGGTTTCGCCTAGGAATGTAGCAAAAAGTTATTATAGGTAAAACAGATATAATAAACAGGTATATAAATTTAATTATGGGAATAGTTAGTGGCGCATGAGAATGCTTAGTAATTGGTGTTTTATTTAAAAATTAGAATACTCTTTGGTGTTCTATTCTAGTGGAGTTGCTGGCAATATTAACTAGTTTTTCATGACAAATAATGTTATTTTATTAGCTCACCTCTAAAGACTAACCATTACCAACTTACATGCTTAATTTTTATTTATAAATAACAAAAAAAATAAGCACTTTAGTTGATTGGGTTGAAGAGTGGTTTAGTTGAAGTAGTAGTTAGAGGAAGAATCACCAACGAAATCATAGTTCAACTTGTTATATTTAAAAGTTATTTTAGTCAAGAACAAAGTTAAAGTTTTGGCTATGTCTATGAGTGTATCTCTGTTAAGTATTGCATACGCATTGTATTAATTATTACTAAAAATACAACATTTATGCAAACAAATAAATAAATAAATAAAAAGTACCTAAATAGAAACGAGAGCGGTGAGCGACGACGTTCGTCGCGTTAGCAAATTCCTACTGTCTTTTATAGACAGTAGTGAACATAGATAAAATGGTATTTTATTTTTTACTTTTAGTAAGTTTTTTTGTAATAATTTCCGGAACATATTTTCGAAGTACGTCAATATGTAGTAATAACGAAATATAGTCACTTTATATTTTTGCTGACATGAAACTTCAGCTCTCCAACAAGAACATATATAAACTGCGAGACGTAAACAACACAGAAAGTACTGGCAAGTAGATGTAAAGGGGAGATAAGCTATCATATACATCTCTCCACACGACGCAGCACCTCGGAGGCGCCTGTAGGACCTTTTGGGCTTCAGGAATGTCATGAATTACTGATTGGTCGTAATATTGACGTGTTTTCTTTATATATATGTTTTCTTTATTTACATATATATATATATATATATATATATATTTTAATACTGAAATTATTGACTTGGATTAGCAAATTGAAATAAAAAACCGAAAAGATGATTTTAATACAAAATGCTTGTTGAAAGGCAAATGACGACTGCCGACATTAAGGAGGACAACCATTGTTCAAGATTTGGAAGGGGCTTAACTGTGCACTCTGATGTAAAAGAAGAACCAACTCCTAATAAAGACACTGAAAAATAGGAGGACTCTACGAATTACGATATACTAGTTACTATAATTTTACTTTATAAAGTTTAGACCCAAAAATAAAATAAAAAGTCAATTCGTTTAATTGGGCCATATTGAAGATATTCAGTACCCAAAAGTTTCATACACTAGGGAGAGATTCATCGTTATCATCCGATTTCCATAACCCACTGCTGGGCATAAGTGTCAGATTAGGCAGCCTGAAAAATCTGATAGTGTTAGCCACTAAAACACCTCTGGTCATAGATAATTTTTGTTCATCCCAGACAGTCGTTCCTTTGGAATAACTAGTACTGCCAAATCTACGAACACGTTTACAACAGCATACCTTACGTGCTGAAGTGTAGGCTCAGGACGCGATTGGGAAATACGCTTGCCAGAGTCGATTAACCTCTCTTTTGCCAGGGTGTAAACTATCGATCAAATTTTCGTCAACAAGTGATATTTACTTATATTCTGTTGAAAATAAACGAACAATATATTGCTGACATGAAAAACAGACGCTCAACCAAGTCTGCAGTCTGTGAAAACGCTCTAGACAAACCCAACCACTATATGCGTTTTGATAATCCTCAAGTCCTTGCAAAGGAAAACAGATTCATTCCAAGGATGTTACGTGAAGCTATTGAAATTAAAAAACATCCTAATTTCAATAGAGAGGATGGATGGCAGGAACCACCAGCTGGGAACCAGTCATTAACTTAATAAAATCGCAAACTCGGAAGCAGACTGCAAGACCCTTAGATACTGTGAGCCAATACTGCGTGAATCGGAATAGTTCCCAATAAAATTTCAGGCGGTAGTTTGTAATCTTATGACATCAAAGACAAATGTTAACTTAGTCTGCCTGCGACCATGAACGCTGTAAAGTGTTTGAAACGTCAGGTGTAAATAAATAAGTAATAAACGCGATAAAAACCGTATTAAAATAGTTTAATTTAATGAATAACAATCGCGAAAACATAATAAATCATTATAAACTAACAAATTAATTTAATTTCATTGACCAATTGTTGCTATATGGATTTTAACTAAGTAAGACTGACCCCAAAAATAGCATTTTAATGGCTTTGGGGTGGTTTCGTAGCACTAACACCAGGGTACATGGGGTCGATTAGCATAAAATTTAAAAGATCAATAAAGTTGGATTGAGTTTATTTGGATAACTTTATTATCATTCTCTCATTTTCCAGTCATATTGATTTTCTACGATTTTATTGAAACTTTTTTTTTCTATGGTATTTGGTATTTCATTGAAAGTATATCCTTTCGAACAAAAAAATTAAATCAGTTCAGAAATGACAGAGTTATACTGTCAAATATTCACTCGAATAGAAAACCTCCTCCGTTTCGGATTTTGGACGTCGGTAGAAAAATGTAAGTCTTAAAAAGTTTCCTAGGGATCAGTACCATGTAGGTTATTCAATACCTCACGTGTGTATTTGAGGGATTTTTATAGTACTAGCTGTTTCCAGCAGCTCCGCCTGCGACAAAAGTACCCTATGTTTGACCCCGGGTCTTCAACTATATTCATACAAAATTTCATCAAAATCCGTTTAGCGGTTAGGCCGTGAAAGCGTAACAGACAGACAGACTTTCGCATTTATAATATTAGTATAGATATAGATTTTGGCCCTGGCATATTTTTTTTAAAAAGCACGTCCTGTTATCGTTAATTTTTAGTCCGTTAGACTAAATATAAGGTCCCTTGATCCTTCTACTCGTCTTGTAGATTAATACCACGGGTTCAAAATATCTTAATGATAACTCCAGTAAGTTGACAGAAAAATATTATTTTAGTTAGATATTTGGAAAAAAAGATTATTAATTTACCTAGACGACATCATCACTGTCATTGTAGGTATTTTACAGCGTAATTTTATTAATAAACTACTGAACCAATTTAAAAATTTACTGGACTAAACTGATAGTATGCCTTATCGAACTTTTAATATTTTTTAAACCGGTTCAGAAATAACGGAGTTATAAGGTATTAAATACGAAAAAATATTAAAACCTCTTTTTAAAAAAGGCCGGTTGATAATCACTCAACTCTATTTTGAGACCAAATGTTTCGAACAAAAAACGCATGAACAGCTATGGAGTTATGAAAAAATATTTATATTTACATTACTGCTAATATCTCAAAAACTACTTACCCGATTTTGATGCCAAACAAACTTGAAAATTCTATACTATACACTTCTATACACATTTTTAATTTTATCAAAATCGGACTAACGGCTCGAGAGTTATCGCGGAACATACATAGGTATGTATTACAAACAATTTTTTTTTTGCCTAAACTTGATTTTTCGCCTGAAAGTAATAAAAATCAACTTGACAGTCAAAGACCGCATTATAGCCTTCTAACACTTCGTTAGGAGACCTAGAAGCAGAGGACTTTTTAATACTGATATGAGGAGATTTTCGTTTACTTGTTGGACGAAAAATAAAATAGCTTTAATTACTTTTATGCATCTAAGTAACGAACATACAAAACACACAGTTCAATAGGTAAAATAATAGTACAACAACAAGAAAAATGTCAACCAGTGTCCCCGTCCTACACTTTTTGGTGTTAATAATTTGTAGAGCAGACAGTTGAATGGATACCTGCTTTAGAAGTTCTTTATAATATTTTTCAGATATCAAGTCCGTATTTTTGGTTATTTTTTCGGCATGGGCGATGATGCCGGTTAGGGCTGTCAAAACGCTTGACGTAAGGATTGACGAGCGTGGCACGTTTCGAGTTTTGTACTTATTTCTTGTCCGACAGGTGCCTCAATCTTATTGTTTATCTACTAAACACTATGGGAACAGATTTTTGGACATCGATTTAGAATATTTTGCGGCATAACATTATTAGCTCAGAGATGTACTGAAAGTTAATAAATTTATACTTTGGCGTGAGTATATCATGTATAGTCTCTATCACGAGATTTTCTTACCGTAGACGCTAGCGACTGTGTTAACAATTTCGTATGTCAAAACTGTAAAGTGTCCCTCACGGATAGTGAGGAAACAAAAAGTTCCATCAAGGTTTGCATTACTAAAATGATCCGTAATTACTTTTTTCAACTATTAGTCATCCAGTAAAATGTAGAGTTGAATGTCTTATTTCGTAGTCAACTAAGCCTTTGTGTTGAAGACTCCTTGATTTGTACTTTGATTTATACCTATAAAGGTACGTAAGGACTAAATTATTGCAAACCATATTTACAAAATGAAGATACGCAATGATCCCAAACAGTATTGTACCAGAATCGTTTTATTAATTGTCCGCGTTGGCATCTCGGTTCTGGGTATTGGGGTTCCGGGGACAGAGAGATATATAGGAATTTCCGACAAGCGAAGTATGGATACGTTCTCTCTCATCCGATTTCCATCCTCTTGATGTCTTTATCATCAACTCTGTCGTGCCAATATGTATAATTTCACTAAATATTATTTACCTACCAGCTTTCACCCGGGGTAAATTGCTCCCGTTTATTTTTTTACAAACATTTAGCCTACATTTTAATCCCGACCATACCTTACCCGTGTATAGAATTTCAGTCAATTTAGTTCAGACATTCTTGAGGTATACTCGTAAATGGTGTAGCTAACCCGACTTTGTTCTATCTAGGCATTTAGATTCATAAATTAAGTTTAGTAAGTAAAATTGTGATAGTATAAGTCACATCATAATCATAGTTCATTTAGTTGCCTATTGACTGGGCTAAAGAGTGTTCCGAATTGATTTTATGCTAAGATGATAATGTATTTTATTGCAAAGAAAACATAATTTAAAAATAAACTTAGCAATAAATCAAAAATTATAAAATTTATCTAAATTTGAAAATAAATCGTCGCGATAATGCATTTAAAGTGACACGGGCGCGTCCACTCAACTCCCACGCAGGATCGTGTTTCAGCCCCCGGGCACATTTTTGGGACAAACCAATATTTCTAACGAATATTAATAGCTGTTTTTGTTTTTATTTGATGTGTTTAATTTTTGTTGTTCCCTCAGCGATGCGCCCACATTCTACAAATGCCACGGATACCTTATCCCGCACGAGTTTGTTGTTCAAGAATTATTGTCTTTCGAGTCTGTTAGTTGTAAATTAAAAGGAGTTTAGAGGTAGAGAATGTCCTTATAAAGTTCTATTGATGGACATGGCTCTCTTAAATGAGATGAATTCATTTCTATATAGAAGAAGGACCAACAGACATTTTAATATTTTAATAGAATGAAAATAAGTATATGTATTATGTACTTTAGTACGGTGACGCAGCAACCCGCGGGACGATGACAGTTTTTGCGACAAATAATAACATAGCACAAACAATTTATTCTCAAATGTGACGTAGGCACAGTATAACTTTTTATGAGATACAAAATCAGAATTCAACGCTAGTACCTTCATACATCCTAATAACTAATAGAAAAAGATAACCTACATACTTCCGACATTTCGACTGTATTACAAGGGCGGTGGTTTCGTAACGACTAGCATATCAATAGCATAGATGTAAGTTTCTACCTGTCCCTGCGGGAAACAGACATGATGATGTACAAAGGCTCCGGTACCTAAAAAGTTTTTTTTTAAATTTCTCACAAATAAACTTTATTATGTAGAGTAGGGCAGGACATTTCTTTTACTAATAACAAAAACAAACAACATTCTTCTAAAAACTTAACGTGCGAAAAGCAACAAATATTCTTAAAATAAACCCTCGACGAAAAACAGCCTAAAGGTTAAATTACATAAAACGTGTCTGTGGGTCGAATCAGGAACTCTTTCTCTTATTGTCATGTTAACATCCGATTGTTATCCTGCGGCCGATCGCGAATCCGACTGTTTTTCGGATACTTTAACACTGAATTTTGATACAATGCCTTACTAAAACAAAATATAGGAATGAAAATTTATATGCAAGACGATACCTATTGAGTATCACAAAATGTACCTAAGCTAATTATCTTCTCATCGTACATTTTGTTTATCTGTTCTGAGAAAAATAAAGATATTTTTTTTACTTATTGTAGTCCTTTCTAGATTTACATTTATATTAACACTTAATCAGAATGATATATTTATCCAGACTATAATATTATAAATACGAAAGTCTGTCTGTCTGTCTGTAACGCATTTTGATGAAATTTGGTATGAATATAATTGAAGACCCGAGGTCAAACATAGGCTACTTTTTGCGGGCAATAGCTAGTTTTAAATAATTCATTAGAACTGTGCCAGCAAGATTGCCGGCTTTGATTGAATACTAAATTCCTAACTAGTTCTATTGCCGTACGATAATATTATAGAGATCAAAATGGAGCCACATGGCGTATTACAGTTTAATGGCTTGTTCTCCATTAGCAGAGTAAGGCTTATAATGACCATGGGTTGGTGACCAAGCCCTGGTATCACTGTCGGCTATATCACACACCGCCATACATATTGATAGCGGCAAGGTGTCGGCGAAAAAACTCATGAAACATGCAGTGATGCCGCCCTACAAGACGAAGGAATTCACACTGTTAGGCACCTCAAAGGCTATATTTTTTACTGGTTTGTTTGAAAATGGCTCATTTAATTTAATGAGAAATCTAATCGAGTCACAAAAAAGTGTTAAGTCAAACCGCCTACGCCTATTAGCCTTTAATATGTTTGAGCTGCAAGTGCGTGCATGTCCATATTATCATTCGAAGTTTCTCACGCAGTGTTTAATGTTGTTGAGGATCGCAAGTGTTGGACATTGCAAACATACTGTGTAAGTATGTATGTAATTTCATAGAAGTGTAGAGTAACTATAAATCATATACCTAGCAATATAGAACTACCTTACTTCGTGACTACTATTTTATCTATTCTGCGATCTTACTTTACTTGCATATTTTACGTGAAATGATGAAATTCCTGAATTCAAATTAAACATGTTCAATAAAGGTATACTTACTGCGAAGGCTCAGCTACACAAATTGGATCATCGACGACATCCTAACTCCTCCCCAATCCGCGCTATCGCTTGCTAGTCTGCTCTACATACCTACATATTCTTTGAACCACCAACCAGGCCCCTAACATTATATTTTATTGACTGCGTTAACAATTTGTATGGCAAATCAGTACATAGCGAGCTTCTGACAGATAGTAAGGCAATTAAAAAATTCCATAGTCGCTAGCGCTGTTGGCTTTGTACTAAGTCTTCGCGACCAACGAACCTAAATAAGTATAAATTTCAAAAATCTAAATATAATCATCAAATCCCATTTGTTACACACGTTGCAGCATACAAAACAAAACTACAATGTGGTTGTAAAATACAAGCACAGATAGTAAAGTGTCAAAAGAAATGATGGTAATAAGATAGGGTAGGCTGGGCGTAGGCTGGTCAGCCTGAAGCGCCTTCCCGCGGTTACCAAACTATTGTTATATTGCAACCGGTACAATTTATGTGGCGTTATTCTGCTCCGACTTGTACGGCGTAACATGACTTGTGAGTTAGTCCTATATATTCTATACTCGTAGGCGAACCTATGTACTTACATGTACTGTAATTAGATAAACGATAATCTTAACTGCTATTTGCTTAACTCTCCAGTTTAATTAATATATCTCCCGAATTTATGACTTATGCGATGGAAAACACAAACGAAATTCAACCTATTCGATATCCTAGGATTCCATGCAACTGTAGTTTATAATATTTGTAATTTATGGTATGAAAAGTTTAATAAAATTGTCTGCATGAACCCTCACGCTGAATGGAAAGACGTTCCAGAAAATTAGCACAAAACTGATTAAGAAATAAGTAAGCGATGTAATTGAATACACATCGAATTAATTATAACATCAGAGCAAGGCTCAATGATGAGGTTCTACTAAACGATCAGCTGGGCGTGGCGGGCGGATATTGGTAATAGCTCGGATGGATTCCCGATTACTTGCTCGATTAAACTGTACGAGAAACGATTGATTGATTGTACGATGCTTATCTCATACGAAACGATTTTAGATTTTGATTAATAATTCTTCTAATAAATTACCTATACAAATAAGAAGAATAGTGCGAACGGAAATATTTATTAAGATTTGAACTTTTGAATTTATACATAATAGATGGTAAATAATAAATATTGATCTGGCACCTTCATTTTCTTTTTGAAAGTAGTATATAACCTACTGTGTAATGTACAATTTTTAAGATTTGTTCTGAGGCCATAGTTATTATCTCCATTTACAATGACATAATATAAAAATATGACAGGACAGGTTCATGACTATGTTGGTACACTGTCAAATTAGCATCGCTGGCACGGAGCTCTGACTGCTATGTAAGAAGATATATACATTTCTTGTTTTTATCGATACGACTTTGTAATTAACTAATTGCTGAGATCACATTAGCAATGCGAGATACGTATCTGCGCAATGGAATGCGATGTATCGAGTAGACGACAAGGGATCGATGTTCGGCTGCCGCCGCGTGCGGACCGGCAGCGTGGCGGACAGTTTTTGCCCGCACTCTTGAGCCCTGTTCGCACCATCTCTCTGACATTTAGTGAATTCCGGACAAGATAAAAACAATTTTCACGTTCGCCGGCAAAGAATGCTCAGTTTGGCGAGAGCAGCATTCGTCTCTTCAGAGCATATTTTTTCTAGGAGCGTTAACGTCGGTGGTGGCAATTTATTCGAAACGCGCTGACTTTGTTATTTAAATTCAGTACTACAAAATACAGTAAGTATATGCGACATATGTGTTCGGCCATCGTCACCTCTGTGAAGTATTGTCAGTGCTGCATCAGAGGGTTAGTGACAAAGAAGAGAAAAAAATAAACCGCTTAGCGCTTTTGTCTCGGAATATCGTTCAGTTGTTGAGTGTGTAAGTTTGTTTGGGGTAGCAAGTGACGGAAAACCGTATGGGTGTTCATATGGGTGCGTGAGGTTATACGTATACGATGTGTCGAGGGTTGTAATGTTGCTACCGACGGGTGATGGGTCGGCCACGCCCTTCAAATTATCGTTTGTTTTTACACGGATGTTTTCCGTGGAATATCTGTCAATTAATGAACGTAGGCGGACACGTTTCATGCTTTTGAGATTTATGGAATTTTGGAGGGTTTATGAGTAGGTAGGAAATTCTTTATTGGATTAGCATCATATTTAATGCTAATCCAAAAATTTTATGTGGTAGATGAGTTTGGGAATAATAATTCCGATCTATTGTAGCTAAAACTAAAATATCTATATTTTAGTCTAGGTTTACTATCATAATAAGATTTAAGTGCTTTTTAAGTATAAGTATTAGGAACATTTCCAAAACTAGTTATTTCAAAAATATACAAAGCAATGATGACAACAACACTCATTCTCCTGAATCCCCCTCTCGCGCTCACAAATACGGCTTTGTGTTGTAGATAACATTTTTTATATAATTTATCAATCTGAGCAGATGGCTGGCTCACATAAACACCTTTTAAAATGCACCCAGCTATTATAGGGTTACAACATTATCATATAAAAATAAAATGGCCGAATGAATAATACATTTTTTTTATTTTGGTAGGAATATTATACGGTGAAAGTGCCTAATTAAATATCTGGATTAAAAAACCTTATATTGTAAATATACTATATGGATTACTAAAAATTTAAAAATACGTCTTCTTCTTCGTCCATGCGTATTTTTCCTAGTTGCGCCTAGCTTTTACGCTCAGGAGCCTGGGGTATGCTGTAAGTTACGGTCCTAGATTTGGCGCAACTGGTTATTACAATGGACTTCAATGGAGCGACTGCCGTCTGACCTCCGCAACCCTTTTTTACAGGGAAACCAGACCATCAGGAACATAACTGCCAACACTGTCAGATTTTTTCTGGCTGCCGAAAGGCATATAGTACGATGACATCTTATCATCTGTCGGCCCACCTCCCGGCATTTTCTTCTCCACTACACGCGATCACGCCATCTGCATCCAACTATTTCTACGCATCTTCCACTGCGTCGACGACTAACCAGCACTCCTCTGGCACCTGAGAAGGCGGCACGGATAAATGTTACTACAATTAACTACCTTCTAGTTCGAAAAATTTTGCACTAAGTACCATAATAATCCCAAGGCCAGCGCAGGCTGTAAAATCTTCAGCAAGTAGGTTGTTTTTTACCATAAAATTATTTATAGACATATTTCTTCGATATGAATATAGTCATTGAATGTTCATATGCATCGCTTGTTGAACCACTGCATCAGACATGCACAATGCAGCCACAGAGAGGGTTCCATTTTGTTTGCAAAATATTGTGAAAGCGTCATTTTATACGGTATATTAGCCTGCGTTTGATAGCAAGGCCGGGGGTCGTCTTCACGAGGTCACAAATTAGGAAATGTAGAGAAATACGCATCTTGTAATAATGCGATTTTCTTTTAACAACGAATGATAAACAGAGCGAGTTGGTAATATACTCATATAACGTCAATTTTTAGTCAGGTCTTTTTCACTTGTATTATATCTTTTGCGAATTTTAATACTTTTTCAATAAAATTCCATCTCCTCCGGAAACCATCTTGAACTAAACAGCTTTTTAACGAAATAAATCGTATTAAAATCGATTACACAGACATGTCAAACTGACATATTCCTTTTTTTTTTAATAGCAACATGACAATTTTTATTCAAAACAATTTAGAAATAATTTGCTCACCATTATAATATCTTCAGGTTAAAATTAAATTTATATGATTAGTGAAATGAAAATTCTTAGCATATTAATTTGAAACTTCCAAATTTCTGTTATCAAAGGACAAAAATACAGGATTCTTTTTTCTCGACTCTACCATGAACTTACACGCGAAGAACGCTCACAGGATCTATCTTTCTATACGCTCGTTGTTCTGTGACATCCCCGTGATCATATCGTCATTACTATTGTAGTTCGCCCTGGCGGAACCACCCCATGCTTGATGTTGAAGTGTTCGTAAACATTTTATACGCATTTCATTGGTTGCTTATTTCATTTAATAGAAATCGTCTTTTACGAGAATCTTCTTTGCAATTTAATAATATTTTAAATAATGAAATACAAATAAACATGATAAATAAATACTGTACTATGGGAGAAAATATTTCATAGCTCTAAAGCGAGAAGAATGTAGAAAAATAGGAAAAATTTTGCCCAGCATTCCGACAGTATAGGGAAATAAGAAAAATATCAACCTAGTTTAAAATAAACTACCTACCAGCTACCTAAACTACCAGCTGTCTCGTCAAAGGCGACTAAAGGATGAAACGTGCCCATAATAGTCTTTATTCTCTTTAATATGCATTTTAACTGAACCCTGGCTCCGAAGCAACACCAGAATACGCATGAAATGCAACTCGTAAATCCATGTAACAGCCGCGCTCAGAGCCTGAGTAGGTAAAACTAAATTTTCTGAAAAAAGAATTTAATTGGTTTGATAAACGAGTATCTACATTAAGTGATTGGATAGATTAAAACATTTCTCGATTCGAGTGAGATTTTTCTTAGTTACTGTTATCATTACAAAAGTGTAACTATTAGATAAACGATTTCGCAAAACTGACACCAGGGTGTGCAGGCTTATTAACCATGTAAAACACGCGACATGAATGAATGAAACTACCGGAACTACGTCACAAATGTGTGGTAGAGTCTCATACACACACGTGACACTGATATTTTTATTGGAGAATGTAAAATGATACTCATACGGACATCAGTAGCTGTTGGTATTAAATGCCTTTATTTTATTTAGGAAAAAGGAAACTTCACATTAGATTTTATTATTTTATGTTATTTATTTTAGTTAATTTACTGGTTTTGTAAAGATGGAAAAAAACTCAACGGTTCTCTGGTAGGCCTTATAAAGCATAAATGCAATGCTTGTATATTACTACATACTTTCACAGACATAAAAATTAACTACGATTATTTACTATACAATAAAACAAATGTTTAATAACACCAAATTAACAAATTTATGTGTCGTTTCGTTCTTTCACGTCAAAAATAGATAAGGCAGAAAGGGAACCGCATACCGGTAAGCGCAGCGTTTGACATTCACCGACCAAATGGTCAGATGACCTGAAAAAGGTCGCAGGCAAACACTGGATGCAGAGTGCTGCCAACCGATCATTTTGGAAATCATTAGGAGAGGCCTATGTCCAGCAGTGGACTTACTGCGACTGAAATGATGATGATGATGAACGTTTGTTTATTTTTATGAATAAGGGGGTAAATCTATTACTATTTTCAGAAGGCGGTTAATTAATACCACTCAATAAAGTTCATAGTTTTAACATTGTAGAAACCGAATATTTTTGACGTTGACCGCATTTACAAATAAATTATAACTAACAGTAATAAAGTTAAACTAATCTGTTAGGTTAATTAAAAAATAAATAATTTCTAATTATTTACTAACACCTATACCTCTAACACCACTTGATAAACGTATCGGATTTCAGCGTAAGCATAAAATTTGTATTCTTATTTCCGGCATATTATTGTGTGTTAGAATACCTGAGAAACAGTAGATAAGTACCTACCGATATAGAACCTATTATCATTAGTTCGTTTAATAGTTTAAATTAGCTGGTGGGCTTCAAATTCCATGTAACGTCACAGGGCGAGTTAATTTATAGCCGATCATAAAACAATTCTTCAAGCTGCCCACAAAAAGCTGCAGTCTATTCAAACGCCCGTATGAGATAATGGCGGACGGGTGCACATGACAAAAGTCTGGACGCAAGTTGACGCAACACTAAATACTGATGGTCGTTTATAAAAAGAATACAACCATCTGTCCGTAGAAATTCCTGGACTCTACCCAAAAATCGATATTTAAAAGTTAAGTACCAATACTTTACCCCGTAACAATACTGCTTGCGCCTGAGACGAGCGAGGCCAGAATCCAAGGCGACGGAATTTGACGTTTTAATTTATGATATTTTTTCTGTCCCATATTACACAGTTCAGATGAATCTTTGGACTTTTGTAAAATGAATTGAAAAATAGACCTCTGGCTGAATGGGTTTTTGTCCTTACTGAGAAACGGACTTCACAAGTCGACGGAGGATGTTATAGAATGCCCGTTAGCCGTTGTTTGTGCTCAGATCGATTTCAAGGATCTTTGACAGCAGTTTGTTGTGTGTTATTGTGTCCGTTTGGTTATTATTGAGGCGTGCTCAAGACATGTGCGGTGCCGCGGGGGGCGGTTCATTATGCATTAATGAGAATCGAAATGTTTCGCCGGATCAGCACGCGTCCGCTTCGATGACCGCGACATCTCTATGCTACTGACGATATGAGCTCGAAGATATAATCCAAATTATTTGAGACGTTTACTTTGACCTCAAAACGTGGTGCACATTATAAACGTTTATTTACTTTTTGAATGTTGTGTCTATATACTAAAGTTAATAAAAATAGGAAAGTTCCACTTACCAGTATGTGTTCTTTTGTGAATTTTGAGGTTTTCTGATCTCGCGAATACTTTTCCACAGCCAGGAAAAGGACATGGAAACGGTTTCTCTCCAGTGTGCACGCGGATGTGATTCACAAGTTTATATTTCGCCTTGAACGGGCGGCCGTTTCGCGAGCAACCCTGCCAGAAGCAGGCGTGCGTCGTGCATTCAGGTCCACCGACATGTTCCACAGTCAAATGCGTCACTATTTCGTGCATACTTGAAAACAGTTTATTACACATTTTTCGCGGTGGCGGTTGCTCAGGGTCCAGCCACTGGCAACGCATATCTCGCCGGGGAGGAGCGCGCACATACCGGAGGAAAGCATGCGGAGCGGGCCCGTGAGTGACCAGAGGCGGCGCACTGCCTTGATAGTGCATGTCACCGCGCCAATCCCAGCTCTGTTCCAATGGTTGTTGAGGGAACAGCTCTCCGCAGCCGCCGTATTCTCGGAGGTATCCCGTTTGATAGGAGTGTAACGGATAGGGCTGGTAATGCGGCGGATGATGGACCGGCGGCGGCGGCGCGGCGGCCCGGTGCTGCGCTCCGACGCCGCACGCAGGCTGCGGCGACATCTTCAGGCCGTAGGACGCGAGGTGCGCGTGGTTGGTTTCGAGGAAGGCGTTCATGGCAGGGGTGGCCGCCGCCGGCGCATAGCCCCATTCGCCCGCCACCATCCACGCGGCGGGGAATGCCCGCGGTCACCGCTGCTACCAGACGTGTCTCAGCCGAAGCTGATCTTCCGGTTGAGGCGAGTCGTCACGTGGTTGTCAGATCCCTAAAATCACCTTTACTTTGTCCGGAGAGATGATCCTGTTGAGAAAAAAAAAATAGTTAATTTCAAAATAAGCATGTCTGTACCCGAGTGCTGTCTACAGTGCATAAAATACGTCCGAAGCAAAAGTAATCACAACGACCTAAGACAAATTCAAAACCATTTTTCAAAATAATAACACACATTCGTGCACCCATAACCGCCGACGAATATTTTATTTACAAAAAAAGAGAAGCAGGTACTTTTGGACATTAAATTAAACTGTGGGTAAATTTATAGGACATTTTTATACGCCTGAGACAAAAATTTCGATTGTAGTCGTGTATATTTAATTTTAGTTTATTTGTTAGGTTGGTCCCAATCTCTTTTATGGTCAAGTTTAGCATCGATAGTTTATTAAAATAGTTTTATGAATGATAAAACCTGTTGCAGCATGGCTAGAGCGAGACCTCTTTATGACCGTGCATCCCTTTAAGAATTAATAGGTACTCTCCTACTGGCAAAACATTTATTTTTATGTAAGTACTTATACTATTTTAGTGCAGTACAGAAAAAGAGAGTTGATTACTCACGTGACCTTTTCATGAAATGACAGATTTACAAACTGTTTAATAGTTTTTGTTAAGAAAAAGTGAAATCTTAATAAAAATATAATTTTGCTTCAATAGCAAGTGGATAGCAAGATGGTCATCGGTAAATAAGCATATAACGTGCTTGCCTTCAATTAGACGCCGTCAACATTATTCATGGCGTCAATGTTATTATATTAAGCTGTGTCAGGCGCCTGCTTCAAAAATCTAATCACTGCAGCGGTTGTCCAGTGTAATAATGAGTATTGCCACATTTAGGACCACCATGTAGCGTAAGCTGAACATGCAACTGGGAAATACGCTCAGATAATAAAACGGATACATGACAAACACACTTTTTAATAATAACTTTATAATATTTACAATTGAGGATAAGTTTCAGGAAAATCGCTTTCGATGGTACGGTCACGTCTTACGAAAACCGACAACTTTCATTGAGAACAAGTGTCTAGCCAAGCCGCCTCCGCCGGAACCTGGTAGAAGAGGAACGCCCAAAAAGAGCTGGCTTGACGTCACAAAGCAGGATATGCGTGCCAATGGACTCTCTGTCAGGGATGCCGGAAGACCGGCAGAAATACAGAGATATGAGTTAGAAAGCGGAACCTAGGCTCTGATGCAACCAGTTAAGGATGGAACTGGGAAAACGCTAGGATAAATAACTAGGATGGATAACTAATATTCAGCTCAGATTTACACAGAAAAATGGAAACTGCTAATCGACCATTTGACCTATAATATTACATAAGTTACCGCACCCTTTGTTACCCCTTTTTTAAGTTGATGATCTTACTTTTTAAAATTCATAAATAGTGGCTGATTATATAGGAGTACGGGACCTAACTCCAGGTCCTCATGAAAAAGTCCCTAGAAATAGCACTTTATAGACTGCGTGGAAACAATTTGTAAAATGTACATATCTTTTTTTCAGATCTGCAGAAAACGAGTAGTTTTACAAACTTTTATTGTCATCTATATTATTTATCTCCTTCGTCTTAGAATAATCTAAGGTCAGGATAAGGCATTTATATCTTTGGATGGTAATAATAATTTACTTTACGACCGACTAAACCTCGGAATAAAACTGTTCGAAGAATCTGTAAAAATATGTTCTTTGGACTATTGCATGTCTGTA
Source organism: Euzophera pinguis (assembly GCA_947363495.1). Taxonomy (NCBI): domain Eukaryota; kingdom Metazoa; phylum Arthropoda; class Insecta; order Lepidoptera; family Pyralidae; genus Euzophera; species Euzophera pinguis. The sequence continues at coordinate 9,234,243 of OX376157.1, read as the reverse complement.
GACGTATTACAATGTTTTTTATTTAAAATTAATTAAGAAAACACTATGAAACTAACTAATTTTATTATTGTTTACATGGATGTAGAAAATTCAACAATAGTATGCGGTCGGTATTTCTTTAGCAACTATTTCATGGCAATAGGTAGTACACCTAGTCGCACGATTGTTTCCGATTTCAGTATACTTAAACAGTAATTATTTTAGCTCATATTTTATATATTTAATTATTAGTAGCATACGATTGTCTATTATATATTTATACAGTACGACGTATTGTCTACTTAATTAACTAAGAGTTACATGGGAAAATTAAAGTATACTGACAATAGGCAGAAAATTAATTATCCAGACAAGATTTATGACTGTGCAATGTATTAAATTCATAATGTATATGATATATGGACAAACAGACGGTTGTGATGTAGAAGCCAAGTCGTAATTATCTGACAGGGAGGAATGTAGTGCTGTGGTATTGTAGGTATTTACTCTTACTTCACTGAGCTATACCTATCTAGTTTTCTATATTAAACTATTTATAATAGTAAATTTAATCATCCTCGGAATAATTTATAACTTAAGGCTGGATCACACCGGATGCGTTCACGTCGACGTAGACGTAACATTACGTTGTAATGTTTGGAACTTTATGAGACATGGCACACCGCTTGCATTATCGTATATGTGCACGTAGACACGCAAGCGGTGTACCATGTCTCATAAAGTTGCAAACATTACAACGTAATGGTACTTACGTCTACGTCATCGCATCTGGTGTGCTCCAGCCTTTACGGCTATTTGATACGTCAAAACCAAAAGAGGATCGAAACTGCTACGAATAACGTTCCTTTCTCAATGGTCAAAACCTATAAATTAAGCCTAAAACCTTCCGTATTTAAAAATAACTTTGTGCATCCATCTAACAATTTAAATTATGCGTTCATACTATTCAACTCTTTAGATTTAATATATTAGTATACAAGTATAATTTTGCCTGGTTATTCTAAGTAAAATAAAATGTATATGTGTAATAAACTGTATTAAATTAACAGATTAACAGTTAACTTTAAATCAATTACTCTTGTATTGCAAGAGTTCATAGGCTACGGCTACCACATAACAGTTGGGTCGTAAGCCTGTTTGCCTAAATAGTTGTATAAAAAAGCAGTATTAAAAATTACAGATACTAAACTTGAAAAAATTCAACAATATCATCAACAAGCCGTCACTCCCATGAACTGTCAATCATTCATATATTTGCGAGTTAATCGCGTTAGTTGAAAATAATGTTGTTTACCCATTGTTTGGGATACTCCAGCCTCTACATCGCCAGATCTACCTGGCTGCGTTAAACAATGTCCCTGTAAGATTTCCATCTAATCTCTACATTATCTATGCGACTCCCTGCGGCGTGGCCGCTTCATCACAAAGTAACGGGTTGACAGATATCTACAGACGTGCAGCAATAGGATTAAAAATCAAATATTTTATACAACTTACCATCTACATTCGAGCAATTTTCAACTCTATTCAATCACAATTAGAAACACGAGCTGATTTTGGAATTGCATTTATAAGTTGGCTAATATTTTGCAGCTGCATTACAAATGATTTCCACAGTTTTAAGGAATTAGTCATAATCACATTAGTTTTCAATAGATGGGCAATGCTTGACTTGCCCAAAAAGTTTTTTTGAAATTCATTGGGTATGTTTGACAAGAATTTCCGTTATCTCGAAAAGTTCAGTTAACCAACACAATAATAAATAAACAGTTAAGTAAATAACATTGATTGAGATTTTTTCATAAATTTTAAGATTGACAGCAAGGGTTATTTATTTTGTAGTTCAATAGTGGTCATTGGTTCTAATGACAACACATTTTAAATGTATTTAAAGTATTTTCTATCCGTATTTATGTATTTATGTAAGTATTTTTTTATGTATACGTATATTATATATATATATGTATTTTATTTGAATGTGTATACTTATGTATAAATTTATTAAACTATTACTATTTATTAAATTTTATGAACCTTATTTTAACCCGAAAGATGAATATTTATTGAATTTTATGAAGGTATATTTTTGACGTGTCTATTTATCTATCTGGGCATTGTACCGCCTGAACAAATAGGCCTATTTAGATGCAGTTTTTTTTAAAGTGATTTGATCGAGATGTTTCCTATTTATAATTTACAGAGATCAGTTCAGCCATTTGAAGATAATCAGCTTAAGATTTTACAAACCGGATCCGATTGAAAATTGGTTGACAGTAACTTTGGAGGGATTTCGAAAATAGATTATAAGTATTTAAACTGAAGCTGTAACACGAGGAAGTCCGCGGGACACTTGGCTCATGCGTGAAAAGCCTCAAACTATCAATTTATTAATTAGATTAGGATTTTTGCTTAACAGAGAGTTCTATCTCTTCCGTAGATTTTTTAAGTATTTGATTTCTACTTGTACGTTTTCTGTCTTCCTGAGTAGATCATCTTCTCCTAACAGGATCCATCTTTATTCATGTTACAAGATGCTTAATGTCAGAAACATTTAATTTTCAAAACTCTTGTTCAAAGAGATATCCGCACGCCTAGTCGATGTTTCCGGGGACCCAAGGGCTGGCACATATTTCGGTCGAAGGATCAGCATGGCTATCCAGAGAGGAAATACCGCCAGCCTTCTGGGCACATTACCCTGTTATGGCAGCGATTTGGGCTCTTTTATTTATTTAATTTAAGCAAAAACTATTATTTTATTATTTATCAATGTCTTTTTTTTTATTAATTACATATTTTTAAGTAATTGTAATGTAGTTAATAGTCATGAGCATATAAAAGTTTTATAAATAAATATGAATGAATGTTTAATTTTAACATATATAAATTTAATTTAAAATTGCTGTTTTTATCATGTGATGTTAGTTTATTTTAAGGTTTTTTTCGTTTATTTTGTTTCGAGTTAAAACCTGACAGATATACCGAAATAGATAAAAATTTAGACTTCGCTTAGTCGCCTTTTACGACTTGCATGAGAAGTGAGAAGGCAAATTGTAAGTAAGTGTAAACCTGTATCTTATTAGTAAGTTTGTAAATCACGATATTTTTTTAATTTTTCTTGGAAGACAACATAAAGTTATTAGAATATTAAACATATAACTACTTTTTCTTTATATTATCAGCAAATTAAATAAAGCAAAATAAGGAGTCGAAATTTAAACGGTTTATTATATGAATAAATATTTTACGTAATAAACGCATACGAGTAAGTATATGGTAAGTACCTATTATATTTTTCGTTACCTATTCTTATCAAAACATTTGTAGGCGTACTTAATACTTATTAACACTTTTGCTGACTGTGAAGGAAATAACAATGGCACTCAATTGTTATCTACGTCGAGAGGCGTTACTGCCAGCGAAAGTGTTAATATTACTTACTAATTAGTTTTTTTTTATAGTTTTGTCCATTAATTTATTGTTAATTCTTTATATGGTTATATTTTTTTCCTTAGGTATCTAATTAAAAGACCTATTTTTAATGCGGATACACTAAAGGGCTTGAAGTATTGAAATAAAGTATTCCTATAATGTTATTTCTATACAACACCTGCCGGCGTCCGTCGGGTGCAACGAATTTCTTACAGGTTATAGCGTTATGAAATATGTTTGTTTTAATTTTTATGTTTATTGATACAAACTAAACATATTTAAACTAATCTACGAAGTTGAAGATGTATTTGTTACGGTGGCTATTTCTCAAAAAATTTTTACAAAATTATGGGCAGATTTAATAATATAAGGGATAAGAAAGTTGACCAACCCTTCGCGAACTTTATTAAATACATACTATGTTTTATCTATTTAAAACTTACGTTTTTATGCAAAAATCAATATGAATTTGAGCGAATTCCTAGATTTACCTAATTTATCGATTTTCTTTTGATTTTCGATTTCCAACTTCAAATATAAAAAGAAAGTTAAGGAGGTGATTATATGGTATATAATCACCGAATAGTCATTATCTATTTGTACTGCATGTGTACTGTATTTGTACTGCAACAGGACTTATTTTAGTAATATGTACACCTATCTTATTAATTTCAAACATAATTTTGGTTGACATTTTCTCTATCTATGTGATCCTTTTTTACCAAGAACTGTTAAGAAGATATGTTATTAAGTTAAAATAAAAGTAATAATTAAATCATATTTTAGGAGAATAGCGAATAATGCTTTGTATTTGTGAACGACTGATTGACAACACTTTAAATCACTTGATTACTGTATTGAAATGAAATTTGTTTGTTGTGATTACCATATGTGAGGTCCCTGATCAATTTGAAAGAAAATTTGTAATACCATGAATCGTAAACTATTATCATCTCTACATCATGCATAGCTAATAATGCGGTACATGCGCTCGTAGCGTCGTTGTAGCGTGCTACACTTATTGTGATGGTTTGATGGTTCATTTGATTATGTTGATATTGATGATGGTTACGGGTGTATCTCCCGTGGCGAGACCAGTTAGTAGACACCGTGTTAGTAGCATCCTTATGCATTCACGAGTGTAAATAGGCTATATAAAAAAAACAATATCAATAATATCTTACTTGGCAGTCAATGTTAATCCAGTCTTTAGTTGCGAAGCGATAAAATCACTACTTGCTTTTAACACAAGCAAATACCAAAACACTTCACTCAACGTATACGTAAAATATCTAAAATAAACTTCAGTATCCTCATATAACTAGTGCAATTGCTATCACAGAGATTGGCGCGTCGTTATAACAATCTCGAATCGTTTTCACAGCCTAATTCTGGGTTGCGCGAAGACATGCGTTTTTTAGACGAATTGTCACGCAAGGATTTTTTCTCGCACCGTTGAAAAGGTTCGCGACGTGTGTCCGGTGACTCCGCTGAGGCTCTCAGCATGACTGCGGGCTCCCGCGTCGCCGCCCCTCGACAGCGCCGACATACTGCTCCTTAGGAAACTCGCCGAGCGGCCGAAGGCGCGAACGCAGCCCTGCACCCAGAAAGAAGGGCGGTACGCCGGCCACTTTTTCATCCAATGATACCGGCTTCGACGCGAACACTCAACCGTATATCTATCTCGCTTGCACCTATAGTTAACTTGATCCATCATCGGAAACGGCGACAATTTTCGTCAAGTAGGAGTGTAAAGAAGAAAATTTCTTCGTGTTGGCGTCATAATATGTTTGCTTTATCAGATTTACGCTGAAAGCTCACTGTTAGCTTCAGAGGGCGCCATATCGGTGTATCTTGTCACTCGTTGGGGATTTCAGGGAAGTGCGAGCAAGACGGAGGACGTTCGGGAAATGTTCCAGCTAATGTATTTTCCTGTGGGAAGAAAAACACATGTCGTCGCTTTTAATTTAATACGCGTCACGCTGCGATCTCTTGTAGCGCTTACGCGGAGCTTATTTTTGCTAAAATGTTTTGGGGAGCACAATTATTTTGTTAGCTAAGAAAGCTATTATTGTGCGCCATAAATCATATCGAGATGTTCATTAGCCATGATTTACGAGAATGACAAAGTTTTAGAAGATCATTATACATTGTTATTAAAGCTATTATTTATAAAATATTCTATGTAATATAGTATTTACAGCATGTAACAATTTATAAAGAGTTAAAAGTAATTTTTTGTACTTACTATTAATACTGAGTAGTTTTTTATGATTTTAAAGAAAATAATAAAATATAATGTTGACGTATCTACATTATTCATAAATATTTTCAAAAACTAAGTGTAATGGAGTAATAATCAATCCATTCAAGGTCTGTCACTCGCTTACGTTATGGTCACTGTAAAACCATAACCAACTAATTGCCACAAATCGCAAAGTCGTCTTTTCAAACAAAGTCACAATCTAATGTAGTAATTTAGATGCTCATTTATTAATTTTGTCACTCATTAAGTAACTTTGTTAACCTTTCACTTAGAAATGTGGTCACTTAGTAGTAATATCCGCCTCTTAAATTCAGCAATTCATTTTGATTTTAATTCATTCCGCTCAAGTCAGTAAAACAGTATATCATCAACAGTCTATATATATTTTTTTGTTCGGACGTTTAATTATATCCCTTTGCTAAACCTAAATTACACAGATAAGTTGTCATTTTAGATTGTATCACTATGTTTTGTGTGTATTTTTGTGTACAAATTCACTTTTACACATAGAAATATTTATTTGTATTGTGAGTATTACGTGCAAGAATCGTAATTACATCGTAGCATTGAACGGGAGCGATATTCTCACTCATCGAAAATAAAAATAATAAATAATAATAAATTTCTTTAATTTCGAAAATAACATTACAAAACTCTTTCGTTGATTGGTGCCTCCTTTTAAGCATAAAATGCCTGTGCCGACACCGCTCTTCCATTATCATACTGTAATTTACAATATACGTATAAAAAAGAAATAAAAAAATAAGAAATTTGAATTGATGATAGTAAAGAGGTACATATTAAGAAATTTTATGTTTTTTATTGCAAGTAAAAGCGAATTCAGTTAAAAATTAAAAGATGTAAGACATGTATTATAAGAGCCGATATGCACTGAAAAATATGGAAATACCTTTGCAGCATTTCTATTTACTTTACTATTTATTTATTTAACTTCAGTACAATAATAGTTTATTATATTATTATTACTTTTTTAACCTCCGTGGTCTAGTGGTTAAGGAGTTTGCCTTAGACCCGAAAGCCTTGAGTTCGATTCCCACGGGAGGCAAACTTTGTTTAATTGTTATCAATGCTTAAGACATTGTAGGTATCAGTTACCTGCTTGTCTGATAATAAACATAATTCCATGCTTATGCATGTGAAGGCACGTTTAACCATAAGTCCCGGCTGTTATTTGGTGGTCGAAAGAGGAACCACGTCAGAGGCAGAAAGACAGGTCCGAATAACTCTGACAACAGGGTCGATTAAACATGTAACCCTTTCAGTGTGAATGAATGAATATAATGTTTATTTTGCCGTTGCTCTGAAGGTTTGTAATCTATATATATATAAAAATCAATGCCACTTTTCGTTGTATGTTTATAACTCAAGAACGGGCTCACCTATCCAAACCAAATGTTTAGGCTTTGTTCGGACTGCTTAGTAGATGGTTTATGTGAAGTTTGCACAAAATCGGTCGAGCGGTTCTTCATACGTAGCGAAGCACGTACCGGGCCGCTAGTATAATATACTAACTCTACCTACCTTAGTTGGATAATTATTTACGAAATGTAATAGTTTCCTCTTGCACATATTTTCAAAGGCTTATTTTAAAGGTAAGTACTTTTGAACGGATTCAAAAAATTATTTCTGTTTTCTAATTATACTCAAACTTTGTATATATATGAATGATAAAAAAAATATTTAGAAGAATACCCTATTATTGCTATTTATTCGTTAAACACGTGCATTTTAGATATACTTAGATACTTAGATATTCCAAATTTAAATGACATAAAAATATTAAGTATAAGCTAATACGTCCAAAAATAAAAATTGTTTTTATTTTCCTCTCTCTTTTTAAAATGTTCTTCATGGTGGAAACATAAACTAATTCCATATTCCACTGCTCTCTTATACATTACTTTCATTGAGTTAACAACACATTTTTTCTTCGGAATCCCATGGCCAATTAGCATTCTTAACGTACCGTGGCGGAGTGCGGCGCGCCAAAAATAATTCAAATAATTAATTTGACATTCCAGTCCAGTATACTTAGTAATTATTTTGTAAAAAGTCACGAATCCATGTGCGTTATAATGTGCGGTGGCACGCCCCCGCGTACTGTTCGGTGATTGGTTGTCTCGGAGTCTCGATGGATTAGGGCGGAGGCCGGCCGCTCAGGCGCACATTTCATTTTTTATCACAATTTATTTTCATCCACCTCACGAAAGGTCCTGATTAATTTAATACATCTTCACAAAGGCTCTTTCTCACGCAATACGATTTTATTTTGTTTACTGTAATGTACTTGATCTAATATGATAATGTAATTTGTGTGACGTCACCAAAGTGTTGAGTCAAACCTGTGTCATTCAGATTCATTCAAGATTTATTTCGGTGCTCCTTAGATCACAATATAACTATTATTACTTTGAGTTGTGTATTATTGAAGAGTAGAGAACGATTCAATAAATAAAAATAATGATTTCTTACCTATAATTCGCAAAAGCGTTATTTATAAATTAGCAACAATACTGATTCGACTTTTTCTAATAAGAAAATTTTATCTGATTGGAATTTGTCCCCGATTTTTAAACCCACAACTCTTAGTAGGCACATTTCTTAAATATTATAAACCACACTTATATACATTTCTTAAAGGACTAATTACCGCAGGTATAGAGTACTTTTATAATACACATGTTAGAGAATTAAAATAAAACTTGCCAGTATATTTAATTTCAAACATAGATTCGAACTTACCACAAAAAATTTGCTCTACTGAGACGGCTTCAAAAAAGTTCTAAATATAAACTGATTAAAATGAAAACATACATAAGTTCGCACGGTCACAAATTAAATTAAAATGGTAGCTAATAGAAATTAAAGTAATAACAAGGAAACGCAGCGGGTGCCAGGTTACAAAGGACAACAGCACCCTCACCTCCGCCGCCATGTTGCGGGTTCCGTAGGTATTTTATAATAAATAACGTTATTATTTATTTGGCTGTTTGGGAGTGATGCTAGCTACAAATTACCATGGACAATAGCCCCGCGGGAAGCCGCTCTTATTAAACCCACCAGATGGCGCGTTGTGCACCCCATTACTTATAAATAAAATAAAAACATTTAGTTATTTATACATTTTTATTGTACCACAAGTGAAAAATACTCTAACAGTTTGGTTGACTTAATGCTAAAAATCATTCTCTTCCAGTCAACCATTAGGTAAAACAGAGAATTATGTGCGGCGCGAATTATCTTTAAAAACATTACCAGATGAAAGAAAAATATACACATAGTGCTTGATAAACATTTGATTTACATGCATAGAGTATTCATAACTATAACATGCACATACTTTAAAGAAGACACGATAACTTAAAAAGATGACGATGGTTTAGGAGGACAACAATGAGTTAATGAGCTGAATTTTGACTTTTCTCTTGATGGCGAATTTAGTTAAGTTCGTCGGGTAGAGCATTCAAGAGCCGTGTAACGTTAAGGAATCATCTAGAATTTTTATCATTGTGATTAGAAGCCATGCTTGGCATTAAACTGTAAAATCGAGATTGCAATCTTGACATTTGAAGAACCAAAGTCCACGACATATTCTCTAGAGTCGCAAAAAAGTGTAACTGGAAAGGATACTTAGCTAGAAGGAACGGTTGTAGGTGGAGTAAGACTGTAACGGAGTGGTACCCAAGGAATGGAAGACGAAGTACTGGACATCCAGCTGTTTAGTGGGTCGACGATATCAGAAAAATTGCTAGCAACAACTGGATTGCGTTGGCACAGGACAGAGATGGTTGGAGTATACAGGGGGAGCCTTATGCCTAGCAGTGGGTTGTAGAAAGCTGAAGGTGATGATCGTGAGTAGTATTTATACTATATTTTAATTATCTGAAAAACAGTGATATACTTAGCGAAAACGAATTCTCGATGTCCTGTGCCTTTGAAACCTAGGATCCGCCCAAAACGGGATTGCATGTTTTTGTGTGTGTGTACGTATGATATATTATAATAATATTAGGCATTGAGGAGCTTGTTAGTCGAGCGCGACCCGCGTATTACGTATAACCCGCGTGTCAAGCGACGGCGTGACGTGACCACTATTAGATTGGTCGCCATTTAGTGGGATTTTCTATCTTGAGCTCCTCCGCGCTTTTGAAGACACGTTAAGCCGTTGGTCCCGGTTGTTGTCGATAGATAGCAGTCGTTAGGCTGTGTCAGATGCCTTAGGGCAGCCTAAAAAATTCTGACAGTGTTGGCCACTAACACACCTCGGGTCATGTTCCTGTTGGTCTGGTTTCCCTGTAAAAAGGGTTAAGGAGGTCAGACAGCAGTCGCTTCTTTGTAATAATCAGTTCTGCCAAATCTAGGACCATGACTTACAGCATACCCTAGGCTCCGTAGCGTAAGCTGACGACGCAACTAGGAATACACGCTAGGATGACGATAATGAATAATATTAGGTATTCTATGATCTGCCGCTTGCCCAAGCTCAATGCTTATTGTGAATACTTTTGATGATACCACCAATAGAATAGCAGCACAACAATATTACATTAATTCTCATATGGACAATTGGACATGTTCTAAAAGACCTTTGTTATCTTCTAATTACCTCTAAGCCTGATAACAATTAGTAACTGCATCCTAATTAATAACTGTAATTAAAAAGTGCAAGGTGTTGTAGAACACCCGGTCGACATTGAAATCTTTCATGGATTATTATTGAATAAAATTATACCTTTAGCATTATTAAGGATGCTAACCAAAAAAAACGAGGTCAAATTGTTAAAATTTGTTGAAAAAGGTTTCCTTGTATTGTGGTACAACTTCATGGTACTAAAAAATATAAACGAATATTATTATATTTATATTTCTTCTAAACACAAAGGAAACCAACGAAAATGCACGGACTTTAAATAAAAATAATATGCATAACACGAAAACATTTGGCGAAGTGACGTTGATGTCTAAATTATAGAAAATCGCTCGTAGATCTACTCGTAGAACCTCTACGATCGATCGATCTAAAAACTTTTGATGAATTTAGAGTTTACCAATTTATGTCATGTATTTTTGTACGAATAATATCATCATAGCTTTCCCTGTGTTTTATTTATTTAACTTTATTACATAACATGTAAATGACGGACGGCATGGGTGTGGTGGGTATGTTTTCTTTAGGTTCGTTCCTTGAGGTGCACAACCCTAAACTTATTCTTGCCTGCATTAACAAAAACAACGTAGGTACCTTCATATGCATTTTTCGACCCCGCAGTCAGGCAAAATGCCAGTTTACTTAAATACACCTTATTCATAAAAAATATGATTTTTCTATAAGCCTACATTAACTAAAACATGTTCAGTCCTTTTTTCTTATTGAACGTAAAAGATCATTATTTAACGTGAAAGATCAGGACAAAATATATTTTAATTAATGTCAGCTTGTTGAACGTTTGTTATTTTTATGAATAAGGGAGATAGAACAGTATATTCCTTAGCTCTCCATCCATTGTAGGGTTGAAAATTAGAATTCGTAGAAGCACGCGGCCTGTGCCCTTGGCTCTAACTGTAACCATCTAATTAATTCTTAACCCATCAAAACCTATTTGGAACTCACCGACTCCGCCGTGATGGAACTTTTTGCTGCCTTCCGCCATTCGATTCGGACCGTGAGGATATCATTGTATAAATCCACTTGTACACAATTCTGCAAAAAACTGAATTGGAGATGTATAATGATTTTTGAGACGTGGTCTGGGACTCGGTCCGGTACAGTCTGCTGCAGATGTTGGCATACATTCTGCCATATTAGATGTATCGTATAACGAACTATGTATACTCGTAGGTTCCTATGTGTACTATGAAGCTTTTGCCAAATCCCGAAGCCCAAGCTTACATAGGTGATAGAGAAATGGCATATTATTTCCTAATTCCCCATACTGGATGAGAAAAGTAATTTTGTTTAGAATTATGTTATTTTAACAATACCCCATACAATTTACAAATCATAAACAATGAAGTAAATATAACTTTTTAAGCTACTTAATTATGTATTTATTCCTTTAACCAACCCAATCAGGGTTGGTTAAAAGGATCCGGAGGTCAGATTGCATTTGAGTTACCAATACCGCCAAATCTAAAAGGATATTTGATTAAAGCGTACCTTGAGCTCAATATTGTAAGATGAGGATGCAACTGGGAAAGACGCTTGGACGAAAAATGATGCAGACAAATTTGTAATATACAAATCATGCATAATGAGGAGTATAATGAAGATATATTGTTACGTTTTTCTCAGTCTAATTGAATGTTGAAAACGTTCAGCGGGAAGCCTTTGGCCGTTTAATGAGTTAAATAGCCGTGAAGTATTTTACAAAATTCAAATTAATTATATGTTAAATTGCAGCCTCTCTCATTAGTACTAATTAAGGATTACCCAAGACAAGTCTACATAAATTTGTAATATCAATCGAAAACACATCTATTCGTAAAATTACACTGGTACCTTACAATCATCTCTGCATAGCAGGACAAGCGAGATGTCACCTTACAGCTTGTATTGCGCCATCTCGTTTACTCACTCGTTTCTATCTTGCTTTTAGAGGTGAGTAAGGGCTTTGTTACCTACATAGTCATAGAATCAATTTAAAATATTTTGAGAGATTCATAAAAAATACTGGTTCTTAGTTCAAATATTTTTTCAATGATTTCTTACCCATTCATTACTTGACTTTTTTTAATTGCTGCATATTGTCACAAGGCCTGAAAGCCTACAAGACTTCAAAGAAAACAGTTGTTTGTTACCTGTTCTGATTACTAATATGATCAGCGCACGAGCACCTCCCGCGGCGCCGCCCGCGTACCGAGGAAGCGAGCTGTACATACGTTCTCAATGAGCGGTAATAATTTAATATGCCATTTGCCTTACTTCGGCCAAATTGAGCAATTTATACACGTCTCGATTTTAGGGTCCATACTCCGTCCGTACTTTTTTTTCACAAAAAACAAAAACCTACATCCATTTGTTTACCAGGGCCATCTTATAATAACTATCTTATCATCTTTCTCAAGATATTCTGTACCCAAGAGATTTATACAAAGAAAAATACATCGCAACTGGGAAACGCTCTTGGACGAAGCAAATACCAAGGCAAACAGAGTCAATTGACCAGCTAGGCACGCAACATCAGTCTTGGAGGACTCCCAATTAGGTAGAGATCAAATTCAGTTTTTCCCAGCTCCTACCCTATGTCAAACTCCTTCGGATCATTTCGTAGAAGAGATGTGGAAAATAAAATGTTAATAGCATGGTTTTTGTAAATATTGTATATTATTATAATTATACCATTACTAAATTCGCTTTCAAAAGAAAAGTCAAAATTCACCTCACTAGCATATTATCACCCTAAATCGTCATCTTTTTCCGTTTTCATCTCTTCTTTTATGTATGTATATGTATAGTTATGAATATTGTATGTAAATCTATGTATGTTTATATAGTAAGTGTTTTTTTCTCTCTCATTGTATTTTTAAAATAATTCGCGCCGCACTTAACTTTTCTGTTTTTCCTAATGGTTGACTGGGAGAGAATGCTTTTAGCATTAAGTCCGCCAATTGTAAACTTGTGGTACAATAAAGATTTATAAATAAATAATCCATATTGAAATATATGTAAGTCGGTAGAGCACCACCTTTCCGACATTTCCGATCTCAGTCATCATAATCCTGGTCATAAGAAATGTCAAGAAACAGTAAATGTTCTTTATTAAAAACAAAACATATTCAGTTCTACTTCATAATATCTGAAGCTTGTATGAGTCAGACCAGCAGTTTTTGAAGTATAGGCTCCGGGTTACGCACGGCGTCGGCGTCGGTGAACCTCGCGTGATCCATAATGAATGCTGATTGTATTCGGTCTCGTAATTAACTTTATTAAACCAGCTTCGTTATTAGCTGATCGATTTTATTCGATTGCAATATTCTCATATCTGAAAATTATGCAGCTATCACAATAAGAGGAAGAGTCCGTAAGTTATTATGTAGTTCTACGTAACTGGATATGTGTTTGTAATATGCACCAATTAACATGTACGATTATTATCGAATATAACAGGCATTTATTAATTTACCTATAAATAAATATTTATGGACAAATCACATAGAAATACATTTGTTTAAATTTTTTATTCCATGATTTCACAATCTGACTAGATGCTATAAAGTACGTGAAATATTTATGTATAAAAATACAAAAATATATATTAAATAAAAATTCAATAAAATTAATACACTTTTCAGTAACGGCATGTTATACCCATATATAAACCTACGTTTAATTGATCCTGACTCGTTTCTTTTTTCTCGATATCGATGTCTATTATTTGAATATTTTAATCAAGTCGATGAATTGTACTAGGCAGTATAAAGGAAGGTAATTAATAATAACAGATCGAGAGCGCATTGCCACATGCCGCAGCAAAAACCGATTGGAAATGGACCGATTCGAAACGGACTCGATATAAAACGATGACGATTGTGCGTCCTAGCCCTTTTTGCCGCGCTTCCAACTGATGCCACAGCAACTTATACGGAATCAGAAAGTTATGTAAGGCAGGTGTTCCGTACCTTATTTATTTATTAACTGTTTATTGCATACTACAAAGAACATTGAACAGTTACAATAAACAAAGGATATAATACAGTATAAGTGCAAAAGCCGCGCTTATCGCGTAATTAAATCTCATCATCATCATAATCAAATCTCTTCTAGGCTTAGCAGATATCTTCCTACCGACTCTATTGAACTAAAGTTAATTAATAAATTTACTCGTCTTGTAATTGTTTTACATACTTTTATGTCGTAGGTATGTAAAAGAAGAAAATAAATTCTCTGTTATATCAATCTGCTTGAGCAAACAATGCTCTGCGATAATATTTTTTTATTTTTATTTTGAACACCAATAATCTTATAATTTATTTTTTGACGTTGATATTAATATCTTGTACTTAGTGTACGAGGGTATTGAAAATTTTCATTAAATCCTGTATTTTGACACTATTTTGAAACCTATACCTAGTACCTATGTAAGAATCTTTAAAAATCGTTCATAATACAACATACAATTATTAATAATCTTCAATCAAAGAAGAACGAATCCTCTTCATGTAAGTTATAGTATGACGAAGATTACATTCTATTATTATTATTCGCGAATGGTGTTTAACTTTGCGGCAAGATCTGCGGGCCATAGTAATTTTAAGGTGTTCGGCAACTGGTTTGAAGATTACATTCTGATATTCTGTTTATAACTGTACCGGTATTCTAGATGATTTGCGGTATCGGAGACAACAACAGACAAAAGGCCGATAAGATACAACTCATCGAATCTAAAAATAAAATTGGAATTAAGCGGTGGTCTAACCCGCGTATTATAATTTGGTGACCGTCTCGCCATTAATAAATTGTAATCAAAACGGCACGGAATGCCTCAATGAAGTTCTTTTAATGATTCCATAATTTCAGTTTATTAAAGCAGGCAGACGTAAGTAAATATTATTTAAAAATACAGATCAATGAATATGGACTAAATGACTTAAATTTAACGTATACTAAGTAGCTTGAATACAAGACGGGTATTGACAACTAATCTACGAATCATGATAATTAATAATTTCTTATGACTTTTCTTTTACTCTATCAGTTTGTTATAACTAATTTTAGGTACTAATGTAAGCAGTAGTTCAGTTACTAAGTTATTCCATTTCAAGATTAAGTCTTACAACTATCTGTCGGAAACTTAATTCGAGGTTTTATCATGCAATTTCTTATTTCACTGTGCACTTCATTTCATGAATGCTTTATAAATTTACGAGTAAAGTTCTTTTAAACATCGTAATATTTATCAAAATATCATTCATTATTTTGTCTCATACATGTCACACTTTGTCCAGTTATCTGATAACTGAGACTAGTTTAACAGCAGCCGGATCTAAAATAGGAGTATCTAAGTTGAAAGTACTAGGCACGAAGCCTTCAAGCTGTTAATTCAACTAGCGGTTGTTCACCACGGCCAATCGCGCAACCCGGCTCGCCGCCCACAAAAACCCATCAAATCCGCCGACATCACCACGATCGACGCGACAAATTACTTTATTTTCAAAATAGACCAATCGGTTGAAAAACGAATGGTAAAGAGTGCGGCTCACGAGAAAGCCGACCACGTCTAATTGAACGTTTTGGAGTACCGGTTAACTGAATAGCTGGGAAAATGCTTTGAGTCGTGTATTGAAAATAGAAATCAGTTGAAGTATTTAAACCAGCTTACTGAGTTCAATGGCCTAAGGAAACCAGTCCGTTCACTTAGTACTTATTAGTAGTATAAAGTAACTTAGGTAATAATTAGCTTCATATGCCAATCATATGTAGGCAATAATTAACTCTTACTTAATAGAATCTTAATGACGTTTGTTGTCTATATTTAAATCTATGTAAGCTAATTCTATTGTAATGTAATACAAATGATAACTCGTTTTTATTAAAAGATTACCAGTTTTTATCTGTTGATAATTTACAAAAAAAAAACTTTGAGAATATTAATAAGTAGGCAATACATACTACAATACGTGCTTATCTCGGTAGGGAACGAGAAATTAGATACTTACTGTGATATTGTTAATCACATTACATACCACGAAATATACGAAGTATGAAAAAATAATAAGAGTGATAACTCACAGATGAACCTAAGAAATACTTAGAGAACCGGATGATAAGACCATTGTCCACTCTTTTTTGTGTCAGTCCTATCGTATCACTACAAAAATGATAATACAAATTTTATACTTCAAGGCAAACTTAAGTTTTTAGTTTTGTCAGTCAGTAGATAGGTATATACTTTTTTTTTATTATTAGTTTATGTTTTATTAATAGGTACATCAATGAGTACACCAAAAAAAAAAGGTTAATTTCGATCACGTGCATGATATGAATTATTTCTTATTTACAATAAACAAGGCAAGCAATTTACTATCTGATTGATCGAAAATGATGCGAATATTGCAAACGAGGTGATTGTTGCAGGGGACGGCATCGTTATCAAGATTGTGCCAATCAGCGCTATTGAGGATTTTAAATAATAGAGATTGATTGAAGTTGTTTTTTCTTGTCTCCCTACAAAGGATCGTCAATTGACATTACTTATAGATTGTTGATAAAATTAGTGAATGTCCTGTTTCCAAGGATTCTAATGTCGAATAATGGTTATCAATCAATAGAAATATTTTTTCTAAGAACCAACGTACAGTGGGCCGCATTGAAAAATATACCAGACTGGAAAATTAAGGATTAGTAACTACTTAATTTGCTACTTGATTTACATTGGTTTAATCTTACACTTATAAGTGGTATACTTTCCTATTTGGTCCACTGTATCATTTATAGTTCTTGCTTTTTAAATTATCCGTCAGCAGTTATCTATGTGGAGGAGAATGGAGAACACCTTTGCCCAGCAGTGGAAGTTTTGTAGAGAACATTTTAGTATTCGGGAAGCCAAATTTTTGTTATAAGTAGTTTTTGGGTTGCCAATGTATTGGGTAGAAAAATGATTTAGGGGCTGAACTTCAAAACACGGTAACGTATTTGCCAAAACCACACCATGACCGCGAGCGTAAGTACATTAACGTCATTTAATTAGCGCGATTGCCATTCAGGGTCCAGGAACCCTATTTTTGAAATGTGTGACATAAATGTCCCAAGAAAATCGTTCGATAATGAACAAAAATTTTTCTACAAAAAATTAAAAAATAGCACTTCAGGACTTCGTTAGGTTACGGTTTGAAAGCACAACAAACAAACAAACAAACAAAGTGTATGGGATAGATATAAGCCGCGCTAAATCACGTGGTCGATTTTCATACTAATCGAGACAGGTCGCGAACACCATTATATACTATTATTGATTATTATATTATCGTTTTCCGGATTGTCAGTTTGTGATAATTTTTTTACTATCCATGTATATCATTTAACATCATTTTGTTTCAAAAACACGCTATTTAAATTTACATCCATAGTTTTTTTAAATTTCTTTTCAAAGTTATAGAGGTAAAAAATTGAATGCAAAACTGCTACCCTCATTTAATTCAACTACAATTTATCCTGCATCAACGAGCGTAGAGTTTTGATTTTTGCGGGCGGACGTGTAATAAATACGCCACAGTCAAAACAATCCTGTTATTAATTTTGTTGGTTATTTATAAAGAAAAATGATTTCTTGATTAGCGTGGTGCTAACGTGGTGGCAGCAACCACGCCCGCGACCGCCCCCGCACGCCCACGGCCTAAGGCATTTTAACTTAACAACCATTCATGTTGTTATTCTGAAGAGCCAATTTTCTGCATATTATTAAAATAAATACAGAATTAATTGAATCATCTCGATCTGGTGTCATAATATTTATAAGTGGCTATAAATTACGTCAATTTATATGTTTCTAAGTTTACACTTATCAAGCTCAGTTAATATTCCAATATCAAGAGGAAACAGAAATATCACGGAAATGTGGAATCATATATTTTCGCGATTATTGCACATAATAGTAAACTATTTTATACGATTCCCAGTTTAGGGTATTTAAATTGACGTAAATCAAGTTGTGATGCACATTCTGTTTCTCAATAGCTAGTCAAGCATTTAGAATCTCTGCAGTTAAGTACTTCATAATATACTTACTAAAAAATATAAAATACCACTACTGACATTCTTTTATACTTATCGAACATATTCGAGAATTGAATTAAAGTTCTCTCAGTTACATACCGGGCAGATGTTACCTATATTAGGTAAAGTTAGAAATACTTATGATGCCTTAGATAACTAAGTAAAAAGGACTTTAATTTTTCAAAAATACACCATCAACATGAAATACCTGAAAATAAATTATATTTAACATAAAAAAAGCAAAAGCTACAATTCGTAAACACCGTTGTTAAGAAGTAAGGAGTATCTTAGTCCCATACTTACACAAAGGGTAAAAACGGACTTCTATTACTACGACTCCTATTACTACCACTCCACTGCCAATGTCTATCTGCGTGTGCGAGTTCGACCCGCAGTTGGCCGGTTGTAATTATTATTGAGTATATTAATAGATGAATTCAGATCACAGGCTACGAATAAAACAACATATAATTTGCAATAAGTTGTTTAACTCAGCTCTATCAGTCTTTTATTTTCTATTAGAGATCTATTTCAAACCTATTGAAGCTAAATCATCTGTGCACATCTTAGTGTTGTTGTAGAAAGGCACTTATAGGTCGGGCGCGTTTTCCCCGCGTTATGGGCGCCCCCGCGGAGCCCTGCGGGGCTCCGGCCGCCCCCACTTAACGCAATTTATTGTGGGCCCTTTAATAAATAAATAAATAACCGTGGAAAATTCGATGAAATACAACCACCACTCGTGCGCCGTTCATGAACGATAAAGTGCAGCTTTTGAAAAATTGCTTTAATTTCGGAAAAGATAGCGTGTTATTTATGGCAAATTGAATTTATCTGTGCGCTTGTTGATTAAGTTTGATGAAAAGAAAATAATAAAGCACGCAGCATGCTATTTTAAAGCAAATGAAGTTTTGTCATCTAATCATGCTTAACCGCGGTTCACTATAGCATTTCGGCTTTCACAAAACTTGCTAAAAATTAAAAATCCGCATAATAGCATCTAATTCCTAGTTGCACCTATACGTTTATTACTTCCATGAATTCTGATATAACCGCGCGTTCATTAACAAACAGCTTTTAATGATAGTGAAGATATACGAGTTGAAAATAAATAAAGCCTGCTATACACCCGTCTAATCAACATAGCCAACTACATACCTAATTGCTTTACATACCAGGCAAATTATATCTCTCAAACACGAAAATATCCATGCATCCAATTAGTAAAGCGAAGCCTAATGAATTGGATTACACATGTCCATCTATAAATACAGCTGGCTTTTCTGTGTAATTTTATGGTCTTCTCCTTTTCACACCAAATCCAAGAGATATTATTTATTTGGATGAAACGAATTGCAGATAAATTGATTTGGATATTTATTGAATATTAAAAACTCACATCTCATTCGAGGACTTAACATTTGAACTTAACATTTAACAAATCATAAAGTTTTAAAAACCAATTGGTAATTCAAATCGATCTCCTTCTGATTTTCATATCATCAAGTACCCGTCCGTACCTCTACCACGAGATGTATTAACCCGATTGATTTATTAACCGTCTATAAACAAAAATTGTAGAATTCCATGATTGACGCAGATGCTTGCGTCTCCAACCGTCATCCACATTTATATGTCCAAGTACAAATCGTACGTAGGTTAAATCAGAACATTGCGCAGATCTTCACATAAACAAATGCCCGTTAGACCCAAACCGGGTACAAAAAGTACGAACTCATTAGTTGGTAGCTCGGGAATTAATGAAGGTGAACAATAATTTAGGGTTTAATTAAAAGTGCAGCCCCCCGCGGCGGCGCCTCCGAGGCCCCGTTTTATTATTTCTACATAATTTGTGAAAGCGGTAATTTAATAAAACTCGCCTCCGCTAGATTTATAATACGCACTAAACTAGGATGTATGGCTTAAATAGCCTTTTTTTTATAGTTTGTTATAACTACCTATATCATCATTACCTTTTTCATTATTCCTCTTTTGCCCAGTGAGCTGCACAAAACAAGACCTAATGTTAGCCACGGAAAGGGGCATAGAGGTGGCATGTTTCTGGAATAACAAAATCTGATTCTATCTACCTTATTTAGTCTTTCATCTTGGCTCGTGCGGGGATATCGTCGATGCTTTTGGTCACCATGGACTTTTGCGCTGCAAAAGTGCCGGTCGATTAGGGCGGCATGCCGCCCTTAATAATATCATCCACTGTGCTCTTGTCACCATCAACATTCCAGCGGCTTTAGAACCCAATGGTTTCGTTCGGGATGATGGCAAGAGACCGGATGGGATGACTATGGTGCCTTGGAGGAAGGGGCGCCCATTAGTTTAGGACTCTACCTGCGTCGACACTCTGGCGCCGTCCCACCTCCAAGTCACTAAGTCGAAGGCCGGCAGTGCTGCAGCTGCCGCAGAAGACCCCAAAAGGCGTAAATATGTAGGTATTGGGAGTACCATAGGTATATTAGTTTTTTTATTTGTTTAAATAGGTTTTAGTTTAGGGTTATGTATAATTCTGTAGTCTTATTAAATATTTGACATAAAAAAAAAGATTAAATAATGTATGTAATTTAATCTGAGCTAATCGACACGAAAAGAAGAAGAAAAGCTTTTCATTATCACTAGCTCTTTTCTCAGTTGTATTCAAATCCGTAAAGCTTAGGAGCCTGGCACCTCTAAAATTCTATGTTTAATTTTTCCCTACACGAGGTATGTAAGTACAAGAGATTACCTTTCTTTCCTTTGTTACCTTTTACGAAATCGAACGAAAGAAAGAGGGACAGAGCGATTTTTAATAATTGTACAGGAATATCATATAAGGTGAGACTATTTTTCAGTCCATACTTAATATAATTTTGATCATAGAGCAAAAGTTCAACTACGTGCCTATTAGACACCTATTCTCAATTTTACATCGCTCAATAACCAAAAATGGCAGTAAAATAAACACTTGTGTGTGCCAACGTCTTTTCTCACAGGTATCGTGTTGAACAATGCTCTTTAGAAGCTGTGACCCTCCTCTCTAAAATAATAAAGCTCCCCAAATGACTGTTATTACGCTTACGCCACAATGCCTGCCACTGATCAAGGGTCCTTGCACTCATTACATTTATTGCCGAATTCTGATCTGATACGGATTTGTTAATTTTACTTTTTTCATTTGGCACTTATATTATGTTCAATTGTGCACATTGTACATGTTTTTTTTGGATTAGAAATCTACGTTTAACTTTATTTTTCTTGTTGATTTATTTGTTTGGGTGGTTTTGAGAGAGTAGAATTTGAATGTTCATTATATCGTCATGATTATAATCACTAAAAATCTGGTCGTTATTCTACCATATACCGAGTACCCTGGGATCGTTTTTGACTTAATGTCGCCTAAAGAACTACGTAGCCCGCCATCAGCCTATTACTATTAGAAAGTTAGTTTTATTGAATTTTAATTGGTCACCTAGGATGCTAAATAATGAAGTCCTAAATTGGACTACTATTGTAGTCACGTAGCCAATAGCTAAGTACCAGTACATTTTTATGTGATATGCACATAAAAATTACAGTAAATCTGAAAAAATAGGGTAAACACAGATCACAACTCTTTTTTACAAAACACTTTTAGAGATAAGTATTAAATTAACCAGTCAGTCGATCAATGAAATTTGCTAACGTCAAAATTACCTTTAAATAGGTATCAATGCCTATTGCAAAAATATTGAAAGTACTAACCGCATTGCCAAGTTTCTCCACCATTGTGAAAACAATCACGACGCGGACAGGATATCAAGTCTGAAATATCCAAAGCAAAAAGCGGCGCGAGCGCAGTTAAATAAAGCAATGCAATGCACCACCCTTGGCGCAGGACAAAGCTGGAATCCTACACCGAACGGAAGTGAGGACCCCCTTGACGATACCATTTTCTTACACTCTCCAAGTTTTCAATAAAACACTAAAGAGGGCTAATGCTTGGATTTTTGTTATCGGCGCGAGACATTGAAGTCAAGTCGCGACGCCATTGTTCAAGAGTATAATTATCGATGGTTTTATTGTTGCGCACGATATCAAAGAACATGTTGTTCTATTCCCCTGACTTTTGACTCGGAGCGTATTGCGCAAACTCAATGGAGGACGGTTAAAACTTCTCACGAGGTGATGCGTCTATGATTGCGAAATTATAAAGTAAAACTAACATTGAAATTATTAGGTAGAGTTAGACCTAGTCAATCTTAGAGTTATGAGTTAGACCATGTTTATTGGAAATAAAGTATCATTCATTCATAGACAGACTTTCGTACTTATAATATTAGTATGGATATGGATTACTGTGGTAGAAATTGCATTCTTTCACGTGATTTGTAATTCAATGTAAACAAAAAAAAAAGTTTCGCGACCATATTTTAATTGCGTTTATTATTAGCTAATTACTGGTTTGACGCCGACGAAGAAGGGAACATGAAAAGAGGGTTACTATTAGTACATTATCAGTTTATTGTATCTATTCAATGTGTCAGGATGGCATACGATATTACAGATGTACCACGAAATTATAACCTCTAAATTATTGCGTTACTAATAAATTACCTATTATTTTCATTTATTTTAAGAAAGTCTTCATACTTATCTGAAAAATCACATAATTATATATTACTTACATGAATTCTATTTTACTAAAATGATTTTATTTAACGGAAAAATTTATTCTAACAACAATACAATTGTTAGTACACTTATTAGAAGCAATGACTAGAAATAATCAAGCATTGCTACTTGACTGTTAAAAAGGGGAATTCCATATGTTCCTTTGTACAAAGCTCATTCATCCCCTCACTTTTACGATTGGCGTCACGTGCTCATAAGAACTCCTGTACCTCCTCGTGAGACCATTGCACTTTTTAGAGCACTTCGATTCTCAAGAATACTTGAGAAACGACTTCACTTTGGCTTGTGCTAGATTTTGGTTTCGGAATTCGAATAAAGCTTTATTTGTACTTTTAGCATCTGAGAATACAATATGTAGGATGACATTCTAAATATCAGCCAAATTTTTTATAGTATTCAGTACCTAATAATCGACCATATTCTATGAATAGACTGTAAAAAAATTTGGCGGATATTTTTTTTTAAGTCGCACTGAATTAAGTTTGGACTCAATTTAAAAAAATAATTTAACATATCAACCAAATTGATCAACGAATATCGCATTATGATTATTGTTATACGACGCCGTTGCAAAAAATACCACCAACCACGTTAGCTCAATGAATTTATAAGTCTTTTTTTCAACAAGTATAATTTGTTTGATTTGTAAAGAGTGAATGGTAGTACGTCTGTATTAGTCTGGGCTTGTAGCTCGCGACCCATTGTTTGAAGCTCACGGGTGTCCGCGGTTCCCTGCTATTTTCTCTGCAGGGTTCTGCTAAAGACCCGTCATGTTCGCTCTGGAGTCACCAAATGTGTCGTTAAAGCTGTCAGCCCTCAATGGACTCTTGCCCTTTGCTTACAATGCTGTTGTTAAATAAAATATCATTCAATGCTAGTCAGCGTCGAAGAATTTGTGATCGAATTTAATATTCAAAAGTTCGGTCAACAAAGGTGTTTTGACAAAGAGGTTAGAAAATTTAATTTTTTTTCTTCTAAACTAAGAAATATAAAGGTTTAGTAAATATGAATAAACTAGCAGCCCGTCCCGACTT
The DNA here is from genome assembly GCA_947363495.1 of Euzophera pinguis. NCBI lineage: Eukaryota > Metazoa > Arthropoda > Insecta > Lepidoptera > Pyralidae > Euzophera > Euzophera pinguis. The sequence continues at coordinate 9,210,122 of OX376157.1, read as the reverse complement.
CGTCCGGTTTATACAAATTATGTAATAGTAGTTTGAAGCTAACCTCTTCATTTAGTATTTCTTTCAAAACCGGCTACATAGATCTCCCTAAGGCCGAGTCAAGTAGTCATATTAACCGATGAAGAAATGCCATATGTATTCATCTCATGATGTGGTGGTGAAAACATCGAATTATTATTTCCTAGGAAGATCGAAAAATAAAATAATCTATCTTTATAGCTCTATGGGCATATGCCTCTGCCACGTCGGTAGGCATATCAAAATTTAAAAAAGTAAATGTCAGTGTCAAAGTCAAACTATAGAAACGTCTACCGATGGCCCCAAAGAGCAGTCAAGATCGATTTTTCAAGTTCAAGTTCATTTTCAGGGAATTCAAATGTGATTATTTTTTTAAATTTCAATTAAGTTGTTCACAACTTCTTCTCACCAGCGGTACCTGGGACGACCTGGTCGCTTTCCACTTGGTCGTCCCGTGTACACTCTCTTAACATGTCTACCCAGCTGACAGTATCAGAACGTCCCCTTTTAAAACACCCACGGGGAAAACACGTAAAATTAGACCGTAAATATTTACTACAATTTTTTTAACACTCCCTCAGTTTCGACATCAAGTCCCGTTTCCATGATGCATGCCTTCCGGTTCCTTCCATTCCTATTATTATATTTTTTCTATTATTCCTATTATTATCTTGGCATGTTTTTACGACTGGCCGCCTGCCTAACATCAACCCTCCTTAGGAATGCGTCCTCAGCTCCCGCTTCCATGACGCTTTCCCTTCTGGAGCCCTATTTTTAATTTAGGTTTTTGCTAACTTAAATAGTCATCCACTTTAGTGTTTATTTTTGTAAACATTTTGAATGATTTGATTTGATTTTTTAAAATGTGTGTCAAATGAAAATCGTTCAATATCGAACAAAAATCATTCGAAATCATACAAAACTTATTCGCCTCGCATATGTTGCGTCACACTTTTAAAAAACGTTTCTCCCTCCTCCCATTCCTATTATTTGGCAGGCCCAAATAATAGGAATGGGAGGAGGGAGAAACGACTGGCCGCCTGCCTAACGTTAATCTTCATTGGGAACGCAGAATGTACGTTTAGATGGATAGCACTGGTTTTTTCCTCATCGTATTTGACGACACCTAAGCGCCACGGGAAGAAAGCGTATACTTCGGCGAAGGGATTGTAACACAAAACAAAATCTGTAATATCTTTGGAATGGAATGTACGATTTAATTCATTCAAAGTACAGGTATTAAACCATCCTTGAATATGGAATATGTAAATAAATAAATTTTTGTGAAAAAGTTATTGTGACGTAACTAAAATAGTAAGGACATATGGTATCATGGACTTTTTTTGTAGATCTTTTTAAGGTGTACAATACTGTAGTACATTATTTTGATCTGTCTCTTATGGTATAGTTAGCCAGCGTTTGCAATGTAAGATCAAAAAATGTGTCAACTTACGACATCACATTAGAAACCTCTAAAATTATCAGTGTTCTTCTACTATATTATGCATGTATTATACATATAAACCTTCCTCTTGAAACGCCTATCTATTAAAACAAACCCCGTCTAAATTCGATGCTTCGTTATAAATATTTAAGCATACATAGGGACAGACAGACAGGAAAGCGACTTTGTTTTATACTATGTAATGATGATAATGATGCACTTCAACTTAATCTAATAATTAGCAAAGTTAATTTTTAACTGGTTTTGTTGACTGTATTTTAAAAATTAAATCATTTTATTAACTGTTTAATATGAAGCAATAGACCACAAGTCTATTTTTAATATTTTTCATAATGAAACTGAAAACAACTTAACCAAGCGACCTGAAAGTAGTTTGATAAAAAAAACACTAAGAAAACGTCTAGACGCCTAAAAACACTGCAAAACAACATCCAAATATAACCGTGACTGAAACATATCGAGAAATACTGAATTTTTAGAAAATATAGGATCGAAAATTCTCACAAATAGTTTAATGCCGTTTCGGTACATTGAACTTTTGTTTCTGGCGGAAAAATTTCTGAGTGAGCATGGACAATGACAGTCGCCGGGTGTTTTGGTCCTGCCCAAGACTAATTGGTGCGGACGTGGTTCTGCGGTTTTGAGTTTTGGGGTTCCCTGATGTACAAACCTTTCCTGGTTTACTTCTATGAGTGAAACAAATCCTATCTGAGTTAATTAAGAATTTGATTTCATGGATTTATGAAACAGATTGAATAAATTTCTTTTATATATCATTTTTACGTAGATTATTCCAATTTGCTTTTTCGATACCGCAATTTCTCAAATTTTACCCCTGCCCTACACGAACGAAATAAGCAACTTATTTTTAGGTTATGGATCATAGGGATTATTATTCATAGCACATCATCATTCATCATTTTAGTCGCAGTTAGCCCACTGCTGACCATAAGCCTTCCCCAACGATTTCCAGAATGACCAACGGAAAGCAGAACTTTTTTTATTGCCTTCCGGAGCGCTATCGTTGAAATGTGTGACTCACGCATAATCATACTTAGCTTTTCATTCGACATAATCGATGAGTCAAACCATTTTCATTAGACATATGAGTCAAACGACATTTCAAAAATAGGGATCCAGGACAAATTGATAAAAATTGAGACGCCTACGAGAATGTGCTACATACGATATTATGTGCTACGAGATGCTACGACGACATGCTCGTAGCCACTTCGTAGCATAGCATTAACGTATTAGTAACATCTAAGATTATTTTTCCCAAAAAAAATAATTAAAACTTAATTTAGCTTTAACTTTGACGCCAAAGGTAAATAACTTAAAATATTTTTGACAAATGGTCTAGCTCTATTGTATAGAAACGCTTTGTTATGAAAATGTACCACTAATAAAAAAAAAATAGATATAAAGAACTCCAGTCATAGCTTACCTTTTCTCAATGTTTACGCTGGGCTGTTCTATCGTCACGTCTGGCCTATTGCACTGCCGCCGCCATGGCCCCAGAAACGCTTTCGACCAAATTTCTCTTCATTGGCTATTTTAATGGATATAAATTGTAATTTCAATTTTTGATTTTTGGAACCGAATTTAAGAATGAAAAAATGATAGGTCTTATTTGAACCACGTTAGTTAATCGTTATTGACCGAGCGAGCGAAGGGAGTACGAGTCTGTATTTCGGTACTGGCCAATTTTGCAATTGGGGAAATGTTTATTTGTGTGTGCCACTTGCACACACACACTTGCACAAAAACATATTAATATGTTTGTCAGGACGCATCCGAACGGATTTAAAAAAATATATAAATAATCAAAATCAAAATCTGTTTAAAAAGTCCGTTTCTTGATTTATATGATTTTTTTATTGAGAGCTATTATTGATCGATGTAAAAATTTGAGCAAAAAGGGAGAAAGTTTGTTGTAGATATATGTGATAATGAATAGATTTCATATTTAGATAATGTTTGCGAGGTCTACTGTTCACAAAACAACTAATTTAATTACTTGCTATAAAACTTAAGTGCGCGTACATATATACTACTTATTTTCTGATTCAAAATAAAACACAACTCAAGAATTCAATTAAGATCTTTTTTGTATAAAAAATGATGAATTTAATCAAATAGAGACTTCCTTTAATTTAGTGTTTTAGTAAATGTAAGTAATTTTTATTACAGCAAAATATTTAAATATTAATGATGTACCTGAGTCCTGAGATAGAGTACGCAGGATCACTAAGGACGGACAGCGGAGGGAAACATCACACTTCTGTTACGGAACCCTAAAAGCACACCTGAGAAGGATGAATGTTTAAAAATAAACACGTTTATCGATTCATTGCCTTAAAGTTTTGTCGTTTATGTTACAAATTTAAATATTAAATTACGATTGTCTCATGCCGAATAGGGTAGTAAATTATTTTAGTTTTTTCGTCTCCACACACGACTGCGGCCGACAAAAGAGTCGTCCGATTTGCCAGCGGGGCGCCGGCCGTTCCTGGCCCATTGCATAAATAAATACCTACTACAAACATAAAGGCATACATTTGAATACGTATATGTTATTTACCAAAATTTTATTAATTCCTAAATGAGAAACTTTGGACCTCATAAAACTATTTCTCCGAAACTAGCAGGTGTTTGATAAAATTAATTAAATTAATTTCATTTGTTTGTTCTTGACTAGATGACTATAACTAAATACAAGAATCAAAGAGTAACAACCATGAACTAGAGCTCTGAGAAGTTAGCTAAAGATGTAACTGGGAAAGACGATATTGATGTGAATTCAAGAAAACCATTTTAAAGTTTCAAACAACAAATAACTAAGCACATTCATGGAACGTTTGCTTGTTTCACTTGGGAGCAAAACAATATTTTATATTTTATTTATTAATCATTTATGCGTGATAATAAATATGATATCATGTATAGTTAAAAGTTTTTTTAAATATCGTAGACTAATAGCCATTTAAATTTTGTATTGTATAATTTACTACAATCGATGTAAAATAACATTATAAGAGATAATAATTGTAATAATCCAAAATTATCATCATAATAAAAAAAAAATAATCTTATTCAGAAAACCTACTTTATTACAAACATATTTTATAAAAACTTATAAGTTATAAATACATACAAGTTTGTCAGTTCAATTTACAGAGCAGACTGTAACATCTATTAGGGCGCGACAAATTGTCCGATTAATCTTAGCTTATTGTCTTAACTATCGCTTTATTGTCGACAAACACATAAAGGAAATGTAATGGCTTCTTTAGAACTTCCATTTTTCAGAAAAGAACAGCAACTACTGCTTGTAATAATTCGTAGATTATTTATATTCATACCTACACAAGCCGTCTAATTTCGTGTCTCGAAATTAAAAGAATGCAAAATGTAGTACTTATGTATAGGTACTTACCTACTTAGTACTATGTGATTTACATAGTAGTATTTAAAAATTTGTCCAAAAATTTTAATGGGATGCGTATCCAAGTCCTTACCTCAATACATAATTCCATGTATGTAGAGTAGAATAGTTTATGTTCCTGTTGGTCTGATTTACCTGTATAGTAAGGGTTACGGAGGTCAGACGGCACTGGCTTTATTGTAATAACCCTAGGCCCTAGGTAGGCTTCAAATCATAAGCTGAGGACGCAACTAGGAAAGCATACGGTTGGAAGAAGATATAGCTCTTACTTAATTATGCTAAGCAAGAGTGCACTGATTCACAGGCAAACAAAGAATCCTGAAAAGAAATTTTGATGAACGATTTACTAGAAACACTATCGGATACTTTAATTTTTCTGAAGAAAAAATGGAAGACTAGCTTATGACTTTTTCAACATCATCGAAGCCTGGCGTGTTTACAGTATTTATCATCCTTAGGCCACGCATTTACTAGCTTTTGCTGATACTAACTAGTTACGCGATAAATCTTATAAGAGGTAACAAAGAAATACTTTACTATCGTACTTATTAAATTAAACTATTTTAATACGGTTTTATCGCGTTTATTACTTATTTATTTACACCTGACGTTTCAAACACTTTACAGCGTAGTTTGTAATCTTATGACATCAAAGACAAATGTTAACTTAGTCTGCCTGCGACCATGAACGCTGTAAAGTGTTTGAAACGTCAGGTGTAAATAAATAAGTAATAAACGCGATAAAACCGTATTAAAATAGTTTAATTTAATGAATAACAATCGCGAAAACATAAGAAATCATTATCGTACTTATTTACAATATTTATTAGGATTAGGTAGAATGGGAGAACATAATATAAAATATTATCTGAAATAGATCCCATCTTCGAATATCTATCAATACTCGCGCTGATAGGTTGCGAGGGCCGATAATTGCTGCAATAAATAGTGGCTATCCGCAATTTATTAGTATCCTGGCCATCCATTTGTTGTCGGCAGGTCTTTATTATAGAGTACTAGCTGTTTCCCGCAGCTCCACCTGCGTCAAAAAGTAGCCTTTGTTTGACCCCGGGTCTTCAACTATAGTCATACCAAATTTCACCAAAATCCGTATACCTAAGGTACTTTATACCCATTTCAAAGATGTGTAAATGAAAACATGTCAATCGTGTTATATAGTTACAATAGTCTTGATTCTTTACAAACATTTATTAAGTGCTTTTTAATGTAATGTCCTAATAGTTATTGTAGGAAATATACAAAGTAATTTAAATGCACATGTGGAAATTTATAATTGACTACCCGACATGAAAAGATTGGTCCCAGCTTCTTATTATAAGGCCGCAGACAACAATCACTTTCCTTTACGACCTTGAATTTGTCTATTTTCATCATAATTTTATAGATCAGATGAATGATTAAAAATAATACTTATGAAAAATAATAAATAGTTCTAACAAATCATTATTAAATCGTTATTAGTAACGACCTGATATAACTGAAATCTAAAGAGAAGTAGAGTTATATAATTATGAAAGTAAATTAAAGGAAAGAGCATATATCACATACTACTTTTTAATGTAAGTAATGTAGGTATGTAACCCGAGTACATAGTGCCGGTGGGCGGCGAGAGGCGTGGCCGGCGCCCCTCCCTGTCGCGAACGACTGAACGGGTTTCACATTAAAATTATGGGTTTGTACGCAAGTGTGGATAAGTGGTATGCCTACCTGCTTTAAGATAAAGTACTGAGAATAAAATGGCTGTTACAAAAGCAGGTAATATTGGAACGATGTTTTAACAGCATCGTTGCAATATATACATACTCGTACTTACTACAAGTTAAGCTAGTTAGTTCATTTTAGACAAAAACATTTGCTCAATTTGATTCATTCTTTCCAATTTGGTGAGTTACATGATCTATCGACATAGTACCGCTCCGATTGTCCTGTCCTGTATTGCTCAAATCGGTAATATATTGACGTCTTTAATTTTTTAAGTTTGAACTTTTTGAAAACAATTTCAAGTTTTTAACTCGCTCTCTATCTAGCGCATCTTTTACATATATTTATATAAGGACAGCTTACCCTTCTCGAAATTTTCTTACCCATAATCACTTCACATTTAATAAAAAATCGGTTTATCAACAAAAACAAGAGACCATAATTATGACATCATTGCCCAAAACTCAACACGCCATTCATTCAGTGGTACTGTCACATGATATTATGACTGCTGTCAATCTAATCTCACATCTCAACAGTGCTAACCGATCCCTGCGGTCGGCGCCCCTATCAGCTGAAGAGGCGACGCGTGCTGCCCCGGGGCTCCACGCTACGTGGCCGGCCACCGCGGCGCGTGGGCCGCATTGTGAAAGCCGTGACATCGCGAATGGATAAGTACTCACTTACTTGCATAATTGAGCATGAATTGATTTGTTCAGCTTTGCACATGTATTTATTTATTTTAAACTTCAATAAAATACAACAGTTGGACATAATGAATTAACGTTGACACTGAACAGGAAAGAAAACATTGTGATGACCGGTTGTTTTTTGTTTTTTTCTTTGACTGCCAACGTAATAATATAAGAAAATCTGAAAATGTGCTCCCACACTTGGATCTATAAATTGTACTTATAATACGGTTATAATTTTTTGTATAGTTGTGCATTAGGTACCAAAGTGAAAAATATAGGTATGTACTTTAATAAAATTTTCAGCTTCATAACACGGAAAAAAGAATTTGCACTGTATCTCAAACATCTGCATTTTTATTGAATTACATATACTTTACCTTTTAAGATTTTTTGGAATAAAGTGATCATACCTAATGCAATTTTAATATGATAACTATACTTTCAGTCTTAGTACTGTATATAAGCGAATTAAAAGTTTATATAAGGTAGATATGTTAATTTCCATCACATTGTTTACCTACTATTAATACTTTACTTGTAGGTATAAAAATAACTGCCTCCGTGGTCCAGTAGTCAAGGCGTTCGCCTTTGACCCGGGGGTGGTGGGTTTGATTCCCACCGGAAACATAATTTGTTTAGTTGTTTCCAGTTTGGTTAGGACTTTGGCTTGAATCACTTGATTGTCTGATAATAAAGATGATTCCGTGCTTCGGAAAGCATGTGAAGCCGTTAGTCCCGGTGCCATTTCGTAGTCGTTAAAGGAACCACATCAGAGGCCGAGAGGCGGTTCCGAACAACTCTGACACCAGAGTGTACATGGTCGATGGACAATATAACGAAACGACTATACGAAATGATGATGAGGTATAAAAATCATTATCTAGTAGATTTAGTATACTTACCTGCTATAAGTATCCTATGATTTTTCAACAGCATCATTCGTCGTCATCTTTATAAAACGTAAAATGATAAACTTAACCATAACTTCAACAGGTGCCACTCTTCATAGAAATATAACACAAACCAAACAACAATTAACACAGATTAAATAAACCGCTATAAATCATGGAAGACTTGGAACCAAAACGGACCTTAGAAAGTTTAGGGAGTCATAAATTTAGAAAAGGAAAAAAAAACGAAACAAACAGCCACGGTCCAGAAACAAAAAATAAATAAATAAATAGACAAAAGATGCAACGCATTCATTGTAATTTACATCAGTCACGCTATGATAAAAACGTAATGCGTCATACCTAAAAAAATGTAATGTCAAATACACTGCACAATGCGATGTGGAACAATATATGCACCCAACGATTTGTTTAAAAAACATTAGTTCAGCTGAAATAATGGTCGAAATCAGAAGGCCACCGTGACGGACAACTAGAGTACCTAAAAGTAATAAATCACGTCCAAACGTCAATGACTCGCACAAAAGGCGAAAATCTTTATTTGTTGGTGAGTGATTTGTGGACCAGGCATATTGGAATGATTCTGAGTAAGAGTTTGAGTCTGACTTTTTGCAATGCAGTTGCCAACATCTCTATAGATAGGATTTTGTATGGAAATTCTAAGGCCGCATTACGGGGTTTGTACCTACAACCCATTTGTGTGTTTGGTGCAATATAGGTGCAACGCGAGCCAAATTCAAATGGCCGAATAAAGAGCTTACCTACTTTATCTTCGTCTTTTATGTCCACTTAGCACTTCCCTTCCCTTACAGAATTCTATTTTATAGTTTGTGAATTTCATACATTTTTTATCCATTTATTAAATCATCACACATTCTTACACAAATTAAAAAATATTAAGACGTAGGAAAAGTCAAAGACATAGGAACATAGTAACAAGACGACAAACATTGATGTTGATTCGACATTTATTATTAAGAGTATTTTCCGAAATGTTGCCTGAAAGAAATTGCTATTGCGATAGTTACGCAATAGCAATTTCTTTCAGGCAACATTTTGCGCAAGGTTTTTTCCTGTAATTGCTTGTATATGACAATGTATCCTTGATGTGCAATAAACAGTATTGTATTGTACTTTCTTTCGCTCTAAAATATAATCAGGGTGTGATGATACTTATAGCCGAAAACTTTTGTACAAGGCAGGCATTCATTTATAAGTTATAAACTTCATTACAATAATGTAAAGGGCGGACTGCCGCAAAGGACATGTAGGAAAGCTTGTCTTCAGTAAGGTTTTTTCTTAAGTTTAAGCTTCTGACTCGTTTATTGCTTGACGATAAACCCCAATACTAAGTGCCATTATGGAAAAGGGTCAAAATTCCTCTAGGAACATTCCCAAGAGGCTGCCAGCATTGGTAAAATTTCAGAAATATAATACTCGTAATTTCTATCCGTCCTGATAAAAGAAAAAAATGGTTCTGTCTATAACGCTTTATGCGTTTAAGTAGACGTTGATTTATGACTTTGTTTGTATTTTATGGGGTATTTACTGAGAAAACGTTTACAAACAGAATGGGCATTGGTCATTTGTTTCAATTGACTTATTGAATACCTATTGGTTATTGACAATCAGTCGGTTAAATATAAAAATGAAATTCCATCGAAAAATTTGTTTCACACAAAGCAAAAACCGACTTCTATTCCAAACCAAGAGGTTCATAGCATACCCCAAGGAGAAATAAATCTCAATCGGGAAACACGCTTAGACGAAAAAGATATTCCCAATACGATTGACTCCTCTGATATCAGGGTGTAAAAGATCGATTGATCATTGGAGTTGCCTATTAGTAGAGTATGGAGTATTAGCCCCATGCTAGAGGAATTTTTCTCAAGTAAGACAACCCAAAAATACCATTATACCTAGTGGCAGTAGTGGCCGTGTGGTGGTTTCGTAGTACTGATACCAGAGTATATGGGGTCGATTGATTTTAGAAAACTAATTCAAGATCAAGCAAACGATTTTAAAGGATATTAATAATATAAAGATCAAAAATATTGAACTTAGTTTATTTGGATGACTTCATTATCACTCTTTCATTTTTCCAGTCATATTGACTTCAAACTTCTGGCCGAACAACTATGCCTAATTAAAAGTACTTATATCTAATGATTTCTTATGTTTTCGCTATTGTTATTCATTAAATTAAACTATTTTAATACTTATATCTATCCTTTAAAAAAATATTTTTTAAAGGATAGATAATTAATAATGTCGAAGTTATGCGGTCGCTCTAACTAGAACCTCCCTTTTTGGATTTTGGAAGTCGGTTGTAAAAAATATCAGTGCCTCTATTTTATAGGGAATTCCTTAGTTATGTAGATTAGATACCTAACTATCCGCTAGCCAGAAGTGGGTAGAGGTAACTCTAAACGCTGCAACTCAAAAATCTCTAGCTTCACAAACTGTAGAAATTAGTCGAAACTTTCGTTGCCCACATAGTAGTAGTACCTACACGAATACCAAATCATACATAACATGTATATATGATTTGGTATTCTACCTTTTAAGTATACAGTCATATTGACCGATCCCGCATGTAACAATATTAAGTTAACGATCTGCCCATCTACTCTATCAACGAGCAATTAATAAAAATTACCTCTTACATAAAACTAATAACATCCAGCGGCGCGCGCCGCTCCGATCGGATCAACTTCCTCGGCGATAATAAATTAATTGTTTTATTATGTCACAAGCGAGTTGCGATAAAAAACCGACAAATTGCTTCGGAATTGAGACATCCTGCTATCTCTTTTATTAGACACGGGGACTTCTTTACAAATACCAGCCGTCATAAGATAAAACCTATCCAGAAATCAAAATGGTTGCGTGGCCGTTTTTCCCGATCACAGCGTGAGCTTTATGCTAATGAGACCCAAAAACAAACATTGTTACAAGCCAAATGTGTAACATACAATAAAAATAAATTAAATAATAAAGGGAATCGTTAAAATGGAAGAAATGTCCGTAATTTATCCACGAGTCACCTTTTAGGCATTCCGCGGATGCCAGCGCGGCGGGGCCCCGGCCGCTCTAGACGCGATCTCCAAATAAAAAGGCGCCACAAAAAGACGCATTCAATAAGCCGTTGGCCATTACTGGCCGTAATCGATGAGATAAATTAATAATAATGAAATCTGAAAGACATGAGATGAACATAGGCGCCCGCTGATATTTGACAAGAGCGTGCGACGAGCGCACTAGGACTTACGTCGAACATTGAAGAATTGAGATTGTAATCATGTTCTGCGTCAGTACATGATCTGTATAAACTATTAAAACCTCATCGACGAGGCGTTAGCTCTGTCTATTTAATCACAGTTATAAGCATTCCTGGTACATTAATTCACAATTTGATTTATGTGAATAATGAAACAGTGATTTACGATAAGTTTAAAATGCTTAACTGTGGTAAAATTAAGTTCAATACTTATTCACTTACTACCTAGGCATTTCGATCCTTGTTTAATCTGTTTTATGATGGGGTTTCTTTAAACACACACTTTAGGTATAAAGTTAATTATTTGATCACAATAAGTATTAGTAGTAAGACAAGTTTTAGTTGCAAAATTATCGTCTTACCAAAAACAAGCGGAAGTAATGAACATTGCTGGCCGCTAAAATTTAATTCATAAATGGAACTGCTGCGATTTCTGCCTATTTGGTCTTAGCTTCACGCTTTATTTCGCTCCTCCGAAACATGTCAATTTTCTGGGCCTCGTCTAGTACCGACGTAGTGATTGTATTCTCTTTCTAGCGTGGGATGCCAGCTTCGTTTAGGACGGCCCCGCTTCTTTTCCTGAAGAATTCAGTCTATTGTTTTTTAATTTATTTCACCTAATGACTTACATAACATAAATGGCGGACCTGAAGCCGACCAACCAACCGGTGGTGCAGAAAAAATGAAAAGTTTGTTGCAGTTCACATTTCCTACATATCAGCATGAGTGTGGTTCGACAGGCACAAGTCATCAGCATTGTCCAAGTCTTTTACGAGTAGCACATTGATTCCCCACTCTATGCCACTGTAAGCGTTACGTCGTCGTTTTATGGAAAAGTAGTCTGGGATTCATTCATTCATATCGAGTTACATGGTCAATCAAGTTACAGGGTCGGCGAGTTTTTCGGAACCTCCTTTCGGTCTCTGACGTGGTGACCTTTAGCGACCACAAAATGGCAGCGGCGACCAACGGCTTAACGTACCTTCCGAAGCCCGGAATCATTATTAACAGACAATCAGGTGATACAAGCCTGCAATGGCCTAACCAAACTGAAAACAACTAACTACTTACTTACAATGGAACTTCCTATGGGAATCCTTAGCGATGATATGCTTGGTTGTGCCGTGCACGAGGTATTCGTAAAACGTGACCGTACCATCGCAGGATTTTCTTGAAGCTTATCCGCTATGCCACGGACATGAAGGCTACCCCGAATGCGGGGTTTCTTATGCAGTCCTTCCGCGTCACTTCGCACATCCAGCGCAGCATCTTCATCTCCGTAACACGCAGCTCTTACTTGTACCAAACATCCTTCACTTTACCTACTGCTTTACCTTTAACTAAGACAAATATGTACCTACCATGCACTCTACTTTTCTCAAATTATTAATACTTCATATCGCTTTTTGTACGTGTTTCCTTTAACACTTTCAAAATATTTTTCAAATGCTTCCAATATAAAAGAAAAAGAAATCACTATCGATTCGGAACAGAAATAAAATTAAGTAGGTAAAAGTTCCATGTGTAGGCCAGTTGATCCTCTCGAGTCTTAACTTTATATTATTATTTATTTATTTAACTTTTGGAAGACTATCGACTATTTAAACATGGTTATGGCTAAGCTTACCTTTGGCACACAAGAAATGCCCGCATGGCACTTCTACTAATATTATTTCTGTAATATGGAACAAGATTGCCTTCTTTTTTTTTGTATTCATGAGCTCATCCGTTCGAAGGCGTATTTTTTCCAAGATTTTGAGACGAAATTAAAGCTATACGATTAGAATAGAACCCATCAGCATTTAATTTTGTCTGGTAATTCAAGAGTTAACATACATTTAAATTATATTCGTTGTTTCCTGCTGTTTAATCTGCCCGTAGTTGCTTTGTGCCTGTTATTAATAATAAATAATAATAATAAATCTCTTTATTTCGGACAGTCATAAAATCCATATTAAATGTTAGTAACAATGGTCCTAAAACTATGTTAGTAACTTATCTACTACTTACTTGTCTAAATGTATTTGGGTCCAGTGTTTAAGAATGGGCCCATCCACCCTGCCAGCGATAATTTTGAGAAGGCTGTTGGAGCTAGCGCTTACATTAACAGGCTGTTCTTCTTATCAAAGAACTATGCTATCTACAGTTTGTCTATAAAGTCAAGACATTAAATGATGGCGCTGCTGTTATGCATGTATTAACCCTATATACATGGGGTCTTTCAAAAAGGGCGTTAAAGGATTTCTCAAGGGTCGGCAATACGCACGTGATGCCTCTGGTGTTGCGGGCGTTCATAGGCTACGGTGACCACTTACCATCAGGTGGGCCGAAGGCCGCTTTGCCTACTTAATTGTACAAAAAAAAAAAATATAGTGGGACCAAAACAATTTTTATAGTAGCAGTTTGTTAATGTTTTGTTAGTCTTTCGTTGACTATTCGCTTAAATGTACTTTTTTATTTTCCTGGAAAAAAAGTAAAAAAATATTGAAACAGCGGAAACACTAAATACTAAACTTTACAAACGGTAGGTAATCGAAAACGGTATAACCGAGTTACCCCATCTTAAATTATGGTCATATTATAATTCGAAATACTTACTATGACAATCTAACCTAATAATATGCAATGTAAACAATATCTATTTTGGTCTCTAAATCGTAAATTCAGTAGATTTGTAACTGCAGGCAGATTTCAAAACAAACAATAGGTACACGATTAAATACCTGTCATAGATGCTGTTCGCCCATAACATGGAACTGAAAGGTAAAGATGGAAACCAAACCAGCATACAACAGGCTAGTCACAGAAAATTTGACCTGGAGTTTTCCCAAAGTCAAAAATTTTGCCTAGTCAGAAATACAGTAAAATAAAAATGACAGTTTGCTTAATATAATTGGGCTTTTTATTTTTCATTTTTTAATAAATATCTACCTCAAAATAAACATTATATTGCTACGTTATTGTTTATAATTTTTTCCAACTTTTGGGGTTGTTATCAAGTGCTGATGGAAACCCAGATTCACACCTTAACACATCACGAGTTAGAGAGGTGGGTAACGAAATGCATTCAGGTCCAATTTTCTGCCATCAGCGTATTGTATGCCCACGCGCTATCCCTTTAGCTTTAGATCCATGGCTCATAAACGTCGTCCAAATCCTACAAAATACCAACTTCTTACGCCGCGTAACATTGCTGGAAAAATTTGAAAATCACTTCCGGCGTGCCACACAGATTTATTGTAATCATTTTTGAAACCTTAATGCCATGACAGTTTTGACAGCTGATAAACTTATGTTCGGTGTTGCCAGGAACACGATAAATATTAGTTCCTCAAATATTCATTTCACGACTTTCAAGACAAACTGTACAATATCGCAAAAAGATATTTTTAGTCATTCCGAAAATTTACCTCACAAACACCTCTTCAAAATATTACCACAGATTACGAAGTTACCAACTAGAAAGCACAGTTAACAGAATGCTATACTAGAAAGTAATAGTAGTAAAGAGGTAGTGTTTTCAGTTATTAAACTTTTTTTTTATTAGAATTCAGAATAATTTAAGGTAAAATCAGGTGTACTTATAAAATAAACAGAATTCTCGTTTCTTTAATTTTTTATTGGTAAATTCACATTCAAATTATAGACCACGTCGATGACAGATGTTACAATATTGGATTTCTACAGAGATAATTTAGTATTTATTTATTACTATGATACTGTATCGGTACTTTTCAATTTCTAAATCTACTTCATCAATAGCTACAATGACTTTAGAGTGCATAAATGCTTCAAAATTCCAGTGTCAGGAGCGAGACAGCAATGACCAGAAAATAGAAAATCGAAAATACACATTACATCATTCATATACGTAATCACGATACAGATCAAACATCAAAAATATTTCTATATTAATCGACTACCTCACATAATCGTTACTAAAATGATAAAACGGGTGCGAGTCACGGCGGTGTGACGCGAACGAAACGGGCGATTGTCATAATCATAATTTACTCTAACGTTAACTCCACTAAAGATCGCGACCCGTGGGCCGCGCGTATAATTCACAGACATTTGTTAAAAGCATGTCCGTGGTTCATCTATGTAAACATCAAGAACATAACTGCGGGGCCGGCGCGTGTGTGAGATTCAACGCCGAGCCCGCTCCTCGCATCTCTCATTCGCACCGCTCTCCATCAATAACATTATCATATTAAATAATCACGGGGCAATTTCAGTCCGATTCTCAGTTCGCGAATTAAAAATTAAACTAGGACCATTCGCCAATCGCGCCACGATTTACGGCGAGTAACTAACGTATGCTATGGCTACTTACGACTAAGGTTCGCGCGGAACATCGCTACCATTCATCAATTGGGCCAAATAAAAAGGCAACGTCTTTAAGTATACATTATAAGGAAGTATCGCCGTCGTGGGTGAGGCGCTGAAGGGTCACAGCAGATTGGTTTTGGTTCTCATAAAGGACCACTGGCCGCTTTACAAATAACACTAGCCTCATTTTATCGCGCATTAAACGTATCTAGCGTTCATTAGATAATAATTAATAGGTTAGAACTATTCGTAACAATATGCGTTCAAATACTTGACTGTGCAAAATTATTTCCACGGAAATCAAATTTTATGTATTTTAGTTTTGGTCTTACAGTTTTAAATATTATAAACATTAAGTAACACATCAAATCTGACATTGTAACTATTTAAATCAGAAGAGAAATTGCGCGAATTCAAATACACTTTGAAACACATTTATTATAAATCGGCGTGTGTCATTTAAATTATGTACAATAAAGGATTTATAAACAGTGTCAAAATAAAACAAAATGACTTAAATAGTCACCATATGTTGCGTCCAGTGGTATCTGGTCTGAAACGATAGAGCATACTTTGATCTTATTATAAACTTAGTCTAATAAAAACAGTAGTTACATTTTAGCGGAAACCTGAAGTTAAATCTACATGATGATTAACAAAACATACGAAAATTCGCTAAAACTGTTAAGCTGCATTTAATGCTGTTGATATTGCAAGTAGATTATTAAGTCGAAGTACGCTATATCGATTCACGGGGTTCACTCTAACGCATTTTAAGCAATAACATCCTTGCTTTCCCTGTCTGATAACATATTATCGTGACAAAGAAACCGCAATATTTAATAATGAGTGTCCTAAATTCGATCAACTCAACAGGTGTCGCTAGTAGGGCTTGGATCCATAGACTGTCAATTGTAAGGAAGAAAGTTTTTGAGAATTTAATTAAAGAAAATAAATTCATAGAATAGAGTTGGCCTTTTTCTGCGATTGTCGGTTTGTTGCCCAGCGATAGTGTTAAGATTATTAAGTATCTGTAAGTAGTCATCGGCATAACACGGCAATCGTCACTCAAACGTTTAACCATATAGGTGCAACAGAGACAATGATCTTAAAGAATTTAAAATTGGAACTGTCATAAAACAGTTTATCGAACCCGTCGCCGCAGCGTTGGCAACTAGCGAGCTGAAGTTAAATCACAGAGTAAATAATAATATTAGGTACCCATAGAATAGAAGATTATTACCACATAACGCGCCGTAAACGATGCATTCGCACAACAGTAGCCCCTTCACTTTATCTTGTCAACTCAATGCGTATTGTGTGCACCGTATTAAATTGTCCAAAACTTTTCCACCGATGATTCACCATAAGTTTTCTGTATTGCACGGGACTATGAGGACACGCTAGGACGAGGCATTGATTAAAACCCATTCACTGAAAACTAGCGAAGCTCGATAAACAAGCCGGCTAGTTGCCAGTGAGACGCACGATCCGCACTTGTGTGTGAGAGCATCGTTCACGGCGAGTTGTATAACTTATGGTCTTACTATCACTTCTAAAAGCAGGGTAGACGCGAGCGAGATGGCACAATACAAGCTATAAAGCGACATCTCGTGTCTGCCCTGTTATTAGGGGTGAGTAACAGCCTCGCTACCGGCGACTAAAAGAATTACATACAAATGCATTTGTTTCAATGCACTAATCGTTACTACTCCTCATTTCGCCTCGCCAGTCGCCAATTCCCGTGGCTTTTTAGTGCATTTGTTATGTATTTGTTGTAGTCGCCGGTGGCACGGAGGCCAGACAGTATGGTTAAAGTGCGTCAGAGTGTTCGGCTGGCTGGTGTCGTGTGGAGAGGAGTGGTGCGGGGAGCGAGCCTGCTTACGAGTACGAGGAGTCCCACCAGTCGGGGCCGCCGCTGCTCTGTCCGCCGCCGCCGTACGACCCGCCGTAGTTGCCGCCGTACGAGCCGCCGCCGCCGCCGTAGCTGCTGTAGCCTATGATGACGATTACGGACACTATTTAGATCAACGTTTTATAGTTTGCAAGCCTATCTATCGGGTCAAAAGTCGAACAACTAAATAAATATATAAACAACTAGATAAATCGTGTGGCCTTATGGCATGAATGTGTAGAAAAATAAAGGTTACTGGCAATGCGCAACTACTTAGACTACTGCGATACAAGCCTTGCTTAGTGCAGGGTCTAATGTAAAAATTAAAAATGTACTGTGTAATTGTAATTGGTTTTGTAGCAAATTGTGTGTTAGCGCTCTGGTGTTAATGTGTTTAATCAAATTGTTCTATGCGCTGCATTTGTGTTGCTCTTGTCGCACAGAACCAACATCAATATGAAGAGTTTTAAGTAAATTTTCTTTAAACATCATTGCTCTGTGGTGTGGTCAACACATAGTTTAATAATATACATGTAGTTTTTAATTTTTTCAATGTTCATTACATTGTAATGAACATTGTACATTACTCGTGTCTCATTAGGATACTGTTGAGATACAATACTTGAGTTGTATCTATTTTTAAATTACTAAAACGAGTAAGTGTTTACGATCAGCATGTATATTAGCAATATTAGTGTGCGGGTTGCTATACACATTCACTGCTGATGAATTATAACAATACATTTTCATTGTTTACAAGGCACCATGTGTTTTCAGCAGTGAATGTGTTAAATGTGTCTGAAATACTTCAAGGGGATTAGCAGACTACTTCTCAGACGCGGTACAGCGGTTGTGTAGTAGTGAGTATCACTCACCCGAGCCCATGGATCCGGGTCCCGCAGATCGCGGTGCCTGTCGCGGCTGCGTGCGGAAGTCGCGAGCTCCGAAGGCGCTGCCGCCGCCGAAGCGAGCGTTGCCGCCCGAACGCAAGCCCGCGCGCCGACCGCCGCCGCCGAGACGACCGTCCGCTGCGGTGCTCGTCAGCCAACTGGGGAATTTGCATAATCACTCGTCATGTACGATATGTAATGCGATAAATCTTTACTTGACACTAGCAGCCCGTCCCGACTTAGTTCGAGCCTATAGCCTTCCTCGATAAACTGGCTATCCAACACTGGATTTCTCAAATCGGAACAGTACTTTCTGAGATTATCGCGTTCAAACCAACAAATAAACAAACTCTTCAGCTTTATAATATTAGTATAGATATGTTTTTAACAATTGTAATGAAGCCTCTGATTTCCAAAATAGCTTGCGATGTCTGGGGTTATATGGGAAAAACATTTGCACTCAGTCGTCTAGTACAATATGGGGAATCATTTGCACATAGTCATCTAGTACAATATGGGGAAATCATTTGCACTCTGTCGCCTAGTACAACAATATGGGGAAAATCATTTGCACAATCAATCGTCTAGTACAATATCGGGGAAATCATCTACACAATCAGTCGTCTAGTACAATATGGGGGAAATCATCTACACAATCAGTCGTCTAGTACAATATGGGGAAATCATTTGCACAATCAGTCGTCTAGTACGATATAACACAAATTCTCTGCTTAACCCAGCGCACTCCAGCGAAGACGCGATATTTACCCCCCTCATTCCCATTATAAATTCACTCTCAAGTCTATTTTAACATTGCGGAAGATAAAGTTAAGTGTCGCATTTGAAAACTAATGGTGGCGGGCATGTGGGGTTTAACTAACAGTAGTAGATGAATGCTGGCCGGCAATAGTTTGCATGAACTGGTGATGGAAACGCGCAAAATAATTTGGTAAGTGCTTTTAACTAAATTATGTTCTGCCTCGTTCTTTGCCTACGTCTTTTATTTAAACTTTCATTACATTCGTTAATTTTTATGAATAAGGGGTTGAGAATAAGTTTAAAATAAACCTTACCTATTTTACATACATTACATTCATAATTTTCATTTCTTATCCATCCTTCACTACATTTTCATTTTGAAGTCATTTTATAATTCAAATTCACCTTTTTTTATCTGATTGTTTTTCTCGTCATCCACATCATTCTTCCTACATCATCGATGAAAGCAAATTAATTCCTATTAAGTTGTGTTTACCTAAAATATTATAAATGCGAATACAAAATTTAGTGTTATGTGTAAATATACGAATAATTCTGTAAAATCAGAAACACTTACTTGGGTACATCCTGCTTGGCTTCAGCTAGCAGTTCGACGAGGTCCCGAGCCAGGCCCCTGTTAGTGTCATTGAAGAAGGAAGTCGCCACACCGAGATTGCCCATACGGCCGGTACGACCGATCCGATGCACGTACTCCTCAACATCCGACGGGAGATCGAAGTTAATCACGTGACGCACGTGCGGTATGTCCAAGCCTATTGCAAAAATTATGTTAGATAAGATAATATTAAGTATATTTTTTATAGCAAAAAGAGAAGCGGTACCACGCTAAGAATGTCAAGCCTTGAAACAAAGGTCCAATGAATGAATGACATCCAGGAAATATTCGCGTGATACCACCACCATTACAACTCCCGAGGCACCGCCGAGCAAACACGGCTGCGCCCGCAGACATCCTGCAAATAATATCGCAAACGGAATTACGCAAGCAATATTAGAGCATGTTGTGATCGTAACAAATTTTTTTATGAAATTGCACTTGAGTATATTCAAATTAATTTTGTTATTCAAGAATAATCAAGTAAATGCTGCATTTGCATTTTGAAAAATTCTAAACAATATTCATTTAGAGTTGACACCGATTCCTCAGCGTCATAATGAATGGTCATCTCATTAAGCAATAAGAATATGAACGCAGTCTGTCAGCGCTCGAATGCCGCGCATAGCTTATATGTAGCTTGATTCCCTCTCGCCGCGCCGCCGCAACCTTCGGGAACAGTTGCATTTATATCTAGACATTAGAACGCACCATCCCGTTTCCGCCGTCAGTGGCACGATCAAAGTTACGGCTCGGCTCCACACGTAATATTTCGTGCGGGTCCGGACGTTCCATAGGCACTGTTAGCAGTGACGTGGCCAGTTACATACCGGCCCAGAGCGGAACCTGGGCAGCACCTGCTCGCGTTCGCGCTGCGTGCGGTCGCCGTGGATCGACGTCACCGGGTAGCCCTGCGTGTCCAGGTGCTCCTCCAGTTGGTGCTCACCTACCACACACAGCCACAACACACATACCTCTGGCGGCGACGGCGGTGGCGACGAGGATGGGCGTCTGCCCGGTGCGGAACCTGCGCAGCGCCTCCTCGCGCTCGCGCTGCGTGCGGTCGCCGTGGATCGACGTCACCGGGTAGCCCTGCGTGTCCAGGTGCTCCTCCAGTTGGTGCTCACCTACCACACACAGCCACAACACACATACCTCTGGCGGCGACGGCGGTGGCGACGAGGATGGGCGTCTGCCCGGTGCGGAACCTGCGCAGCGCCTCCTCGCGCTCGCGCTGCGTGCGGTCGCCGTGGATCGACGTCACCGGGTAGCCCTGCGTGTCCAGGTGCTCCTCCAGTTGGTGCTCACCTACCACACACAGCCACAACACACATACCTCTGGCGGCGACGGCGGTGGCGACGAGGATGGGCGTCTGCCCGGTGCGGAACCTGCGCAGCGCCTCCTCGCGCTCGCGCTGCGTGCGGTCGCCGTGGATCGACGTCACCGGGTAGCCCTGCGTGTCCAGGTGCTCCTCCAGTTGGTGCTCACCTACCACACACAGCCACAACACACATACCTCTGGCGGCGACGGCGGTGGCGACGAGGATGGGCGTCTGCCCGGTGCGGAACCTGCGCAGCGCCTCCTCGCGCTCGCGCTGCGTGCGGTCGCCGTGGATCGACGTCACCGGGTAGCCCTGCGTGTCCAGGTGCTCCTCCAGTTGGTGCTCACCTACCACACACAGCCACAACACACATACCTCTGGCGGCGACGGCGGTGGCGACGAGGATGGGCGTCTGCCCGGTGCGGAACCTGCGCAGCGCCTCCTCGCGCTCGCGCTGCGTGCGGTCGCCGTGGATCGACGTCACCGGGTAGCCCTGCGTGTCCAGGTACTCCTCCAGTTGGTCCGCACCTGATACATATAACTACATTAGCATGCCGGATAACTACGATGCTGAAGGTCCAAGTCACTAGCCGCGTACTGACAGAGTGAGCAGCCTCGCGAGGCATCCGTGGACATTTGTTGCGGCACGGTCGGGCGAGGCACGTTCTGCATTGCGCGTTAGCGGCTGCCTCGCGACTTACTGAGCTGGCTGCTCAGTAAGTACGCGGCTACTAGAGTACGGACGGATCACTTCACGCGCCGCGCTCTTCTCGACACACCACACACACACATTGCCGCGGCTACTTTTAGAAGCATGCTTTTTTCAGGTTATTTCATCAGTATTGCCACCATTGTGGAAACTTTGACAAATGTTCCATTTGTCCAACCGGGAATGTTATTTTTAAATTCCTCCATTTGCGATGTTGTTGTCTATAAAACTATCCATTAAGTGACAGTTCCATTTGTCCAACCGGGAATGTTATTTTTAAATTCCTCCATTTGCGATGTTGTTGTCTATAAAACTATCCATTAAGTGACAATGTGACTGTGAAGTGATTAGCATTTGTTTAGAATTTGAATAATGTGGTTTGTATATGTTGATGTTAATAAGGAATGGAAAAACTATACATACCTTTTTTAGTTTCTACGAACACAAGAATGAGTTGGTCCTCCTCAGGACGCGCAGTTTGCATCAAGTTGGACGCGTTCAACAGATCTAGTAGGAAAGAACGCTTGTCGGATTCTTCTACCCAGACCACCTGCAAAATGAAGCTGATTAGTTATTTCGCAACTTGATGCGCTAGTTAGTAGTAAGCATGAGGTCCAAAGACTGTAAAACGAAAATCGTTTGTCATACATGGCACTAAAATTCCGAAACTGTCAAATCCATGACCAATGAAAAGAGCATTAAATTATCTTTTTTTCCTGACTGAATTTAAGAAGCCCTCATTGTTTTGTAAAAACATTATTAGAGCATTTATTTTCAAATGTTTATCTCAAAACAATTTCGATTTTATTTGTATGTAGGTTAAGTGAGTTTAGATAATTAAACCATCTTAGTGCTTACCTTCTGAGTAATATTTTCAGATGTGGAACCGACACGTCCAACAGCAAGGAAAACGTAGTTATGCAAGAAGTCTTGCGCCAACACTTGAATCTGCTTGGGGAAGGTCGCGGAGAACATGAGGGTCTGCCGCTCGCCGGTCTTCGGCATCGTGTGGCTTTCCACGATCTTGCGGATTTGGGGCTCGAAACCTGAATGGGGAGAACAATCAACATTTTTTATTTTTTCACGACACATCATAACTGTAAAAGACTATGATATGTATTGTATGTATGTTACTTTCATTCCAACGAACGCTGCTCTTTTATGTGTGTTTGACCTCCGACACGAGAAGGCGCTATTTCTCTCGTGTCTGTTGACAGCATCGACATAGGATAACAACTAGATCCACAATCGCGTTCGAAAAGCGTTCTAGCTAAAAGTCTGCCCATTTCGCAGATGGGCAGAGTTTGAGAACAGTCTATTTTTACTACCGTAAGTGTGAGCTCAGTGTGTGTGTCGTGTTTTAGAATTCTAATCTTTGCTGTAAAAGTACTTACTAAGTACTGTTTACATTTGAAGCAATCACCATAGCTTGTATGTGTCTGTCTGTTAGTGCCTACCTGCTACAATCCCCTTCCGACACTTTTTCACTGGCGTTTCTTCGTGACGTGTATATGTGTCTGTCTGTAGTACCTACATGCTACAATCCCCTTCCGACACTTTTTCACTGGCGTTTCTTCGTGACGTGTATCTAGTTGTTATCCATGTTAAGAATCTTAACATACATCATCTAAAAACCCTGCGAGACGTTTATAATTCAAAATTGTCATTTTAGATCTTCCTGAGGTCACCACAAGTAGGGAAGTCCCATTTCTTACACCTACATCAATGGGTGACACCTAAAAATGTTCACTGCGGCGCTACTCGCAGCCAACTTATTTGGCGTGTGACTCACCCATGTCCAACATCCTGTCAGCCTCGTCGAGCACCAGATGGCGGCAGTGGTCGAGCGCGACGCGGCCGCGGGACAGCATGTCCACGAGGCGGCCCGGCGTCGCCACCAGCAAGTGGCAACCGCGCTCCAGCTCGCGGATCTGTTCGTGTATTGGAGACCCGCCGTACCTGATCACGACAAGGTTTTTTTTAATTTTTTAATATGGCTTTTACTAGACGTATTTAGCCAGTTTAAAGTAAAAATTGAATCAGTACCAGAAAACCTTTAGCGCAAAAAAAAATAGAATGACATACATTTCAGTGTCCAACAGTTCCATCTACCTGATAAGTCAGGTGAACAATTTCAATTCATTTTTTTAGATAACAGGTTGCACAGTGAAGATAATAGTACTGACGGATATACAATTACATATTACTATAGGTGCATATTACTACTTATATTTTTGAAAAAGATAGAAAGTCATCCAAATACAATCGAACATTTTTGCTAATCATATGCCCTGGTGACACTTTTTCAAAACTCCATAATGGCCACTTTAATGGTCTATTTACTTAGTAGTTCAATCGATCCAACACACAACAGATATCAGAGGGATTCTAAATTTGGCGGTACTAGTTATTACAATGGAACAATTATTGTTGTCTGATCTCCACAACCCTGGGGACTACCGGGAAACCAGAGCAATAGGAACGTGACCACAGGTGTGTTAGTCTCCAACACTGTCATATTTATCTGGCCGCTTAAAGGCATTTGACAGCCTTACGACTGTAATCTATCTATAACAGCTGGGACTAATTACAGTTTAATGCGCATTCCCAAACACGGCGATACTAGAGAAAGAAAATGCCATCATCATTTCAGCCCCAAATCAGTCCACTGCTAAACATAGGGCTCTCCTTATGATTTCAAAAAGGGCCGGTCCTACATTATAGTGTTAGTCTGTGACCTTTTTTAGGGTCATCTGACCATTTGATCAGTGGATGCCTAACGCTGCGCTTCCCGGTTCGTGGTCGCAATTCGAGAACCTTTCTGCTACATCGGCTTTCAGTTCTCCGCTCTATGTGCTGCTACTTCGAAGAACTAATCCGCCGGGCTATGTCGGTGACTTTTGTTCTCATACGGATCTCCTCATTTCTCACACAATTAGCATCGCCCTCTAAGCTCTTTGGGCGATCTCCACCCATGGGGTAATTACAAAGAGGAGATGCCGTTTGAAATGGCGCAGTGACGTGATCATTGGCGCCTCGCCGACACTGCAGTGGGCGGAGCTTGTCATTACTCGTGCTCTATGATTGGAGCCACGGCTCAAACCAAGCACCCCGCACGTCTGCCTTCCGCCCCGTGTAGCCTCACAAACGACTTCTTACAAAACGCTTATTACGGCATCTCCTCTTAGTAATTACTCCATGTCTCCACCTTTCTTATGAGGGACAACGTTTCCGACCCATTTTTGAGAGGAAAACTGGTAACACACACTGGTCGAAGACCGTAGTTTTAAGGGACTGAGGTATTTTGGACGAGAAGGCGCTACGGAGCTTTCCGAACGCCGCCCAGCCGAGTCGGATTCGACGCTAGACGACAAGGACGAAGCTTTAATGTTGGAGTTGCCAGCATGGATCAGCTGACCCAAGTAGACATAATGGTCTACAACTTCAAGCGTTTGGCTCCCAAGAGAAACCGGTGATGGCGCAACATGGACATTGAACATTACTTTGGTTTTGTCCATGTTAATTTAATAAAGCCCTCCTGCTGGGAGATCACATTGAGATCGCTGAGCATGGTATTAAGTCCTCTAGCGACTCCGCCGTGATCACGATATCGTCGGCAAACGTTCCGTAGTCCCGGTTGTTATCGATAAATGGCAATCGTTGGGCAGTGTAAGATGCTTTGACGCAGCCTCAAAAGTCTGATCACTGTATGATGGTTACGGACATCAGATGGCAGTCGCTTCATTGTAATAACCAGCACCGCCAAAACTAAGATTAACAGCGTATTCTCGGCTCTGAAGCGTAAGCTGAGGGCGTAATTAGGAATCACGCTTAGACTATCATTTTATCATTGTCCAAGGCATTATTGACACCAGGTCGAACAGGGCCAATTTATCTGCCCATACAGAGAGAATTACAGTTTCCGTTAGGAGGTTTTTTAAACACTGACACCACCATACAAGGTCGATTGATTTAGTCAACTTGAAAATGAAACTGAAATTAAGTTTACGGGTAGAGGACAAGACATAGGCTGTTATTTTCCTTTCAAATTATGATTTTGTAAGTTTAATTGTTTTTTTTCTCACAAAAATATATTAAAACATATTTTACGAGGATGGATTGAAAAGTTCGCGGCCTCAGCAAGAAAACAATATAAAATATAAACAAAAGTAATTTTATTTTCCCACGTAATCTCCACTTAGCTCAATGCACTTCTTCCATCTGGTTTCCAACGCCTGTATGCCAGTCATAAAAAAAGTTTCTTCAAGGCCTTCAAAAAAGTCACCCACCGCAGCTTCGACCTCCTCATTTGATGAAAATATTTGACCTCCAAGGTGTTTTTTTAGGTTTGGGAATAAATGAAAGTCGGAAGGTGCCAAATCAGGGGAATAGCGGGATGGGGCAGTAATTCAAAGCTACAATCACGAATTAGAGCCATAGATTCACCAGACGTGTGAAGGCGGGCATTATCCTGATGGAACAACACTTTCTTGCTGAGTAATCCTGGCCTTTTCTCTTTGATTGTTTCACGCAAACGACGTTAAAAGGTGCAGTAATAAGCCGAGTTTTTAGTTTGACCTTTTGCAAGGTAGTCCACCATGATGACACCCTTAGCATCCCAAAAAACTGACGCCATCACCTTGCCAGCTGACAAAATTGCTTTGGCTTTTTTTGGAGTCGGTTCATCAGGTTTTTTCCACTGCTTGGATTGCTGTTTTGACTCTGGGGTGTAGTGGTGTACCCAGGTTTCATCCATTGTCACAAATCTGGCCAAAAAATCTTGTGGATCAGCCTCAAACATTTCCAAACAGTCGCGAGAAATCGTGAGCTGTATTCGTTTTTGTTCAACTGAAAGCAATCTGGGTACCCACCGCGCAGAAACCTTAGAAAATCCAAGTTCATTGACTATGATGTTTTGTGTTCATTCATACGAGATGCCAATAGTGTCTGCAATCTCCCTGATGGTCAATCTCCGATCTGCCAATATCAGATCACAGATTTTCCCGATGTTTTCTTTAGTCGTAGACGTCGTAGGCCGGCCAGAGCGAGGGTCATCTTCAATACTCTCTCGTCCGCGTTTAAATTCTGCAACCCACTTTTTCACAGTCGTATACGACGGAGCAGATTCCCCCAATGTTGTTGACATATCTTCGTGAATCTCTTTTGGAGTTAGTTTTTTTTTAAACAGGTATTTGATTACCGCACGTTGCTCAATTTTCTCCATTCTTTAAAAACGCTGTACTTAGGCTCACAAAATTCAGTCTAATTTAAAAACAGATAATGCTATTGCGATAAAATTTTACAATGTGACAACCAGAGAGTAAGCAAATCGAATGAGGTCAGTTACATTAAAATAGTTCAAGTATTTGTTTGTAAGGCCGCGAATATTTCGATCTACCCTCGTACATATTTTTGAAATCGCCTTTCCAACCTCTTAATTTTGATACCCCACTCGATTAGAGTCGTCAAAATTTTTTTTTCAATCTGTCTTTTATTACATATATTGTCCGCCCTTTTGTTTTTATAATGACGTCACATACCCTATGACACTCCGAAGAAAGCAAGGACTCTAAAGAGACCTCAAAGGTCTAAATCTGATAAGCCATTCCTGACTTATGGTGGAATAAAGAATCTCATATACACATACAAACATACATGACTGCTAAAAACATAACACTCCTTTTTTGGTCAGTCGTGTAAAAAAATATACGGACATGAGTGATGCATTCTTTATTCTCTGCACGAATGTAATGTAATGTTGTAACAATACAACTAATTTTTAGTATTTTCGTAATCCTGTTCCATACCTAAATTCACGTTTATTTAGTAAACACAAGAAAGTAAAATACAATAATTTCATACTCACACGACACAGGGGCGCACTCGGGAGCGATAGGCGAACTTGCGGGCTTCATCGTAAATCTGAGTGGCCAACTCGCGGGTTGGAGCCAGTACCAAACCCAGTGGGTACTGTTTGCGCCTTTGAAATGGCCTGTAAAAATAATCAATGATTGAATATTTCACAACATAAAGATTTTATTTTTGTTGTCAGTCTCGAAGAAACGATAGTGAAATAGTGTCAGAAGGGGATTGTAGCAGGTACTTACACACATACGTACTTGCTATGGTGGTTGCCTCAAATGTAAACAGTACCACTTTCACAGTCATCATCATCCTAGCGTGTTCCTAGTTGCGTCGTCAGCTAACGCTTCGGAGCCTAGGGTATGCTGTAAGTCATGGTCCTAGATTTGGCGGAACTGGTTATTACAATGGAGCGACTGCCGACTGACCTCCGTAACCCTTTTTACAGGGAACCCAGGCCAACAGGAACATGACCCGAGGTGTGTTAGTGGCCAACACTGTCAGAATTTTTCAGGCTGCCCTAAGGCATCTGACACTACCTGAACCGGGACCAACGGCTTAACATGCCTTCCAAAGCACAGAGGAGCTCAAGATAGAAAATGCCACTAAATGGCGACCAATCCAATAGTGGTTGCGTCAAGTCGTCTCTTGACACGCGCATTCGCTACGAATCCGCGGATCGCGCTCGACTAACGAGTATCACATTCACAGTAAGGATGAGAATTCTAAAAAACGACACACACATTGCGCTCGCCTCGCACTTACAGAATGGTAGTAAAATAAATTGACAGTAAAAATTAATCTCTGCATCTAGTTGTTATCTTCGATGATTGCGACAGACTATACGCGCACTGTGACTTACCCCATGTGCTTGACAGGCCCCGCCTCGTAGATCTGATTGAGTATGGGCACGAGGAAGGCTGCTGTCTTGCCGGAGCCGGTCTGCGCACAGGCCATCACGTCGCGGTGGCCGAGCACGATCGGGATCGCGTACTTCTGTACCGGCGTCGGCTTGTCGTAACGCGCTAGCGCTATGTTCGAACGCATTATTTCCGTCAGGTTAACGTCCTCAAACTGTAACAATTTATATAGTTAAATCATCATCATCGCGTATGGCGTTCATCCTGATCAAACCTCTATAACTGGGATTTTTAAACAACTTTCAGAGGCGAGTGTGAGTTGTAAGAATGCCGGCTTCACTTTCAGGTCAGGCTCTCGCGAGAACTGCACGAGAATCAAAAATGCGGAATTTGTTCTCGTTCTCGCACTTTTATCGCAGTGTTCTCGAATCGTTGTTCCTTATTGAGCGAGGGAGTGGATAAGAACAGAATAGGTGAGAACACTAAATCACTCGAGAAGTGAGGAACAAGCAAGAAAAGTAAGGTGCCAATCCATGTGCCTCATGTAGAGAAAGACAGATTTTGTTTGACCCTATCTAAAATTGGCAGAACATTATGATCATGTGGGTGAAATGGTCAATCGATCCTGTACAAGTGTCAGTTTTCTGTAACCATATGATTTATTAGAATATGATGAGGAATGAACCATTTCAAATATAATATCAAATATTTAGAATATGTCTACCCTAGCCTTACTCCACTATATCATGAGAAAACATAAAACATCTGTAGACTTGTTATAATAGCATTTTTGAGATGAAAGCGGCTTGAAAATAACTAATCAATCCACTTTAGAAACAAGATTATTTATTATAAGCAACCTCTAAGACTTATACTTATCCATTAATTCAAATCTAATGGCATGGTTCATATTTTTTTATTATGTCGTCGGCAAATCGATCATGTCATAGACATAATGCTGAGTGATGACCTTAATATTTATTTCATTAAGTTATAGCCCAAAGAAAACATTCACCATTTAAAGTTATCTGACAAACAAACATCTTCGAGTAAGCTTATAAAAATTTAAAACATGTGTATTTAAACTTACGCTTGTAATGAAGTCCGGTACGCGTTCTCCGCTGGCCTCAACCGGTATATCCTCATATTTGGAGAAGTTGATGCCCGTGTTTCCAGTGCCAAACAACTCCAACTCCTGCCGCTCGTCGCGAGATAGCGGGACCGTCCAGTCGTTCTGTAAAAAAATACATTATCATACTATTAATAGGCTATATACGAAATGCACAACAAACTCTGTTGACCCACAGGTTACCTACCATACATACTTACCACATAATATGTAAATTATTATAGGTGATCAAACGAACTTCTTGAAGTAAAGTTCGATCATTATTATGTGAGTCGTTTCATTCGAAGATATAATAATTAACCAGGTAGTTTCTATCTAGCACTACTACTCGCGTCGTCAGTGCGCGTGGCTTGGTTAGCGTATCTGTATGTATTTATATGATGGAGGGGTGACTGACCTCGTCGCGGCGGGAGCTGGTGCGGCGAACATCGTCCGACGCCCAGCGAGAGTTGCGCTCCTCGACGCGCGGCTCCGGCTCCTTCCAGCGGTCGTTGCGCGGTTGGGGAGGCTCCAATGCCTCGTCGTCGCGTCGTGGTGGCTCCCGGTCCCTCTCTCGGCCCCCCGAAGATCCTTTGCGGTCTGTCCAGCCAGCGTCGTTCCAGGCCTCTGAATCTCCATTTTGGTACCCAGCATCGCGACCTTAGTTTTCCATTTTTGCAGTCAATACATTAAATTTAAAAATACGCACCTAATTCGTTAGTGAATGCAGTATTTTCTGTTTTAAACACAGCAAAAATTATGTAAGTAAAGCGAGTTAGGGTATTTTCTAAATCAAAGATATTTTTGAGTGCTGAATATATCTAAAAAAAAAAAATTGAATTCGTAATATTTCTTGAAACATGCTCTCAATTTACAAATAATGAACAATAAAATTTTATTATTAGAATGCTTTATGCTGACTCAACATTACAAAAATATAAGTTCTTCATCTAAATTGTGGTGAATTCCCACAAACACATAGCAAGTGAATTAGGTGTAATAACAACAGACATTGGCAATGGCCAAAGTCAAATGAAAGAAAATTATTAAAAAAAGTCTTCAATAGTATTCAGAAATAATACTTTGTACTGTCAACATTGTGCCAATGCTCCTCTTTAAGTAAATAGGATAATTTTGTTATTTATTAAAAAAATATTACCTTGAGAATGTAAGGTATATTAAAATTTGCAGGTGTTAATTTGTTATGGGCTAATTTAAATAACATACACGTGAAAATCTCGCGGGAAAGATTAAAATGCACAGTAATCGTGAATTTGGATCCTGTTTTCGTACTTTTTGTCTTGCCACGAAAGCAGGCTCCATATTCAGACCTTTAATATGTAAATATAAAACATACTATTTTGATCTGTTGATGACGTACCGCGGTCTCTGCGCGGGTATCGCGAATCGTAGCCGCGATCGTAATCACGGTCGCGGTCACGCTCGCGGTCGTCGCGCCGACCACCACGGTCGAGACCTCTAGAGTTATTTCCGAATGATGAACGGTTGTCCCTTGTATCGTTAGGACGAGCGTCTAAGCTAGAACGCTTAGACTCCTCTCCTGTGAAAAGAAAAAAAATATATAGGTGGAAGTTGGTCGTTCCAGGCACAGCTGAAGACTGAATGTAAAGACCTCAAAGTGGTAAAACTCTGTGTCCAAGGCCGAGATCCACTTTGGTTTGCTGAGTCATCATCATGGAGCAATTACAAAGAGGAGATGCCGTAATAAGCGTTTTGTAAGAAAGTATTTGTGAGGCTACACGGGGCGGAAGGCAGACGGGCGGGGTGGTTTCGGCTGTGGCTCCAATCACGGAGCACGAGCAATGACAAGCTCCGCCCACTTTTGTGTCGGCGAGGCGCCAATGATCACATCACTGCGCCATTTCAAACGGCATCTCCTCTTTGTAATTGCTCTATGGTCATCACAGTAATTAAAACATGCCTATACATATATAGTCAGTTGTATATACAGTTAGTGTTGCTACTTGATAGTAAACTTTTCTTCTTGGCATGTCAATCAATGCCTTTCTAAAGAATTTGAAAGAAAACAATACTAAATCATATATATATATATTACTACTGGCCGCTTGGACCGTGTTAAAAAAAAGCATCCACAGCTCGTTTTTTTTTTTGTAATGGGTTATTCTCCAATTTTCTTTCTTGGCTTCTTCTATTATTTTGGCGGCAATTCAATTTAAATCTGAATTTTATTTTGTTCATGATGGGCAAAAATAAAAGTTGTAACACGTCAACTAGGCAAATAATTGTTAATTTACATTTAGATCAAAAGTGGGCGTACAGAAGAATAGCTGAACATTTAAATTGTTCATTGTTCTGTTATTAAAGTTTTAAATGCAATTGATCATTATAAAACACATGGAACTGTTGAAAATGTTCTTACAAAGGCTCAGCCAAGAAAAACCTCTCCCAGAGAAGATATGCTAATTGTTCCTGTTGCTAAAACATACCCATTTATAGGCTCCAACCAGATTAAAAATGAAATTTTTTTGCCTGATGACTCGAGAACATCTCGTCAAGACTGACATGCCGATGATTAGTGAAAGCTAACTTGTTTGGAAGAACCTCTCAAAAGGTACGGCAACACCGAGAGAAGCAATTATTATTCGCAAAAAAATATGTTAATTGGATTGGAGAATGGAAAAAAGTGTTATTTTCAGATGAAACAGAAATAAATATGGTAAATTCAGATGAAAAGAGCTATGTTAGACGTCCTGTAAACAATACTTCTAATTATAAATACTCAAGGAGTATAGTCAAGCACGGTGGCGGTAACATTAAAGTTTGGCGGTGTTTTTCCGGATGTGGAATTGGACCCGTTCTGAAGATTGAAGGTACAATGGATCAATGGCAAGACAAAAATATCTTAGAGCACACAATGATTCCCTACTCAGATGATCAATTGCCTGTAACCTGGATCTTTCAGCATGACAACGACCTAAACACACTGACAATAGCGTGAAATGTTTCCTTAACAAACAGCATATATCTGTTTTAGACTAGCCAGCAAAGTGTCCAGATTTAAACTCTGGTATATTGTTAAAAATAAAGTCTCAAACAAACGTAACACTAGTTAAAATGAACTATATGAAGCATTTGTTAAAGCATGGAATTCAATTCCCCTAGAAAATTGTATGAAATTGATTGAATCAATGCCACATCCTTGCAGAGCTGTTATTGAAAATAAGGGATACTCCACTAAATATTAATTATAACTATTGGTAGGCTGTGGATAGTAGCTATTTCGTCAATAACAATACTAATTACTAATACTTAAAAATATTGTTTTTTATACATTTTTGTTGTTGTTTCTAATTAGTTGACCATTATTGTTCATACCTTATAACTGATTTAAATATTTGTCCGTAATGTAACATTGAAACTACACTTGTGTAGTGGGATTTATATTGTTTCTCTAATAAATGATAAATTGTTGAACATATTGCTGTCCTATTTATTGTTTAATTTCAAAATAAAAACTATTGAGGTGAAGTGTCTTCCATAATATTAAGGACCGTTGGTAGTGTTTCTAATTATACAACCACCACTGTATATACTATAATCATAACTAATGAATAATGATACCATCAATAGCTGTGTTGGGTTGCCCACCAACCCAATGTATGTAGGTAATACCATTTCAGAAGTTCATTCAGTGTACCTGCAGGCTGTGACAACTTTGAAGCTACTTCCTCTAATCCAAAAAAGAAAATAATTTGTATTTCAAAGTTGTTTTAGCCCCAACAATAACTCCTGACCACAGTCCCAACCATCAACTCTCTATTCCAACAAACTTATAATAAGTGTTCAGCAAACATATCATTTGTCCTGTAGGTACATTAATAATATTGGATCCTCAACAATAGGCAATTAATTAGTAAAGGACAAAAATCGTTTTTCTACCTACCTTGAGGGTTGGCCTGCAACTGCCTACGCTGATGCGGGGGGATGTAGCGGCCAGCACTCTTAGGAGCCTGAGGCTGCAAGTCCAGACCAGCAAGCTAAAAATGATATTTTGTTTTAAATAAAGAGTTTAATAACAGACTTTGAAAAAAAAAAGTTTTGCAAATATTCCTAGTTATTATCAACATAATGAGTGGTATAATTTTTATAAACTACATTATGCTTAGGAACTAACAGACTCCAATACTGCAGAAAAACAGTTGACACACTGGCCCGATTAAGTATGATCATAGTAAGTATGTCTCACTGTTTAATTGACTTGTTTGGCTTTTCCAGCTAATTTGTGGCATGGCTTATTCTTTAGCTGAAAATCCATATTTGTTTGAAAAACCAGCATATGAATCTCCTAAGATGCAGAAGACAAAAAAAACATTTTATAACATGGTTTTATGAAAAAATTTGCAAAGCCTTACTGAGAGGCATTAAAAAAGTTAAGTAAACAAAAAAAAAAATAGTTTTATTAAGAAGTACCTACCAATTTCTATAGAAATCAATATATTGTGTGACAAATTGGTAGCTATGTTTTAGACTATGATCATGGAAGCATGACCAAATACGTAATTCTATAGTAGGGTAAGTACTTACCTACCTTCTAAAGAAAAAGATAAAATAAGCAAGTATATTAACACGATCATACGCAAAAACATTAAAATGTTGTAAAATTGACACGATTGATCTATTTCTAATGTTTTTGAATTGCGAAATCCTTCGCGTTTCCTCCCGCCATGACACGCTTAAAAAGCGTGACAATGACCTCACCACTGGGGATTCGGAAAACTACTGCAGTATTTCACGGTTATTTATCGTGCTTCAGACATACCTACCTAGCAAACTTTTACCTAGCCATCGGTAGATACCTTAAAAGTGGAAGAATCAAGTCGCCATGTTGGTTATGTATCCCAAGACACGTAAAGTACCTAGCGATTCATTGTTCTTGGTATTTGACGTGACCTAATGAATTAGACCACTTCTAATCTTATATCGATTCTTATACAAGTGTATTATTTTAAGCTATTCATACAATCATTGCAATAAAAATCAATAAAAAATGCATGTACATGAGGTACCGACCTGCTGCTCTAGACCTGTTCCATTTTGGTTGGTAACATTACTCATATTACTACCAAACGGTACGTTTTTTTGGGAACTTTGCTCCAAAAATAGTATACAAACACAGTCTACAATGAATTTTGCACAAACACAAAATCACAAAATCACATGAAAAGGCTTCAATTTTTCTCACCGAAATCACTTTTCATTCGTAGTTTTTGTTCTTACTTTTTTTTTTTTAATTTCATGGTTTGTCTATGGATGGATCATAATCCCATCCATCATAGTGCACGGAATGATAGCTATCACACTATCACACCATCAATGTTGTAAAGCCATAACCGCATGAGATTTTTAGTTATTTTTTATTTAACAAACTAAAAATATGTAAAAATAATTTGGGGAGTATTTAAAATATTCTCGAGATGAATATATGAAAGAGGTAATACTGTCTAATATAAGTAAAAAATCTAAAAAATATTCTATATTCATTTGTAAGTATTGATTTCAATTTAAATAACTAAGCCTAAATAAATACATACCAACAATCAGAGTAGAATCAGAATCAGAATCATTTATTTTGCTAGAATACATGTGTAAAAAGGTTACAAATTTTTTTCCGTCCAGTGTATTTTGTCTGCTAGCAGACGTGCAAAATTATTTATAACATTAAATTTAATTATATAATATTACGATGTTAAAATAAGGTAAAAATAAAAAACAATAATAAATTTGTCAATAATAATAAATGTGTCTAAAAATTATTATTACAAATTGTCAATAAAATTCTCGCAATTATACCAATAAAACTTAAACAATATAAAAAAGGAATATTCCGTTTCCGCCAGTATGGTACGGTTGGCGGCAAATAATTCATTCGTTACATTTTTAAATGGGCAGCCAACTATGTAGCATCTCTGTATTAGTATCTAAATAATAGCATACTTTGTAGATGCTTTTAATGAAGAAATGTGTGAAGGCACTTCTAACTTATGAATAAAAATATCCTGTGGCTGACATTGTCAATGTAAAGGTGAGTGTAATTTTGAACATCAAAACTTTTTACATGAGATGTGTTATTGTTTTATATTAATTTTAGTAACACATTTTTCAGCATAAATCATCATAATGCATCATCCTTGCAATATGGTTCTGTCGAAACGTATAGATGGCGATTTGTAATCTCAGCATGGATAGTAAGATTCACATCAAAAGTGTCGAGAATCCGTGAGTCATACAATATATTAATTAACGAGAAATATGTGGTAGTACCTATTTCCTTCTCAATTGGCTAGTCAACTAAAAAATAAATTGTGTATATTATATATTTTATTGATAGAATAGACTATTTCGGAGATACAATTTAAACGAAAAAATTCTTAAAATTATATTTATTTTGTTATTTAATTTTAAAGATTTTATAGTGATGACGTCACGCAGCTATAATGGCCATTTCGAACTGCAAGAAAGCAAAAATTACTAAGGTATTAAAAAATATATATGTCAGTGTCAAATGTCAAAGTCAAGATGGACCGCGAGCCGCGAGTTGGTTTCTTGTTTGTTTACAATCGCCAAATATTTAGGTACCCCATTTCTCGTATCTATTGCATATTGGCCTGTTTATTGGACTTTACGGCAGTCTCTTCATCCGTTTACATCTGATTTTTCAATAATTGCACACCGCTTCTTCATTATAATGTATGAATGAATGTAATTAGGTTATGTTTACTTGAACAGAGATGACATTTGACATGGGTGACAAGTACGTGAAGCGCTTATCTATCGCTACCAAACAAAAAATATTTATTCACTACGCTGTGCTGCCAACCTAAAAAATTTAATGTGAATAGCCGGAAGTTATCCGGCTACGTCATACGTCAACCTTGCTAAAAAATGAAAGTCATTGGGTTTTCTGCGATTTTCTTAAAAAATACTTGCTTATCTAAAGATCTGATTAATGTAATCTGTTCCCTAAGCCTATTCCTGGAAATGGTTTACGAATTAGACATTTTCATGAAAAAGTTTACTAGCCAATT
Source organism: Euzophera pinguis (assembly GCA_947363495.1). NCBI lineage: Eukaryota > Metazoa > Arthropoda > Insecta > Lepidoptera > Pyralidae > Euzophera > Euzophera pinguis. The sequence continues at coordinate 9,173,163 of OX376157.1, read as the reverse complement.
TACCATTATTATCGATTAATAATAAACGGTTGTAATTAATTTATTTGATTATTATCATGCAATTGTTTACATAATTAAATTATTAAACATATCAGATAATTGAGTAGGTAGGTATATAAAAATAAAAAATAAAAATTATATGTTTTTAAGTGAATTGCAATGGTCAATGTATTCTTTTACAGAATAAAAACAATGTTTTTGTAACCATTTTGTTAACTCTGATTTAAAATCTTCATCATTTAGTGATTTGTATTCATTTGGCAGTAGATTATACAAAACTAAACACATGTTATATATGTTTATTTTGTAAATCTTCTTATGACAAGTAGGTTGATATAATTTATTCATAATCGCGGGTCGAGTTATTCTAGTATTTATTTGACTTCTTTTAACCCAGTATTCTATGTGTGAGCGAGTACAGACATCTCTAATATATTGACTCGGTAAGTATATTTAACTCTTTAAAAAGCGGTTTACAGCTGTCGTCAATCCATGCATTACAGATTGCACGAACACATTTTTTTTGTACCTTGACAGCTTTATCTATATCAACAGAGTTACCCCATATTATAAGCCCATATTATAGAACAGACGCTACGTACCCGTGATAGGCGGTGATTGAGGCCTCTTTAGATATTGTCTGCCTTAATCGTCGTAAAGCAAATACAAATCTGTTCAATCTATTACAAATTTGCTCAATGTGCGCCTTCCAATTTAGGTGTCCGTCTATTGTGATACCCAAGAACTTTATTTACCCTCTTAATTAATTATTGATCATACCTGACTGTAATTGGCGTCGGGCTCGAATTGTAACATGAAAATTGAATGAAATTCGTTTTCCCTAAATTAACATGAAGATCGTTTGCATTCATCCTTTGTACTATATTATTTAGAGATTCATTTATAGAGGATTCATATACATCTTTGTTATCACTTTTAATAATCAAGGTTGTATCGTCTGCAAAGAGTATACATTTATGTTCAACAGAATTAGGTAGATCATTAATATATATTAAAAATAATAGAGGTCCAAGAATACTACCCTGAGGAATACCTACATCACAGTTTTCAAATTTAGATGTAAAGGTGACATTGACTGGCGTCTTTTTAGTATTATTTAATCTGACTATTTCGGTACATTGAGGACGACTTTTAAGATATGTTTTTATTAATTGAAGTGCTTTTCATCTTATGCCGTAGTGCTCTAGTTTTGCTATCAGTTTCTCATGGTTGACCAGGTCAAATGCTTTGGTCATGTCAAAGAATGTAGACATTGCTGGAACTGGTTTTTTATTATTAATATGTAGGACATACATAGGCTACTTTTAAAAATTCGCTAGTCAACTAAACATTAAATTTTGTATTTTATTGATAGAATAGACTATTTCGGAGAAACAATTTGAACAAAAAAATTCTAAAACTTATATTTATTTTTGTAGTTAATTTTAAAGATTTCATAGTGATGACGTCACGTAGCTTTATTGACAATGTCGAACTGCAAGTTAAAAAACAAAAATGACTAACACCCGTATTCTTAAACCTTCACTCAAACTCGACTCAACCTTACTCCACCTCATTGGTATGATTAGTGGTCACAAGCCTCCTTGACTTGAGATAATTTCTCATTGGAGGTGAGTATCGAACTGTCAATTATGGTTGGTCAAGAGGTACCTTGAGGTGTCCTTGAAATGTAATAAAGTAGATAAATTACGGAATTTTGCCACTTTTGACCTAGGTATTTACATACTTACTTCATTTTATGTTTTACTCTATTCCAGTAGTTCCCAAACTTATTTTTCTCGTGGACCACTTTCAAAATTTTACTGGTTTCGGTGGACCCCCTGCTGCTACATTTCTACCACATTCTTAAAGTCGCCAAAAAATAAAAATTGTGTCACTTCTGAGTTCTGTCCCTATATTTCGATATGTAAAATCAAAACGAAAAATGGTACATTTTATATCACTTTATTTATTAAAAGAATAGAATTACAAGAAAAAAATATTAAGGTAATATAGGTTCAGGTCATAATTTTAATTAATGGGAAGGATGTATCTGATGGAGTGTCAGCAAACGATCAATGTTTGGCTTTATTTTTGTGAGCAATAACCGCAAATCCCCCCGCTCTGTGATGTTTAATTTGCTCCTTTTTTTTGTTAAGAGGTTTGTAACGGCACTAAAACTCCTTTCGACAAGATATGACGAGGGAAAAGCTATTAAAAATTTCCTTGCGATTTCCCACAGTCCAGGATATTTTTCGGGTATTTCTGCTTGCAGCCAAAATGTTGGGTAGCCTTTTCTAAATTTCACCTTCAGCTCCTCATTAGTGCTTAGCTCGAGCAGCTCCTCTTATAATACAACATTGGCCACTTCCGTTTCATCAAATGGATTTATTATCCATGGTGGTATATCCATCGTCAGTATATCTTCAAACCTGGTTTTGAAGTCATCATGCAGGGCACTTAAATGTTGACTGTAGGTATGGATATCCTCATCAATACATTCTACCTGCGACAAGTTTGGAAATTGAGAGAATTCGCGCCGACTAATGTTTTGCTTCATAAATTTCAATTTCCCAAGAAAAGCCGAAATTATCCCCTTTGTTTTTATTAAATTCAGGCTGTCCCCTTGTAACTGCAAGTTAATATCATTAAATTTTTTAAACAAATCTGTCAAATACGCAATGTCTGCTTTGAATTTGATCAAGTTTTCTTTTAAATCTGGATCTCTACTTTCTAAGAACTCTAATATGGAATCGAAAACAGAGTAAAATCTCGTTAAGCATGCACCTTTCGACAACCAGCGTACTTCAGTATGTAAGAGCAGTCGTTGGAAGTCTTCATCATTTTCGTCGCACAATTGAGCAAATAAACGTGTATTCAATGCATTGCTTCTGATTTTGTTGACAGCTTTTATTACAAAATGAAGAGATTGGTTCAACCTGTCACTTAAATGTTTTGCCACAAGATGTTGTCGGTGGATTACGCAATGAATAGCTGTAAGTCCTGGTATAATTCTTTTGAGATGACTTATAAACCCACGATATCGCCCGACCATTGCAGGAGCTCCGTCTGTTGCCACTGAAATAATGTTTGTAAATGGGATCGATTTTTCCGTAAAAAAATTACTCAGGACATTAAATATTGATTCGCCTTTAGTGTCAGTCTCCAAAGTTCTGGCAAATAGCAATTCTTCGTGAATTTCTTCCTCAACAATAAATCGGACATATGCCAATAGTAATGCTTCATTACTGGGTAACGTTGACTCGTCCAGTTGTATAGAAAAATGAGTTTTTTGCAGATGATTGCACAAAAAGCTTTCGATATCAGAGCTCATTTCATCAATGCGTCTTTGTACAGTATTGTTACTTAATGGAATTCTTTTTAGTACGTCAAATGGAGATTTGTGCAAAACAGTTTTTAAAACCTCTTCAACAGCGGGTAAAATTAATTGTTCTCCGATAGTGTGCGGTTTTCCAGATTTTGCTATAAGTAATGAGATATTGTAAGATGCCCGCAAGCCATCATCGTTACTTTGAGATGTTGAAGCGAACATACTGTGCATGGTGGGTCTCTTTCCATATTTTTCTTTCAATGTTTGAAAATATTTTAAATCTTTACCTATTTTATCAGTATGACACCTTTTTAGATGATCTTCGAGCTTTGATGGTTTCATAGAGTCATTGCTCAAAACTTTGTTGCATAATAGGCACATGGGCAATTGTTTGTCTGCCTCTGATGGAACAAAACCATATTTCAAATAATCGACACTATATTGTCGACATTTTTTCTTTGCTGTAGCCATGTTTCGTGTCAGTTACCTTACCTGTAAAAAAAATGTTTTAGTAACCAAGTTTTTTTCTGAATATAGGTATCACACCGCAGCCTTTGTCAGCACGCGGAAATAGAATTACGGCTTGTAAAGGGACCAACTAATAAACCGCTGAGACAAATACAAACGTTTTCACAAAACGGTATCAATTTTAAAGTACATAATTTACCACTAATTTTTAATAGTATAAATAAAAATTAGTGTACTCAGTATCGAATACTGATCATATTTGTGTAGGAAAAAATAAACGTCGAAATCCCAAAATTGTCCATAAAAACGATAACTAACATTTTATTAAATCAATGAGTTCACGCGCTCCGTGTATTTGCGTATTTTTTGTCTGCGGCTTCATTGTTAAAACGTGACAAACAGGCATCGAAGTTCAAGCCCCGCCCTTTTCCCGTCGCCCGCGCACCGCTCGCTCTTTCCGAAAAGGAATAGTTTTGATAAAATAGTTACTTCAAAATCAATTTAACATGATTATGAAATTACTGTTTTATAAAATTAGTAGTTATTTGCAAGAAAAATTACAAAATTAATTGCTCTGCAATATTGCTTATTCGGCCTTTTTAGAGAGGCAGTGCTTCTCTCGTGAAAAAACAATTGGCTAGTAAACTTTTTCATGAAAATGTCTAATTCGTAAACCATTTCGAGGAATAGGCTTAGGGAACAGATTACATTAATCAGATCTTTAGTTAAGCAAGTATTTTTTAAGAAAATCGCAGAAAACACAATGACTTTCATTTTTTAGCAAGGTTGACGTATGACGTAGCCGGATAACTTCCGGCTCCGTGTATTTGCGTATTTTTTGTCTGCGGCTTCATTGTTAAAACGTGACAAACAGGCATCGAAGTTCAAGCCCCGCCCTTTTCCCGTCGCCCGCGCACCGCTCGCTCTTTCCGAAAAGGAATAGTTTTGATAAAATAGTTACTTCAAAATCAATTTAACATGATTATGAAATTACTGTTTTATAAAATTAGTAGTTATTTGCAAGAAAAATTACAAAATTAATTGCTCTGCAATATTGCTTATTCGGCCTTTTTAGAGAGGCAGTGCTTCTCTCGTGAAAAAACAATTGGCTAGTAAACTTTTTCATGAAAATGTCTAATTCGTAAACCATTTCGAGGAATAGGCTTAGGGAACAGATTACATTAATCAGATCTTTAGTTAAGCAAGTATTTTTTAAGAAAATCGCAGAAAACACAATGACTTTCATTTTTTAGCAAGGTTGACGTATGACGTAGCCGGATAACTTCCGGCTATTCACATTTAATTTTTTAGGTTGGCAGCACAGCGTAGTGAATAAATATTTTTTGTTTGGTAGCGCTAACTAAGCGCTTCACGTACTTGTCACCCATGTCAAATGTCACCTCTGTTCAAGTAAACATAACCTAATTACATTCATTCATACATTATAATGAAGAAGCGGTGTCCAATTATTGAAAAATCAGATGTAAACGGATGAAGAGACTGCCGTAAAGTCCAATAAACAGGCCATTATGCAATAGATACGAGAAATGGGGTACCTAAATATTTGGCGATTGTAAACAAACAAGAAACCAACTGGCGGCTAGCGGTCCATCTTGACTTTGACATTTGACACTGACATATATATTTTTTAATACCTTAGTAAATTTTGCTTTCTTGCAGTTCGAAATGGCCATTATAGCTGCGTGACGTCATCACTATAAAATCTTTAAAATTAAATAACAAAATAAATATAATTTTAAGAATTTTTTCGTTTAAATTGTATCTCCGAAATAGTCTATTCTATCAATAAAATATATAATATACACAATTAATTTTTTAGTTGACTAGCCAATTGAATAAAACGTGCTGTGTTTGTCTTCAAATCGAAAGAGGACAATTAAAATATCTGTAAGTTACTAAGTTACCTATCTATACAGGCCGTTGTGATCAACCGACTAGTACACGTAAACAAAATACTTAAGTACTATAACAAAAAAAGGTAGGTTACTTACTTTTCTCCGGCACTAGCAAACACAGATATAAATTTTCTCACAACTTTTTTCCAAATTCCGCCTTGTTTTCGAAATTCCGGAAACAAATGAATGCGTTTGGTTGCCTTTGGCATCAAGTATTTATAGTGTTGATCAAGTTCATGTCTGAACAAGCATTAAGCATTGTCGGGCGGATAGCGCTTTGCAAGTCTGTACACGAAATTGTACGTAATATCGAATACACAAGTTTGGACAAGTAACAGTCGCTTGCCTTATTAAAATATTATCTGCTTAGATAGGTACTTAAAACAATGTAGGTAGGCCCTTATAAAAACTATGCTTACATTTTTGCTCTTTACTATCAAAAGCAGATAAATTTTCGTGGACCCCCATTAACATCTTATGGACCCCCATTTTTTGTTCACGCCTACGTAGACCCCCAGCAAGTCTCCCGTGGACCCCTGGGGGTCCACCTGGACCACTTTGGGAATCACTGCTCTATTCTTTTGTTATTTTCAATTTTTTGTTTAATATTGGCTAGTAAACTTTTTCATGAAAATGTCTAATTCGTAAACCATTTCCAGGAATAGGCTTAGGGAACAGATTACATTAATCAGATCTTTAGATAAGCAAGTATTTTTTAAGAAAATCGCAGAAAACCCAATGACTTTCATTTTTTAGCAAGGTTGACGTATGACGTAGCCGGATAACTTCCGGCTATTCACATTAAATTTTTTAGGTTGGCAGCACAGCGTAGTGAATAAATATTTTTTGTTTGGTAGCGATAGATAAGCGCTTCACGTACTTGTCACCCATGTCAAATGTCATCTCTGTTCAAGTAAACATAACCTAATTACATTCATTCATACATTATAATGAAGAAGCGGTGTGCAATTATTGAAAAATCAGATGTAAACGGATGAAGAGACTGCAGTAAAGTCCAATAAACAGGCCAATATTTTCGTTTAAATTGTATCTCCGAAATAGTCTATTCTATCAATAAAATATATAATATACACAATTTATTTTTTAGTTGACTAGCCAATTGTTATTATTAACCTCATTAGAGTTTGCTCAAGCAACCAACTAAGAATGTCGTTTTCAAGGAAAGTTCGAAGACTTCCTTTAAGCGCCCCCGAATGAGTTTGAGTGAAGGGCGTCCTTATGGTTATGTTTAAGAATACGGTGGTAAGACATTAAAAAATATGTATGTCAGTGTCAAATGTCAAAGTCAGGATGGACCACGAGCCGTTAGTTGGCCTTTTGTTTGTTTACAATCGCAAACTATCTAGGTATGTAAATAGTTCCTCAATGAAAAATTATTTATTTTTATTCTTTTCAAAATGAACTTTCTCTTCGATTTTTAGATAGTTATAAAAATAGCCTGTGCAGAATTTTAAAGTGAAAATTTAAATAATGATTTTAAACAAATTTGTATTTAATACTTTTTTTTGAACCCAATTATCATAGCATAGGATATGATCATTATGAACACAAATCGTTAGTAAAGCAGAATATAGTAAGGTATTATTTTTAAGAGAACCAATACTTTCTTTCTCACCCTCGTATTCTTAAACATAACTATAAGGACGTCTTTCAATCAAACTCACTCGAACTTTCCTTGAAAACGATATTCTTAGTTGGTTGCTTGAGCAAACTCCAATGAGGTTATAGTAACAATTTTAAACAATTACAAAAGAATAGAGTAAAAAATAAAATGAAGTAAGTAAAACCTAGGCCAAAAGTGGCAAAAGCCCGTTTTTATGTACTTTATTTCATTTCAAGGACGCCACAAAGTACTTCTCGACCAACCTTATATTTGACAGTTCGATACTCACCTCCAATGAGAAACCATCTCAAGTCAAGGAAGCTTGTGACAACTAGTCATACCAATGAGGTGGAGTAAGGTTGAGTCGAGTTTGAGTGAAGGTTCATGAATACTTCTTAGTCCTTGAAGACCTCATATCCAGGCACGTAGAACACATGCCAAAAAAAAATGTTATATCAGTTGACACGTCAAAGTCATAACAAGTCATTTTCATTTATTTATTTTTGTTATTTGGTATATTTAGAATTTTCTTAAAAAATATTACCTACCATTATTTTTTTATTTTATTTACTGATTTAAACATTTTGAATTCTTAAAAATTTATAATAGTAGCTAATATTCGAAACAATAAATACCTACCTCCTTACATTTTATTATCTTCGGTGAGAATGGAATCGTCAAATGAAAAACATCCCAGTCCACCACCAATACCTAGACATAGACAGCCCCCTCCAGAACCTAGGGCCCGGCAGCCACCGCCGCAGCCTCGTCGTGCTTCTGCTCAACCACCACCTATGCCGAGGGAGCGACAATCACCTCCACAGCCAAGGGAAAGGCAAATGCCACCACAGCCAAAATATTAATTAACGTTTTCATAAGGTACTAATCATACAATACATATACTTAGTCATTTTCGTTCGATAATTAGAGATTAAAGGAACTTATCTGAAGTGAAGTTCTATCATATATATAGAAGCATGAAGTATAATACTGAGTTTAGCATAATGTTAGTATCCAGATTGCCCCTCATAAATGCTACCTAAAACTACTTACACCTTTAAATTAATTTCGTAGACCATTCAGCCACAATGTTATATGCAAACAACTCGAGTATCCTACCAGTTGCTTGTAGCTTTCTAAAAAAATTACCTAAGTACCTTTCAGGTCAGGTTATGATGATTTTGATTTCTTGGATGCCTGTGACGTGTATGACCATGCCTGTACCTACAGATTTGGCAAAAATTAAAATTCTGCCTCTGTGGTGCAGAGTATTCACTGAGTTTCGACCATTTTGTCTTACTGCAGTACAACTTAAATATTTTATTGTATGAAACTAGTATCTCATAAGACTTTTATGATACACATAGCAGAGATATTGTGGTGTGTGAGATAACTGATTTTGCATGCAAGCTACTCACAAGAGACTGCAAGTGTAGGTCATTGGCGAATGCTTTAAAGTTTTTTAAATCCTGATAGGGTTTGGTATGACAATTCAATTATTCAATCTACTAATTTATACCTATTCAGTAACTATTCTTACTTTTTTCTACTACAGTGTTTATTGCAACATTTTTAATAACACAGCAGTAATGTTCAGTAAGAATGTATGTATGTAAAATTCTTTATTGTACATAAAAGAAAACAGTAAAACAGTAAGAATGTACAATGAAAACATTGTTATTGTTAAACCAAGTTGAGGTTGACCTTGGTATGAGTACCAATGTTCAACTATTTCTGTGTATCTCATTAATAACAGACATATTCTTTCTTGCTATTCACACAAATTGATGTATGAACACAGAGCAGTAATTAAAAGGAGATGTAATAATAAGAGTCTATGGGGAGGGTCACCTATTAAAAATCATCTACTTGCCAATAGATTCGCAAAAAAATCAAAGTTTATAACAATATAACACATAACACACTATAATATAACACACAGACAGTCAAGAAAATAACAATGGCACTCACTTGTTATCTACGTCGAGAGACGTTACTGTCCGCGAAAGTGTTAAATGTGTTGATTTTATATTGTTTTTTCACCCCTCCTTTTAAACATCCAAAAAGTGATGTTGGTCACCCACAAAATACAATGGGAAAATTTAATTTATATAAGTACATAAAACTAAGTACTATGTATGACTAGTAATAATATGTATTATTAAAATACAAAATTTATGGAAAGTGCTAAAATTAGTTTAAATGTTTTTTCTACTATTCCTCATATTTTTAATTATTGAGATTAAATACAGACCTGCCAGATTTCATCATCAAAACTAACCAAAAATGATACACCAAATTAAAAGTATTATACTATTTTGTAATATTAAAAATAAGTAAGTTTATCCAAATGTGAAAGGTAAGTTAGTTACATGAAGATTTAAATAGGTAAGTATATAGGTAATATATTTTTGATCCATTGTTAACATACTGTTTTTGAAAATTTATATTTAAGAATTTATTTTATTTTATAAAGTGTTTTCTACAAGATTTTTATATTTCAATATACTTGTTCCATTTTTAAATTGTGTTTAATTTGATCAAAAAAATAATTGTTGTTTACTTAACAATCGTCATTTTAGCCACAAGATGCCCACTGCAGGACATATGCTTCTCTCACGATGTAATTGCAGAATAATGTAAGTGAATAGAAGCCTATTTATATCATCATCATCCCTCATTCCACTTGAATCTACCATTACGATCCACCAGTTCACCGGATCCCAGGACACTTTTTTCCTCTTCGATCCAATGTTCGGGGGATTCAAATACACTCAAAACATTATAATGTTACTTCGATCCACAAGTGAGGGGATCCAAGGACACTAATATTTTTTCATATGTTTCCATACATACCATTAGCCGTAGTTAGCGTTGCCAGGTGTCTGGATAAGAACGGACATAGTTAGGCTTTTTGATTGCGCGTCCGGCCAAAATAAACGGTGTCCAGCTTGTCCGGCTTTGATTAGGCTTTTTACATTTATTTAATTTAACAAGATTTATGGTAATAATAAGGAAAGCTTTAAATACCGAGACACAAAATCCTCAATAATGTAGGGTGTCCGGCCGTTTTAGCCAAATGTCCGGCCAAACTGGCTGGTCTGTCCGGCTATTAGGTTTGGCGACCTGGCAACCCTAGCCGTAGTAATAAGATTACAAAAAAAATTTGAGTCACATCATCAAAAAATATTACGGGCTAACGGTGTTTTTTTTTTCTGTGAACCTCCTCATAATTTTTGTTATCTTAGTACTTTTTAAATTAATTTTCGAAAGGATAAACCTAACTCCATGTGTAAAATAGAGTAAATAAATTATTCGTCCAAGCGGATTTTCCTAGTTTTGTCGTCCGCTTACGCTTCGGGTACGCTGTAAGTTATGACCCTAGATCTGAGGGCACTGGTTATTATAATGGAGCGACTACCGTCTGACCTCCGTAACCCTGTAAAAAAGTTACAGGGAAACCTGACCAACAAGAAAGTGGTGTGTTAATAGCCAACACTGTCAGATTTTTTCAGGCTGCTTAAAGACACTAACAAAGTTCATCTATCGATAGCAGCCGTGAGATAGAAAATGCAACTAAATGGCGACCAATCCAATACAGGTCGTGTCTCGCCGTCGATTCCTGTACTTAATTTAGCAGCGGGGTCGTTGGATGGGAAAAAATCAAAAATATCGACGGGGTCCTACTAAAACTTTTATTTAAACTGATACTGGTGTGGAGAATAAATCTAGGAGGTACTCCACCACCAAACGGGCAGGTAAAAATGTTGACAAATAATTATGTCAATGAAATCATCATAATAAAACAAAAATGAAATAATGTTAGTTACTTTCTCATAAAGCAAAAGGAGGGTGTTTATCTTTTCAAATCGCCTATACAAGCCATCCATCCACTTGGATTTACCTTATGGAAGAACATTTTTATATACACTGTAAAATTTTAGTCGTTTTGGACCCATCGTCTAGTGGCTCCATTCATGCAACCGAACAAATTTCCCCAAGGAACATAGCTCAAACATGAAAAAAAAATTTGGACTTCCCATATTAAGTTAGGTCACGTGATGAGACATTTTGTATGGGAGGTCCAAAAATTACCGAAATAGAGCAGGCAAACGCTCGAATTGAGATTTTAAATGAGTAGGTAGTGCAATGTGCAAAATCAGCAATATATTCTTTAATATAGTTCTGCCTGGCTGATATCTACTTCCACTGCGTGGGTTGTGGAATCATGATTCGACCTTACTGCGACATCAACTGTACCTATCTATTTAAACTTATTTATCCCACATCGCCGCCCAACATGGGTCGTCTGTTTAATTTTACTATTTTGTTGCTTTTAAGTGGCGTGCTATCCCGTGCAAAAAGGGCAACACATGTGGAAACGTTGGGTGATGTGAGAGACCATCACATCATCAGATCTGGTTGGCTGGATTCCCCGTTTAGCTTCCCTAAAGGATGCCCGGATGGCTACCACTTGGATGCTACTGGACAATGCAGAGAAGTGTGGGACGACGATATTGGGGACAACGAAAAGGACGAATATTATAGTGATTTCTATTCTTGAATTTTGGTGCCAAATGTAGACGTGTTTACTTACTTTTTTGTAGATGTGTGCAGCATTTTATTATAATTTTTATGTATCTCTTGACCTTTAAAATTTGCAGATAATAAATAAAATTGAAGTGTTTTTACTCATCTTTATTAATTTACCACAATAGTCGTTTGGATTGGAAATATAGGTACGAGTATATTGAATTATTGTAACCACTAATGCAATGTCAATTTATTTGTAAGTATTCACAGATCATATCAAATTCTTTTCTCAAATTTTTTAATCTCCTAGAAATTTTTTCATAAAATTACTTTCTATTGAGGTACATTATTTGCGAGGTACAAATGGGGCGATGTATTTCCAGGTATCCAATTGGTCTAGGATCGGGTTACCAAATTCGAGGAGTAAATTTGACACGACCAGAGAGATAGCGCCTTGGAATCGGTTCACGTAGCCAATGAGAACTTCTTCAGTGATGGCGTTTACAATGGCGTCTATGTCTCCGCCGCCGATGACACCGCTTAGATTAGACTGAAAATGTTAATAATTTCTAAAAAGAAATGCAGTTTTTAAATAAATATAGAGACAGCTTACTATCAACACAGAATATAAATGTTACACAGATTATACTTATGCAGGTGCTATTGTCTATTCTGTGTTAAACTTTAAATTCTAATTTATTGAAGAAATACTAAAAAAATTAAGACGTGATTGCTACCTTGGTATATATAGTTAGATAAGTTAACTGCTAATTTAAAACAGTTACATGTATTAGTTAGAGGTTTTCTTACCTTGAAAGTGGGTATTTCAAAGGAAGCTTCTTCGATCCTATCTATCAGGACTGATGCGCCATCATCAGATTGCTTCAGGTGAAGGATGCAACTTACTCTGTAGTTTTCGACAACGAAACTGTAGAAACAGAATATAAAGTTATACCTCAAGTCTCAACAAAAATAAGGATGTAAGCAAGTTATGTAGGTAGTCTACACTAATATTATAAAGAGGAAAGATTTGTATTTTTGTGTGTATGTTTGTAATGAATAAACTCAAAAATTACTGTGCCGATTTCAAAAATTCTTTCACCATTGGAAAGCCACATTCACCCTGAGTAACAAAGGCTATATACCGCAGGCGGAGCTGCGGAAAACAGCTAGTAGGTAATAAAAAAAATATGTAGGCAAGTATGTAGTAGGTAATACAAGTAACCCATGTTCTTAGTACTTTACCTTAGTAAGACAAACAATTCTGAAAAGGGTCCAAAAACTCCGACTTATCCGCAGATAAGTTATTTTATGTATAACAACACCACAACCACAGCCAGACATAAAAGTTCATAAAAATGGGCAAGTATAGGGCCTTTACCTTGCTGGGCCCTTTCCATAGAGTGGGATAGCGTTGTAGAGATCACCAACTAAGTCGTATTCACCTGGAAACATAGAAAGTATACCTAAATTTACAAAGCTACCAAGTACATATAATTTAAAAAAAAAAATCTTTTTGATATTGGATCGTGTGCAATAATTATCTCTTACATATACCTACTTACAAAATATGTCTCAATCTTCATCTGTATATATGTCCTGTAATCCTGATCTTACAGCATACAAAATTACCTGACAGGATTTAAGTAAAACCGGTCTCTTCTTTTTTACCACCCACCACCCAGAGTTGAAATACATATTATAAAAAAAATCTAACTATTAATTACTAGCTGTTTCCCGCACTCTCCGCCTGCATCAAAAAGTAGCCTATGTTTGACCCCGGGTCTTCAACTACCTATATATGTCATCAAAATCCGTTCAGCGGTATGGCCGTGATTGCGTAACAGACAGACAGACAGACAGAAAAGTGTGGAAGTATGGATATTATACCTGCGAGAGATACACAAAATGATTATGGTACGACGTATAATTCTGTGGTTACAGGCTAATAAAACCTACCGGCATGAATGTCCAAACGTGGAAAGACGATGTCCAAATCAAATGTCATGTCCCTGAGGTTAAGATTGCTCTTGGGCACATCGAAACCGCCTAAACCAGTCAACAAAACATCTTTCAGTTTCATTTGAAGGCTGAAATAAAAATTTTGAGCATCGGAATTTGTCGGAAATGAGTACTTTTATAATAAAAGTTTAATAATTTACTTACATAGATTAATATAATAATTGGTCTCGCGCGCGCTCGACTAGATACCGTCCGCGTACTAGACAAATGCGGCAACTAAAACTATGCCTAATTCGGCGTACTCGCGGCATACCCGCGTCAGTCACGCCGCAACCGATAAGTGAGTTGGACGTCGAGATAAATTTAAAATGTTAGTTTAAAAACAGAAGCAAATATGCCAGTTTGCGTATTCAAACTATGTAGGAATACCTATAAGAAATAACTCTTTCTCGTTTCGTCTTTGCACATTGTCTTACACACACTAAAATATAAAGTTGCCGCATTTCGGAAACTGATTTTTCTTCATAGCGCGGTATTTAGTCGAGCGCGCGCGAGACCAATTATTAATCTAAGTTAACATAAAATAAAACTTATTCAGATCACCGGTAAACTTGTAGATATAGATTGAGATCTGAATTTATATTGCCCTTATCTATGAGCCTCTCCTCTCGGCTTCATTATCTTCTTCACATGCGGAACCCCTTCAATTTAGACCCAGTAAATAAATGGAGAAGTCTATTTTTGTTTGTTGGGGATTTTTATATGATAATAAGTAATAAATAAGTCTTAGATAATTTTTCATTGTTGGAGATAGTTATTGTTTATTACGGATGTGCCTATCTATCTCTTATATTTTATGACGCTTATAATTTTTTGATCGAATCACCCCTAAGAAGTAGATAAAATATAATTGCTTAGGTAGCGTGATTTTAATCAATATGCGATAGGTAATTGATTGATAAAGAGTTTGTTTTTCTTGGTTTTGTTAGGTACTTAAGTTTTAATTACTACTTATTTCGTAGTTCGGAGAAAATGGGTATCAAAAGAAATGTGAATATACATTCACCGACTCTAAGTTCCAAAAAATACTATTCTATACACTTTAAGAATATAAAACTTTAAAAATAGACGCTCAACCAAGTCTGCAGTCTGTGAACATGCTCTAGACAAACCCAACCACTATATGCGTTTTGATAATCCTCAAGTCCTTGCAAAGGAAAACAGATTCATTCCAAGGATGTTACGTGAAGCTATTGAAATTAAAAAACATCCTAATTTCAATAGAGAGGATGGATGGCAGGTACCGCCAGCTTGGGACCCAGTCATTAACTTAATAAAATCGCAAACTCGGAAGCAGACTGCAAGACCCTTAGATACTGTGAGCCAATACTGCGTGAATCGGAATAGTTCCCAATAAAAATTTCAGGCGGTAGTTTTGTAATCTTATGACATCAAAGACAAATGTTAACTTAGTCTGCCTGCGACCATGAACGCTGTAAAGTGTTTGAAACGTCAGGTGTAAATAAATAAGTAATAAACGCGATAAAACCGTATTAAAATAGTTTAATTTAATGAATATCAATCGCGAAAACATAAGAAAACATTACACTTTAAGAAGTTCGATAACGCACTCTGTGATAACCAACCCAACACCCAGTACCTTCTGTCTGTGCAAAGTGTTCAATAATAAATTTTTATTGACAGTTAACTCACTTGATAAGTCCGGCAGGAATGTTCAAGTCGAATTCTTCTATCACCAAGGGGTCGAGTGGTGGGAAACCGAAGATAGCGGAGCCATTGTTGATGACTCGCCTGACGTAGGCAATCAGCGGACGAATCAGCACGTTCAGCAAGATATTGCGCTCTTGGGGATCATTACTGATTTCTATGGTAAAAACGTAATTCTTTTGTTATGACTTCAGAATAGATATGATCAAAATAAGGCTATGCATCAAACAAATAGTCTTCTTTGTGCGAGACCAATTCCCTGTTGCTTTCTCTTATATTTCAGAGCTTAAGGTGTAGGTATTACACGCAGGGCCGTCTTTAACTATTTGAGGTCCTGGGCACATTAAGATAATGGGGCCCTATGACCTTGACAGAACACTATTTTGTTAGAATAGATAAAGAAAGTAGACCAACAAGGTTCTACATTTATTTTAATTTAGTAACTAACTATAAAATAATAGGAAATCCGTAAAACTAACTTGTTTAGCATTAAATCCTTAGCCTAAATCTATGTTGATTGCAGAGGTACCCTTCTGGATTTAAGATGAACAAAATCGTTAATCACTTCTTCAAAATCTATATGGTATTAAAAATATCACATTCTATGGACATCAGCGACAAACTGGTTAATCTCTCATAAAAGATTGTACTTCTTAATAAATTTTTTATTCGTTTCAATTTCGAGAAGGAGCGTTCTCCACTGCAGTTAGTTATCATCATGCTAAAAATATTCTCAATGCAATTTCTACGTTAGGAAATGTGTCTTAAATTTTGTTTTGCTTTAAAAGATGATATATTACCTGTATACTGTTAGGTGCTTTATTTTCACTCTGAACAGTTTTTATGAATTCTGTGAAATGTTGGCATTCTATTTCTAACTCCTTTTCATTTACATCTTCATCTTTGTCTCTGGTGTTATGTATGACGTTCGAATAGATTTATTTAAGGCATAAACACATCGCATCAAATTGTTTTCTTACACATTTAATACAATTAACCTAAACATACTAATATCGGAAAACCTGATTTTCGACCGAGAGTAGAGTACTAGCCCGGGGAATTTAGCAACTGTTTTATAGACCACCTTGCACTAAATCAGAACTGAACCTTTTACGATTTTTGTTTTTTAATTGATTAGAAAAAAAACTATAGATTTGTGTTATGATACTGAAATAATGAGCTTGTATAAATATAAGGAACAAAAAATATTTTTACCACATTTAATCAAATTATAAATCAGGTTAAACGTGAACTAAATACTACATTAGTTTAACTTTTGGACATAATTTTGTGTATTTAATATATAACAAAAAATAATATGGGACTAATGTTTTGCGGTAATGCGGCGTCAGTTTGATCTGTGCATGCATTGAATTAATCAAAATGTAGACAGTTATGTAAGATAATTTCGTCACCTCAACTATTAAGAGATTATTAACTTGGAAACAAAGTTCGAAAAGGTTAGAAACCTGGTGTAACTAGTAGAACTTTCTAGATTTTTTTTTTGTTTTATTTTTTCTATTTGTTTGTAGTTTTTTTTATCTCAAGAATAATAATATTTAGAAAAAAAAGAAGAGCATTCATTTATTATTTAATGAACAAAATGAACATTTATAACAAAAAAACCTTGGGCAACCCTTAAATTTTATACGTACGCATCACGTATTTCAACAACTGATGACACTCATCAACATATCGTGTAGATTACATTGTCTATCGACTATGTACATCCTGGTGTCATAGTTGTTCGGAACCGCCTCCCGGCCTCTGACGAAGTTCCTTTAACGACTACCAAATGGCAGCCGGGACCAACGGCTTAACGTGCCTTCCGAAGCACGAATAACACTGAAGAGACTTAAATCAACAATCATCACATACAAAACTGCTTAACACAATCCTAACGAAGAAAAGAAGAATCCTGAAGAGTAAGCCCTAAAAAACGCGCTTACGACACTTTTAACCTAAACTCGTATTATGTTAAACTTACATCCTAATTATTATCCCTTGTTATTACTAATTAACAGTTTCTTAAAATAATATCATATCTCGTGCACTCCTTGTACTTAAATGCGAGATACCGCATAGGCAACAAGACGAGGTACAAGTAAGTCGAGAGCTCTCATTATCCCATA
Source organism: Euzophera pinguis (assembly GCA_947363495.1). Lineage (NCBI taxonomy): Eukaryota > Metazoa > Arthropoda > Insecta > Lepidoptera > Pyralidae > Euzophera > Euzophera pinguis. Next base: position 9,155,469 of record OX376157.1, on the reverse strand, counting down.
ACCGCTTTTACGACGCCTACGGGCAGAAAGAGTGTAATACCTTTTTTCTGTATCGACTAGGTACTATTTGTTTTTTTTAAGGCCCTACGTCCAAGTTAATGTAATGCAAATATATTGAAATGGGGCTTTAATGTAAATTACATTTTGCACACAGTAGATTAAGGTCATTCACCCTTGTAGGTATCTTTGTATAGGGTTGATACGTGCCCATAGTGCCCAGGGGAAAAGAGGGCCTGATTACACGCTTTTAATCATTGGGCCTTACCTACTCGTTATTACAATGGATTGAATGCCTTTTTTTCAGAGAAACCAAATCAATTGGAACGTGATCTAACGTGCGTTTCAACAAAACTGGTGAGAATAAGGGGTTACAATGTCAGGATTTTCAGGATGCCTTGACACAGTCGGGATCAACGGCTGTTTGTGGGGTAAAAAATGTTTAACCCATTCGCTATTAATGAATGAATTCAGGAAGATGTATTTCAGGAGCATCTATGCATAATCCAAAAATTTTAAATCTATGATCTTACCTGAGTTCAATGGCAGGAAAATATCCTTCTTTCCAACACTGGGCGCGGCTGCAGCCAACGCGCACGACATCAATACCAAAATTAGTTTCATCCTAAAATGTATAATATATTTAGTCACTTTAGTATATTGCTATATAATACAAATCGATTGAGATCAAATCTGTCCAGAATATAGGAGGATATCTCTAGCTTTAAATTGTCCAGATCGGTAGCGCCTGATTTTAGCCGTAAATATCTACTAAGCTAAGTACGTATCCTTTCAACCACAAGTCTCTATGTAGATAATCCCGCTGCAAGGTATAGGTACCTACTATGCCGCACTAACTTACACTTTCCTATAAAAATACTTAAAAATAAAGAAATTGCAAAAATTCTGAAATCTCACCTGGGAGTTTCGCGTTTAGGAAACTACTGCCGCAATCCTTGACAATAACACTCATTAAATCAGAGTCTAATCTATAGTCGTTACGTAGAGCTGATGATCAGTGATTTGCGAATTAGTATGATAAATTAATAAAAACATCGTCGTTATCGAAAAAATCACTGTCGTTTACTTTTATCTGTTCCGTGTTAAGTACGGTAGCTTATTAGTGGTTTCGTAGTAGAGGTAGTTGGTTTACTACTTACTGTCGGTTAACTAACTTCGCTTTTTGGGGTACCATGAAATAGCTAACATAAGTAGTTACTCACCCGTCACAACTTAAGATACTTTTTAGCTCTTACTTCTTAAGTACTCTATCTAGCATCGTTTACTTCCATCTCAGAAATACTCGTCGGATCTCCTATTGCGAACTCGGTCTTAATCTTCTAAATGACTGATTTATTCCCTCATTAATAACTTATAAAAAAGTTTCAAGTTGATATTTTATTTCTTGAAGAAAAAGGAAGTCAGGAAATTCAAGTCTCTAGCTTAGTCCTTACCAAAAAAACGGGCAGTCGAAAATGGCTTTAAGAAAATTATGTAAGTTTATTTCTCAATTTAACTGAAGTACGATATAATACAATTATTTATTAATCTGAGTGATGGTAAGGATTTTTTTTTAATAAGAATAAAATTAATACATAAGACCACCCCGTGTCGTATCTGGCCCAAAAGTACCCATAACGCCAGCAGCATTCCCCCTTTGGATCGCTATTGATAACCTTTGAACGAGATACGACGTGAGTGGTTATCTTTGGTATTAACAAGTATGCGACGACCTAACTCGTTCATAAAAGCCCTAGCTTCCGAACCCCAAGCACCCGTGGTCTTAAAAGCAAATATAGAATACAAATAAATCTGGGAGATAGAGAGTGGTGCAATATAAACACACGGTTAAGAAATCAAAAGTAGGTAGTTTCAACAATTTATTAGTTTCTAGAGTATCGTAACGAGTATTTGCCAAGTATCGAACTTGTCCAGCACAGGGTTGAGGACTTCTATCCCATCTTGGGTGTACAGGCTTGAAATGTAACCGTTAAACCGGTTGATGTAGCCAGCAAGGAGTTCTTTTATCATCGCATTGAAGATGTCATCGAAGTTGTCGTCGAATTGAGTGGTGGACTGAAACATATAATAAAAACGAAATGAGAAACTTCTTTAATGTGTTCGCTTGAGTAGAAGAAACTAATGAATATAGTTGTATCTTAAGGGCGTGTGAGGCTTGTCTGATTGGAAATGGGGGGATTTTCACTTGTCGCCAGGAAACATTTTTTTTTCGGTAAGTAGGTAATAAAAGTCGTCTAAGCGTGTTTCACAGCTAAGTCCTTAGTCAGCTTTAAAGCGGTTTTGGTTATTACAATAGAGCGAAATCTACTTACAACAATTTCTTCAATGTAGAATTTGAAGGCTTCGACTCTATCAATCAGTATGGACTTTCCATCTTCAGATGGTTTCAAATAAATTTTCCCAAGGGCTGTCAAATTGTGCACCTCAATGCTGAAAAATAATCACTTATTACCTATTAGTTAGAATCTAAACATTACTTTATAACATTGTGTAAAATATCATGTTGTTGTTGTTGTTGTAGTATTTATTTGATAGATACTACTACGAAATTATATGGCGTAGATAGAGTATTAAAGAGTTCTTATATACATTTATTAAGTAAGTATAAGTATGTACTTACAGCTATGTAGCTGTGGTGTTTTTTATGTATTTGGAGCTAGAAGTAGCCAACTACTAGGTAAGTAACCATAGAGTGTGGCATGAAAAGCACTTACTTAAATATGCCCCGACCCTGTAATGGTATTGCAGGCCAAATATCGCCTTCCATCTCGTAGAAATCTACAAAATGAAAATAAGTAATTAATAAAAGTATCTACCTACGTAACATAAAACATATAAGTATTTATAATACTTATATCTTACCTACCTAAGTAACTTCACATATTGAACTCTTCTCTGTGGTTATCAGGGCTCATTGAAGAGTTGTATTAAGTTGTAAATAGTTTGTTAGCCTGTATTGAGTTTATTAAAGTGTAAACGTACTAGTTCACGTACATTTATTATTTCCCCTTACGCTAAAATTGTACAAATCAAATAGGATACTTAACTAAGTATTAAAAATACAAACCTGAATAAATTTTAAGTTGTGGAAATGTGATTTGTGTATCAATTGATATCTCTGTTTCGTCAAAGTCAGACTTTAATACGTAGAAATCAGCTAAACCCGTGCATCTGGACTTTGTGATGTTTGCCTGGAGACTGAAATAGATAATTATTTTTTAAATTCTTCATGTTCAAGCATAAGCATGTAACAAACAAGTACAAGACCTCACTTACAATCCTCCTCAGAAAAGACAATCAAATATCAACCTAAGTAATACTACCTACCCCGCCCCGAATAACTTTGCCAAGTACCTAATACCAGTCGTTAGTAGCCATAGATTAATATAGAATAATGGTAGAATCAACAAGATATATTGAATAAGTCCTGCCCACAGATAAATATGCAATAAAAATCGATTTAAGTAGGTACATACACACACTTTGGTAAGAAAGTTTGTAAGTTCTATTATCTCTAGACGTACAGGCGGACCTGAAGAATTTTTTTTCTGGATTAGACGATCCATCTATCGCAGAATTGTATTCTTAATAGATTAGTAGGTAGACCTACTAAGTAACATTTTGGTCACTAAGTATAGCGCCCATTACTTACCTGAAATATTTTTCGGTAAAGTTGACTGCTAAGTCACTATTGTATGGGTCCATCACAGGCACACCCTTCTCGTTATTGCCTGATCTGATCAAATTTCTCATCATTTCAAATAATTGATGGACTACAGCATGCTTGGAAAATCTGATTCGCGGTGATACATCTGAAATATGTAAGTAATTTCTCGTCTAAACGTAAAATCTTCAATCTTAAGGTATTATTTAACACTATATTTTGGGAAAGAGGATATCCTTTTTCCCAAAATATAGTAGTATAGTAATATAGTAGTGAGCAATATTATTGTGTATCTGTATATCGATTAGTGGATATCTAGGTATTTTTTTTATCATTTATTTTTAACACACAAATATACAATTTACATAAAAAAACCGCGTTACGGAAATTTCGTATGTAAAGGTTTAACGTCACTCTCAATCCAAATGCTTTTTCATGAGACGAAAATTTTCTTTCTCAACAAGTATTAAACGTTGATAAATTATGTTAATCTTATTTTGTTTAAAATATTAGCAGTTAAATAACAAACCGGCTGATGTCAGACTTCCTGAGTTGATAACTACGAGTACAATAAGAACGGTCAGTAAAACAAACTTCATGGTCAACTATATGGTAGGCACACTAAACCTGTAACCTGTTCAAACAGTTAACTTCTTGTGAATGAGTTATCAAGCCGAATTAGTACTTAACTTGTTGACGATTAACAAAAGGTCAAACTGATATGAATTTCGAAATATTTTGTGTAGGTGTAAGATAAATAAAATAATATCACTTGAAGCATTTACCTACTTACTCCTTTAGGTATTGTCATAGATAGGTACTTAATTAGAAGTTAACTAATGTAGTTTTTAGAATCAGAGATGTATCTAAAGAGATGTTGAAGACCCGGGTTCAAACATAGGCTACCTACTTTTTGTCGCAGGCGGAGTTGCGGGAAACGGCTAGTCTATAATAAAATATGAAACTATTGGACGTGAAAGCGTAACAGACAGACTTTCGCATTTATAATATTAAGTATGGATTTTCTAGCTATATACATATGATATATATATCACATACCACTCATTATTGAAAAATACCTACTCTGATTACATGCTAGACAATTTAGATCATAAGTTTACAACGCCGATAAATTGTTGTAATCTATTATTGCCAACGAGGTATAACGTATTTTAATTGAATTAATTTTCCCATCCTGACAATAGCGAAGCGTACACAATGTTAGTCGTTTGGTTTACAGGACCTTGACATAATTCAACGACAAAATGGACGAAATCTCCACGGCATGAGTCCAAATAACCACACCCTTTTGCTTATCTTAAATCGGTTAGCTCAATGCTCGGTAACTAATGCTACGTATGAAGTATAAGATAATTGAAAATATCTAAAAGTGGAGCTATAAATAGGAGAGCTGCAATTTTAAACAAAACAAATAAAAATATTCCAATTTCAATATAGAGGATGATTGGCAACAGTTTGGGATCCGGTCATCAATTTAATAAAATATCAATCTCAACAGAAGACAGCAAGAGTCAAGACCTTTAGGTACTGTGAGCCAATACCGCGTGAATCGGGATACCTAGTGTCCAATAAAATTATACCTACCTAGACGGTAGTTTTGTATTCTTATGACATCACAGATCTACCTGCGACCATGAAAGCTGTAGTGTAAAGTGTTTGAAACGTTAGGTGTAAAATAAATAAGTAACGCGATATAAACCGCGATTATTTTAATTTGATTATAAACAATATGACAATGTGTTAGTGTGATGATAGGATTTTACAGTTTACTATTTGAAGACGCTACGGAGCTTTCCGAACGCTGCCCAGCCGAGTTGGATTCGACGAAAAACCTCGTCCTTGAAGCTGGAGTTGCCAGTATGGATCAGCTGGCCCAAGTAGACATAATGGTCTACCTACAGCTTCAAGGGTTTGGGTCCTAATATAAATCGGTTATGGCGCAATATGGCCATTAAACATTACAAACATGCTGGGAGACCACGTTGAGGTCGCTGAGCATGGTACTTAAGTCCTCCAGCCATGATCACGATATCGTCGGCAAAACGAAGGTGAGTGATATACTAGCCAATGCGGCACCGCCCATGTTTCGATCGAGTCGAAGGCTTTCGGCCACTATGTCTAGTGTTCATAGTCCATAAACACTAGACATAGTGGCCGGTTATACTCCTTGGTCTTCTATATAACCCGCCGCAGCATATGGATGTGGTCTACGGTACTAAAACCTTTTTGGAAACCGGCTTGTTCCGGAGGCTGGAAGGCATCGAGCCTGCTCGCGAGACGATTCGTGATCCCCCTCGAAAACAGCTTATAGCTCAGGAGCGTGATGGGTTTATAGTTGTTCAGTAGGGTATTATCACCTTTTTTGAAGAACAATACCACCACGCCTGTTCCACGTCTTTGGCGTCACACCCTCGAGCAAAAGAGAATTAATGAGCTTCTGAAGGACTTTTAGTACCGGCGTTCCGCCCGCTTTCTAAAGTCTGCTGTGATTCGGTCTTCGCCCGGCGCCTTGTGGTTCTTGAGCTGTTTAAGGGCAATTCTAATCTCGTACAGGCTGATGTCCGGGATATCTTCGGTATAGTGTCGGGTAAGCCTGGCTCTTGGGTCTTTAGCCAAGCTTCCTACAGGTACTGAAGTGTTGAGTTGTCCGTAAAAATATCGTTTCGCAAGGATTTCTGGATTTGCCTATTGAGCTGCCGATAGACTTCGGCATCTTCGGAGGTCTGCAGCGTCATAGATCGCCGCGTAGCCATCAGATGTAGGGTCTGAGGTGAAAATTCTCTTTCCCGCCGCCTGGACAACTTCTACAAACCCTTTATTAGCCTCGTCCACAGTACGAGTATAGATCCTATCAAGCGACTTCTCTTCGTCTGAGATCGATATTCAAGATGCCTCTTATAATCCGGTGATCGCTTCCTATTTTAATCTTGCTTATCACATCTTGAATATCTCACCTATCTTGAAAAAATATATTACACTATCTAAAAATAATAAACTAAATGAAATCTAAATTAGGTCCCCTGGGCAGAGTTCCCATCACGCAGGCAGCATTCCCGCGTTGAATAGCTATGGCTATTCGTTGAGCGAGAAAGCTGCCCGCGCGAGGGTCACCCGTTGCCTCTTTTAGGCGTCTACTGATCTCCCTGTGAAGACCCCGCCCCGCGCACCGGCGCGCCATGGCCCTAGTGTCTCGACACCAAAGGCTGTGAACTCGTACTGAGTGCCGAGACAACTATATTTATTATACCTATCTTGAATATATTGACATCTTTGAATATCTCTCTCCTCGTCGACAGGATGAAGTCTATCTACTGTTTAACTGGAGCTTGGCTTTTTCTAGTGGGACCTAACCAGGTCCACTTTCTTTGCGGCGGCTTCCTGAAAAAAGAGTTCATCGCAAAGAGTCCCTCTTTATCCAAAAAGCCAGCCAGCATATTGCATTGCTAGTTTCGCTGCCCATAGCCAAAGTGCCTCACCCTGAGCTCCTCTCTATCGCTCCGACCGCCGAATCTTGCGTTAAAATCCCCCATAACCATCGTAAAGTAGGTTTTGGAAGCGTGTATGGCTCTACTAATGTCGTCATACACCGCTTCCACCTCTTCATCTGAGTATTCCCCGTATGACCTTCAACGAGTATCTCTTCGATACTCTGAGTATCAGGTATATTACCCTACTGGAAACGCTCTTAATGGTTTTGACGTTGTTTATGAGGGATCTGTGAAACCTGTCCAACCTCATAGTCCGGACATTGTGCGTTATTAGGGTCAATTGTCGTCGGGGGTGGAAGTCGGGTCGACTCCAGGGATTCTTCGTACGGGGGTGCGGGGCCCCGCCGCTGCCGTGATCCCTCCCGGAGCCAGGCACAGCAGGGCCGCCGGGGACTGGGGGCCTGGTTGTTGTCTAATAGTCGTCGTGTCCAATCTGTTAGGTAAGTACCAAAGTACCATTTGGTGACATTTCAAGAAATTTCCATGTTCGGAAAAATAACAAATCTTAAGTGGTTGCCTAATTAAATAAAACTGCCAAACTTACTTGTGGTTGAATTTTAGGGATGGCTTTACTTAATACCCGAGAATTAAAATACAATTGAACCACGATTTAGATTAATGGCTCAAATATTACATAAATAGAATATAAAAGTTTTTGAAAAAAAAATCTGAACGGACTTCAAACTAATCTGAAAAGGAAGAAATAATCAATTTGTTGTTGGTTATTAAATGTGGTTCCATAACAAACACTTTAATTAATTTGAAGTCCTTTTAAAATATAAAAGAATCTCAGGGGAAGATGCAAAGAATTATTCTCCTACTACTTAACTTTAAAGAGTTTATTTTATACCTTTCATCATCAGCTCATCAACGTAATATGGTGACTACTGGACGTAAATACTTGACTAGCATCAGAAAATATATGAAAAATGTGACGTGTGCCTAATATTTAAGGTTTACCTGGTATCTCATCATCAGATACTTACTTGGTGACAGTGGGACAACCTCGGGAGTATGCCCTTTCGTATAAAAAAAGAATTATAAAAATCGGTCCACAGTTGGCAGGGTAATCGGTGAACATAAATGTCGCGTTCCTAAAAATTTGAGGTTTTAACTCCATTTTCCCAGGATCTCATGATCAGATCCTAACTTGGTGACAAAGGGACCATGTCGGGAGTATGCCCTTCAGAATAAAAAAGAATTATAAAAATCGGTCTACAATTGGCGGAGTAATCGGTGAACACACATGAACATAGAACCTCCTCCTTTTTTGAAGTCGGTTAATTATTATAGAAGATACATTGACATACAAAATAAATGTATCTGAAGGTATACGAGTTTACAGAACCGATTAAATAGGTTAGTGTTGACGACATTCGCCGTAATGTCGAATTGCTTCATCGACAGTTGTAAAGCGAAGATTTATGGCTATTATTGATGTACCAGCCCATTCGACCAGATGTCAGAAGCAAGAGCGAGTTACGATCTTAAGTATAAACAGACAGCTTCTCCGATTAACAGAAACCAGCTAGTTATTGATAATTTTATATCTACAATTAAGTAAGTAAAAAGGCTGTGGCGGGCTTCTCAGCTCGGCTATCTCGTTATGAGACTAATATATGGGGGACCTGCCACACGAAGTAGATGAATAGGAGTGTTGTGGTGGTATCTTCAGTAAAAATGCACAAATCCGATGATGATGATGATGATGATGACACATTAATCAATTATTATAACTGAGGTCTTTTGGTTAGGTAATTAAAATAAAAAATACATAAAATTGGAGCTGTTGCTCCTTCGAAAGGAAAATGGAATGTGATGAGATGACGTGAAAACAATGTGCATAAAAAAAGATGATTCGAAAAATGAAATTATTTTAAAATAAAATGGTGGTTATGATATAAAAAGGTATGGAGAAATAAGACCCATCTGATGGTAAGTGGGCACCGAAACCAATGGGCGCCCGCAACATCAGGATTATAACGTTGGACATGTTCCATACTACAAATGTATAGAATTAATGTCTCGCAGACAAATATGCGTGATAGTGGTTTTTTTTCCATACATGTTAGAACTAAACGGAAAATATGCGTCCAAATAGTCTGACAATATCACCTATCTATATATCTTATCTACTGTACAGAATTTATAACACACTGGATTTATACAGGCTGATCTTTTTAAAGCCAGCCAAATTTTTACTATGTCTCCATACAAAATTTTACCAGCTGATCACCACGTTTGTTTAAGACATTGAAACATTTTTTGCGATTTTCTCTTCGTTTATTTAAAGAAAAAAAAGTCGAATTTCACGTACACTCAGTCTGGTACAGTGTAAATCTGGCCGATGTTTAAAATGTTATGCTGTATAAACTTCATCACATAGGAGATTGATTGCCCTAAATAAATTATAGTGGATGATCAATGTTGTAAATTAAAAAAATAGGTCAGCCTTAAGACCGCCATGTCATTGAGAGCGTGACGAACCAGGAAAGGAATCGGACGATTTAATTAAATGATACGTTGAAATTTGTATGACCTGACATATAGGTTGGTACATCTACATAGAATAAACTATCGGTTCATGTGGCTTCGTAGTCAGGGTTCGATAATGCTAAATAAATAAAACTGGCCTTACTTTTCCTTTCATGATTTTATGAAATAGAATAGTGTGAGTGAAAAGTGTAAACAGATACTTAGAGATACGAAGAAATTTAGAGCCCTTAGTAACATTATGTATGCACGATGTATAAATCTCATTGTACCTATACCACCGTTGTCTGTTTTCTGTTACTATCGGCTTATTTTTGTTAGGCCGTGAACTTCCCTCGTCGAGATAAAATCAATTTTTTTGCACATAGATAGTACCTACATTTATTACACATATTTTATACCCACCATATAACATAGGTACTACGAAAAGACCACTCATAATTACTCATCACCATCTGAGCGTGTTTCTTGTTGCGTCTTCAGCCTATAGCCTATATCTACGCTTCAGGTTTCTCGAGTGCTAATTTTGAGATTACTTACTCACCCAAAATTTGCGAGTCGAATGATTTTCGTTGGGTTTCGGTTTACGAGTAGGCTCTACGATAGAGTTCTATAAGTTCTATCTACTCTAGAATTCTCACTAAATTTAATTTTGTACATTATTCAGGAGCCCTATTTTTAAAAGCGTGACTCACGCAAAATCGGCAAGACGAATAATTTTTGTTAGGATTTTTGTTCGGTAAAGAAGGATTTTTGTTCGACAGTGTTTTACATTTCAAAAATAAGGCTTCGAATCGGTAATGCGCGTTTGATATACGGCAGTACAGCAGGTTAGTTTTCTTCATTCGTTTTATAAATTGTGACTATAGAATTAGGTTTAAATATAATTAAAATAAGTAATTATTAAGGTACCTAAAGGTATACTCTGCAGCCCCCTTTTTCTGTTTTATTTGTATTGTCGTTACAAATATAGTGTTGTTTATGTACAAACGGCTGTAGAGGAATGACTCCCTAACCTCAAGTGTCGCTACCGAAAGGGGTCATTATTTCTCTGTAGCAGTCAGGAAGCTCCGTGGCTACATGCTATTTATTCTTCGTCCAACTACACCATATATTTCAGTTTCCTCGATCTCCTATGACAACATAGCCGCGTGGTCTTTGGTTGGACTAAAAAAAACTTTACTGAAGAGTGTGTTCAAATAAAAATTTAAATAAAATGTTAACAATATAAGGGATAAATCAATTTACTTAATTGTTTTTTGTAATTTAGTCGTGTCATGATGTGGAGAAAAGTAGCAATTTGTGTCGTTGTATTTTTTGTTGCACTGACGTGTGTAATTACGGCTCCTGCTTATAATCATTGTAAGTATACGAAAGACTACTTTACTGAAATTAAGAAGTACGCTTTCACGGCCAAACCGCTGAAAGGATTTAGATTAAAGGTTAGAATATAGTTGAAGACCCGGGGTCAAACATAGGCTATTTTTTACAAGAGGAGCTGCGGGAAATAGTTAGTATATAAATAAATAAATCCTGAAATATCGATAAAACGAGCAAGATATAATATTTAAAACAAACGAAAAAATATGTTATTTTCCATAATTTTATGCGATCACAAGCCTATTAAAAAATTTAGTTAGTAGGTTAATAGAGAGGTGCATATTGTGTGTAATCTAATAAGCTTTATGTAACTATTCTCGTTACCTTAACTGCACTGATGAACGCATTCCCATGGTCTTTTCTTTTAGAAGCATTATTAGCAATAGCTTGTTAATAACTTGTTTCTATTTGAAATTTGTGAAAATTTCAAGTATTTGGCGCTTCATCTCTTTACATTTTACCAGTTAAAACGTTAAAAAAAAACAGAAAAATTATAGTACTTAGTTTAAGTTTTCTCAGATACTTAAAATTGTATTTAGAGGATTACTTTTTAAACACCAATCAAATTTTCTTAGTGATCAACTGCCATGATTTTAAGACTGGTTGGAAGAAGGCCAAAATTTTTTCTCGATTTTTACTTTGTTTTATTGACAGTAGTTGCAAAATAGCCGGTGTTTAAACAAAGGCAACCTGTATATATTGAAGATTTTTAGCCGTTTACGATCAGTCTCTCTCTCTTACTGTCTCATCGTGATTTTCCGACTCCATCGATTGATTGATTGCAAAAGAACTCAGACCCGCTTATAAACAAAAATAAAATACTTATGTACTCTTAAACATTTTTATTTTACTTATTTATTGCTCTCCTATACAAGTAAGCAAAGAGACCAGAAGAGGTACCTATAGGCAAACCAAAATTATCTAAACTTAACAATCACACATTAATATTTCAGTACGAGGACCACATTATACAATAAACAGATCCCCAGACCAGAACACTCCTTACATCGAGGTTCGGAACTCTACCTACCACGGTTTCGGACCACGGGAGGAAGCCCGCGCGATGTGCTCAGTCAAAACCCACGAGGTCAATGCCACTGCCAATGCAACCATTACAAGAAGACTACACGGAGTAGTAACGTCTAGTGAGTACATTATATTTACCGAAGAGGTAGACGGACCGAGATAGGAAACCTGGTTAAAATAATTTACCTGAAGTACTATTTTTGAAAAGTATGGCTCAGACAATATTGGTGAGTCGAATGATTTTTCGATTTTGAATGATTTTCATTCGACATTATAAGTCGTACATTTCAAAAAAGGTCCCTAGCTCATTTTACAGTAATTTCGGTTCCGCTTAACCGATAGATATTAACCCAAAATATTTAACATTAAATATTATTTTTATAGTATTTAACACCCTCAAATAATCATTTTTTTTACAAAGTTAGAGACCGTTATTTTGAGAACTTTCGCAGTCACATCATTGGAGCGTGCCTATGGATGGATCGGTTGGGAAAACGAATACCGGTTTTCATTCCTGAGGAGAGGCTAAAGATTTTGAGTTACTATGATGTCTCCCGTTGTAAACATTCGCTAAACTTTTCAACAGCATACTTATAATATCTTCTTATAAAATGATAGAAACGATGTCATTGGAGACTGTTGATGACGCATTCGACTAATTATAGGGCAACAGTCTCCTGTAGCCCTATAATTTGTCGAATGTGCCAAAAGCGAGCATGATGAATTTGGGACAGTCTGGGCTCCTAAAATGGTACGATTTGCACAAGCGTGTCATAGCTCTTTGTTAAGCCATAGCATGACACTTTTGTTGTAGGTACCTAAAATGGTCATCATCATTTCGTGTAGTTTACATTGTCTGTCGACCATGCACACCCTGGTGTAAAAGTAAAAGTAGGGATTTGTTTGTTGTGCCGCAAAATAAGTGTTTTCTACGGCCCGACTTGAATTCATCGCCCGTAGGTAGCATTTCTATTTTAAGCTCTTAAGCGTACCGTATGGGGTACATTTTGTATGTTTGATAAAACATTCCTATCGGAATGTTTCATCAATTACCTCAGAGTTGGTTAATACAGTAGATTTGGGAAGTTATTTTGACTAGTTTTAAAACAGTATTCAAAAAAAGCTAAATCTAATGGTACAATACCTACAACCATCTGTTCCACTCAAGAAAAGACAATGACTTTTTTTATTTTATTACAACAGGAGAGCTTCACAGTGCAATCCAGCGTCTGGAAGTGATAATCTTCGGCCAGATGCAGCAGTTGTGGCAGAGTTTGGACTTACTCCGATCGCACTTGGTGAACGACCTGCGAACGCCCTTCCCGGACAGAAAGACTATCTCATTCCGATATAAGCCTGGCATGAAGTAGCGTTTAAAAGATATTCGACGAATTTTCATGCTTTCAGCGTAGTTGATTGGATTTGGAAAGTAATAGCTGAATAACTCAAACACACCAAGTCATGATCCATATGTATATAGTTGCTGGGTCCAATCTAAAGTAAATCAAGGGTACTGCCTTATAACACACGTCTGTTATTCATTAAATCGACGGGTTAAGGGAGGCTGTCGCCGAATAAAAATAATCAAGGCAATTTTTTCGGTTCGTACATTACAACCTCCAGAAGCCCCTTTTTTTCTACTGCCCAACTAATTGTTCACAAGTTGAGTAGTCGTTACAAGACGCCGTAAGACTAATTGCAAAATATGAAACAAGACAAGGGGGATGAATATTCTACGGTATTTGTAAAGCAGACAAAAAATGGAAAGAACTTACTAAAGAAATTATATTTTCGTGTTACATATTGATTTGGCTTTATTATCTTAATTACTTTAGCTCGAGGCCGCTCATGCCTTGACTGATAAAATCAATGAAACCATCCCAGAAGATAAAAAAGGTCGCACATTTAAAAAAATAAAACACAATGTAATAAAGTTCAATTTATTAACAATTAGTAACCTGAATCAGCGGGTTAACCGACAAAGTTCTACAACACGTTTGACTGCTCGAACTTTGCTGGATAATAACAATATAATACGTTAGTTATAAAATAATTAAGTTTAATGTAAGTCTAAATGCCAGTATTAATAAATATTAACAAAAATAATAAACAATTTAAGTATAATGCATTTCATATTCACTTCCTTAATTAAGATAAAAAGTTATACATTCATAGCTTTCCTGTCATTTAAGTATTTATGATAAGTTATTAACTTAACTTAAGATATTAGATATTAAGTATTGGACGGAATACAATTTTGTCTTTTTCGAACATGGACAGGACATACAATCGCCATCATTCAACAAATCAATTATTATAATCGATTCCACAATTTGATTAGGTATTTTATACTTTTTACTTATCTTTCAATGTAAAATATTATCTAAAAAATACAAAATACATATTTGATTAGCCCTGATTCTACTGATTGTCATGCGTTCAAACTATTGTTAACAAAAGTTTGATATTTAAAACAACAGCATACTTTAGTGATATTCATATTACTGAAAAAATAAATAATAAACCTGTCAAATAATGAATATGAATAATTTTAACAATACTTCTGTTTAGAATTTAAATGTTAGCTAAAGGGAAATGTATCTCACAAAAATCTTTTACTTTGATTTTAAAGTTTATTATAGGTCTGGCATGTATAGAATATATTTTGAATAAATTTTACTAGAGATTGAGCGAAATAATTCAAGGCAAAAGCGTATAGACCTGTTCCCTCTTAGTTTGTTAAAAAAATTAAGCTAACAACGATGTTGTATACCACTTTAAATAGTACGCTTTTATCCAGATTTGTTTGGCTCAAATTCCCGGAAGATACTAAAAATAAAGAATTTCGTAAGTGAATTATATTCCTTGCTAAGCCGTTTACACACTAGACGATATTTGTGCGCATAGCTCATCGAGGGCTACCGTTCCTGTTCCCACTAATTGGCGCCACTGTCGAGTAAAAAATCTTCCAATTAAAATTGTAGGTAGCAAAAAATATTGAGCATGCCGTAGTGCAGACTCTTTCGTACAACTCATACACAAAAGCGCTACTAGTGGCGAAACTGGCGAATTTATATGCGGTAGCATTGAAGGTATTATTTGGTCTAGTATATTAGAACATGTACAGTCAGTTACAAAAGTGCATGCATAACTTTTAGAACAAAATGTACTATAGGTTATGTACGCATTTTTATAGCTGACCGTATTCAGTTTTTAAACTACTTCTAAGCATTTTCTGATCATCTAAACTATTAGCTGCATTAAAATTGGAGTTGTTTTGGTACTTGATGTCAAGCGGCGGACGCTTGGAGATATCGCCTCAGTTCCTCCTGCGTGTCGAAGATCATGACTGGGAAGGGAGAGCCGGGCACGTGGCGACCGGCCCATCGCACCTCCACGCGGTAGTCGCCGGGTTCGGTGGGCGAAAACTGGGGACAAGAGGCATTATCGTTAATATTCATCCTGCATGTATCAAACCTCTATGTCCAGGCTTTTTAACCAGCTTCCAGTGGTGGTAAGTTG
Organism: Euzophera pinguis; assembly: GCA_947363495.1. Taxonomy (NCBI): domain Eukaryota; kingdom Metazoa; phylum Arthropoda; class Insecta; order Lepidoptera; family Pyralidae; genus Euzophera; species Euzophera pinguis. The sequence goes on along the minus strand of OX376157.1, from coordinate 9,139,857 downwards.
GCGAAGTTCCGAATTTTTATTATTTGGACAAGAGGCAGATGTTATATGACGTGACATGTAGTAAAGATCATTCATTCATACATTTTAAAGCTAGGCTCTTGTCGGTGGAGTTTTTTTCCATTCTTTCATATCACTTGCCAGTTCTTTCTATGCGGTTTAAAATAATATGAGGGAAAATCATTTTGAACTGCCTCCGTGGTCCAGTGGTTAAGGCGTTCGCCTTTGACCCGGGGGTAGTGGGTTCGATTCCCACCGGAAACATACTTTGTTTAGTTGTTTCCAGTTTGGTTAGGACTTTGCAGGCTTGAATCACCTGATTATTTGATAACAAAGATGATTCCGTGCTTCGGAAGGCACGTTAAGCCGTCGGTCGGTCCCGGCTGCTATTTGGTAGTCATTAAAGGAACCACGGCAAAGGCCGAGATGCGATTCCGAACAACTCTGACACCTGTACATGGTCGATACGCCCTGCATCAAAAAGTAGCCTATGTTTGACCCCTGGTCATCAACTATATTCATGCCAAATTTCATCAAAATCCGTTCAGCGGTTTGGCCCTGAAAGCGTTACAGACAGACTCTCTCACTTATAATGGAAGTATGGATTGCATGAAGATCATACCAATAATCACTTAAAAAACAACGTAATAGCGTATATACCTGCGCAATTCGCAAATGAATCTAGGACTACATAACACATACTGGGTGTAAAAGTTCGTTTGACTATAGGAGTTATTAATTCCATATAATGGGCGTGAGGTGGTTTCGTAATACTGACACCAGGGCATGGGGGTGAGACCAAAAGATAAAAACATGTTGAACTTATCTAATAGAAAGTAAATTCTTTAAATCGGTTCAGAAATGACGAAATTATGCGATATTTCACCTTTCGGATTTACGAAGTCGGTTGAATATTAACGCTTCAGACATTTTTACGACGTCTTAGTGCTAACATCCAGCGTGACTGGGTTAAAAAATATTCATGAACAATGTTTTTCAAACTACCCTTAGAGTGCTTCATATTTGTATAGTTAAATTTTGAATTAAAAATATAGTCTCACATAAAGAATGTTTATCAGATAAGACATCAAAAGCTGATTTTATTTACAACTAAAACTACCACACGAAACGATATGGGGGACGTTTTAATTACTATCGACTCATAGAATTTAAGATAGCGGCATAATCAGATGTTTGTATTTAATAACAATGATGTATGGGGACAAGGGCCGCAGATATCAATGCGAATTTGATGTTATCACGGACTTAAATCGATTGCACCTGTTTTCAATATAGTAGTTCGATAAAAATATATAATCCTTTATTAGGGAAAGCGTCAATTACGTAGCCCTGAAAATCTACGCCTAAGAACGCCTGCCTACTCCATTACTTTCTACTCTGATTCTTTTACGTCCAAAGCAACACGACTGTGGAATTCCCTACCACTGCCTATATATGCCTGCCGCAAGTAAAGTCCCACTTTGATTCCTCACTGTAGCTTCGACCTTATTTAGTACATCTTGCTTCAGTTTTCACTTCTCGTGTATTTTTTATAGTTTATTTATTGTATTATATATGTATATATTCCTATATATTTTTTTATTTATATATCTAAGTATTTATTGTAGGTAGTTTATGTATCGTGTTATTTTTATTTTCTGCCTAGCGTGATTCTATTCTTAATATCCGTATATCTCCTTTCTTAAATATTTCAAATTACCTTAAGGTTGCCTAGAAGAGATTGCTTATGCGATAAGGCCGCCTTTTGTAAACAAACTGTGTTTATATTTTATGTGACATACTTATGTTTTATTGTTCTGTGTGCAAGGAAGTGTTAAATAAATAAAATAAATCTTGATTTACGGACAGACGAACAGACAGACTTACACATCCTATAAAGTTTCACATGAAAATAATTTATACTGGTCTTTCAGCTCTCACGCACGATGCATCTCTACGCGAATGGTGGCTTTGGGCCAAAGTATTACCGACATCTCTTAAAGCAGAGTAAAAACGAGTGTGAAAGCGAGATGTCGCCTTACAGCTTGTATTGCGCCATCTCGCTTACGCACTCTTTTCCACCCTGCTTTAAAATGGTGGTAAGCCCTCTTGTCTCGCATGCACCATCAGACTGTCGTGTTATTGCTGTCTAGAGCGTTTTTGGATTTTTTCAAGGTCTGTTTACTTTTGGTGAAATAAAGTAATTTAATCAAAAAATATAGATGATTTATCTATTGATGAGAATTAGTTGTTCTATGGTGACGATGTGACGTCATCATAGTTACCTTGCAAAGTATGGTCCTGTCTTTCTGGCTCTCGCGCTGCATTTCAACACGGAAGGCGCCCTTGGGCCCCCGCACTCTCACGGTGAGTTGTCCCGCACCCGCGCCCCGCGTGTCACAGAGGAAGCGTGACTGGAATGTCGCCAGCACGCCTGGCTCTACGCCCGGCCCGTATACGCGAACCTGTGTCACGTCAAACGTGTTAAATTGTATAGGTACAAATTCTGTCAGTGTGCACTTTATGTACATAACGAAATTGAGATGTTGACCCGACAAGAAAGTTCTATTTTCCTTGCAAAACCTGGTGTCAATTGAATTGCCTACGAACTAGAAGTGGGTGAAGTCGGGACTTAATGAATAAGTGCGGATGGAAAGAGATGTGTGAGCGTGGAACTGTTCAGGACGTGCAACACATTATAACATCTGTCCCCTCACTAAATATAATGCTGACATGACATACTGGTTCACCCTTGAAGGTGACGCTATCCAATGGATTGAGCAACTAACACAACACTTTCACAACTCACGCGACAACGATTGACGTAAAGAATATATTGACTAACCGCGTTAGACAAAAAAAAAAAAGGAAAATTAAGAAGAGTAATTAAGATCTTGTATTTATGGCAATAAAACGAAATACTAAAAAAAATTAGGTGAAAATTTAAGAATTACCTTGGAAGGATCTGGCGCTCCAGCCACTTTGAGTATGAAAGGCGAGCCGGGCACGTGTTCGCCGGCGAACTGAATGCTGAGCACGTGCCTACCAGCTTCAGCCGGTTTCACGTTGAGGGTGAAAGTCCCGTCGCCATGCTCGTACAATTCACAGTACGCCACCTTTGGGAGATTCAATAACTTGTAATATCTTTATAACACAATTCTTTATTTATTGGCTGCGGTAAATACTAACCATGAGGTGGGCTGTGCCTGTTTGCCTACTTAATTGTTAAAAAAAAAACAATATATTACAAAGTAAGAAAGCAACGGCGGTTTTACCCCATGTAGAGCTTCCATTAAACTGACCGATGTTAAACTAAGCGCGATGGCGATTTTTGGATTTTAAAATTAGTGGATACACGTTGTGCGTGTTCGCGCGTCGTTTTGATTGCGACACGTTGATTTGTTTGAGCTGTTCATATTCTAGCCATAGTTTGGATCAAAACACGTAAAATGTGATTTCAGTGAGTGTCTGATAAAAGAGTAAATATTTGACCCGGAAACGCAATGGGATAATGAATAGCATTGTTTCAGTTTCATTGCATAAAAAAGTCAAGTATTTTAACACGCAAATGAGTATTAGAATACATGCATGGAGTTATGGACATAGCTTTTTTTAGCAGACCACGGCACAGCGACCGGACAAATTAGCTATACCAGGAAACATACAAATTCAGTCAATTTATAAAAAAAAATCTCACCATTATCACACCTTAGATCAATAAAATGAAAAGAGTCAAATGAAAACACTTTAACATACCTTGTTAGGTCCGGTACAATGTGCTGTGAGTTCGCCGGGTCCGGCGCGGCGCGTGTCTATCCACGACCGGATCTCGTGTCCGACCACGCCGGACGCCAATCCGGTGCCGGAACACACCACACGGGATGCGTCTCCGCTTTCCCCTCCCGCTGATACGTTCACTGTTAGAGGACAACCTGCGATAATAAGAAAAAAAATATAAACTTGATGTAAAAATAATTGCTCGACAAATGAGTTAAAAATATGTTAAGATGTTGTTTGTCATGCACCAGGCACTCCATACAACATCGGCGAGCTCGATGCCTATTACGACTACTATGATTCGGTTGCGTACGCATACGAGTCTGTGTGTGTGTTACTCGAAGGGTTGGCTATTTACCGTACCCTTTCTGCGTCATAGTCGTCGTAGCGGCCGAAGCGTCAACGTTGCATTGTTTTGTCTTGATTTTTACCCTTAATCTGGTGAGGAGCGGTATCTGTTTCGGGTGGGAGGGTGTGCGATGTTTGAAGTGAGAACAATTTGAAGACACATTATTATCAGATTTGTTGAGTTTCCAACACGCTCCTTTGACGAGTCCAGTCCACATGACTCCCAGCTGACGATAGCCAGGTCTTCGCGGGGTGTGCATTGGCCCGCCAGAGTACCACATCAGCGGTTGTTTTGAGCTACCGGTATTGTAAAACATCCCGCTTAGCAACATTAAAACTACCAACTGACCTTTGACGAGTCGTCCAGCCCACATGACCCTCAGCTGATGATCGCCAGGCCTCCGCGGGGTGTACGTGGCCCGCCACAGACCCGGTCCGGCGGCTGTTAAAGCTACGGGGATCGTTTCTCCGTCTGGCGATGTTAGAGACGCTTCAGGAGCGCCGGGGCCCGCTGCGCAGCCGTCTGTAGGATAGATGTTAGTGTAACTTTACATAGGGCGCACTGTAAGTTTCCGGAACTGGCCACTTACATAAACAATATTTAAAAAATTATTGCAACATTTGAAAATAGAACTCTTTGGCTGTAGAATGCAGTTTGTTTCATCTGACTGTCTTTTGTTTTTACCTTGTGGCGCCATTTAAAAAATTGTGTGTCTGCATCAACATGGATTTAACTCGGGAAAATTTTCGTAGTATGATTTTCTACGATTTTAAGTGTAATTTGACAGCTCAACAGAGCATCGCTCGGCTTGAAACAGCTTTTGGCAATGAAGCACCATGCAAGACAACTGTTTATAGCTGGTTTGCAGAATTCAAGCGTGGTCGTATCAATCTCAGTGACGAATCTCGCGATGGTCGGCCGTCCACCGCTGTGACCAACAAAAACATCAATGCTGTGCGCCGTATGATTGAAGCAGACAGGCATGTGACCTACCATGAAATTCGCGCATCCTTAGAAATAGGCATGAGTCAAATACAATTAATCCTACACAAACATTTGGGTGTGAGAAAGCTGTGCTCGCGGTGGATCCCACACAACTTGACCGAGGCTCAAAAAACGGACCGCGTCACTTGGTGCAGTGCCATGCTTACCAGATTCAACGAAGGTGCGTCAAATTTGGTGTGGGACATAGTAACAGGTGACGAAACATGGATTTATTGCTACGATCCCAAAACAAAGCAGCAATCGAGCGTATGGGTCTTTCAAGATGAGCCGAAACCAACCAAAGTGGCGCGCGTGAAAAGTGCATCTAAGCGGATGATTGCTTCTTTTTTTAATAAAACTGGACACGTGGCTACTGTTGCTTTAGAGAATCGTCGTACAGTGAATAGTGACTGGTACACGACCATTTGTTTGCCGGAAGTTATTGACGAACTCCGTAAAAATAACCGTAAACGCCGTATCATCCTGCACCACGACAATGCTAGTTCTCACACGGCCAGACAGGCAAACGACTTTTTGAAGGCGAAAAATGTAGAACTCATGAGTCATCCTGCATACAGTCCCGACCTGGCACCTTGTGACTTTTTTCTGTTCCCAAAAATTAAGAACCAATTACGCGGTCAACGATTTTCATCACCAGAAGAGGCTGTCGAGGAGTATGAAAAACACGTTTCAGAGGTCACCACAGAGGAGTGGCACAAAAGTTTTCAAAACTGGTTTCATCGAATGAAAAAGTGCATAGACGCCAAGGGAGATTATTTTGAAAAACAATAAATTAATTTTGTACCTTTAATAGTATTTTTTCATATTCATTCCGGAAACTTATAGTGCGCCCCACGTATAAGTACTGATCTTTATATTTATTGCCACGAAACAATTTTTCTATGATTATCTGTTCAATCAAGGCAATATCCTTATTTTTATTTATAGGTAGCAAAATGTATAGAAAAGCCAAGTTCTTCATATATAGATGATGCACTACGAGTATACAGACACACCAACTAATAGGTATTTCAAAGTTAATTTCACAGTGACGTCGTTAGAGGCGCTGATAAATAGCTAGCGTTACAATAGCGTTGAACGGTGTCGCGTTTACGTCGAAAAGCGCACGCGAGCAGCACTTTAAAACGCCCTACCAAAGACAGACTGGCAAGCAATGGAGTAGAATGGGAAGAGTTAAGAACTTTTGTGTCGGAGGTCAATATCCGTTGGTCGCCTAGCCAATACAGTAAGTATCGCTCGGCGCCCCCTACACTAGTTGGCAAGCACTGACCGACAGTGAAGACAGCGGGCGTGTGAGGCGCAGCGTGCGCCAGTCCGCGTCCGGCCAGCGCCACCCTGTCAGCGGAGCCCGCAGCCGCCAGCAGCGCGCGACGCGGGGATCCCGCAACCAGCGCACCATTGTACGTCAGCTCCAACTCGTGCTCGCCGGCGCCGGCGCCCTCGCCCGATAGCGTCACTACTGCGCGGCCGGATACGGTCTCCACACCTGTCGGAAAATAATTTGTCAATATTAATATTTCCAGTCGTCGGTCGGTCCAGGTAGCGCTGGAGGGATAAATCCACGAAGGCTCTGACAGCCCTCTAAGCCGACTGATAAGAGGTCGCGCTGAGCAAATCACAGTGGAGAGCTCTAGAGCCGAAGACAATGTCTTCTTTGGGTCGTTGAGCCAGTCCCGCCCACCGCATTATCTCTGATGTATCTATAACTTGGCATGTTGTAATGAAGTAAACTCACGTTGATGTCGACCGGCCAGCAGACACTCCAGCGAGCCGGGCCCCGCGTTGCTGGTGTCCAGCACGAGTTTGGAGGGCGCTCGAACGCGACCGGCGTTGTCTGCGCCCCACCCGCCCACTGGCATTATCGCTGATGTGTCTATAACCTGGTGAGGAATAAAAAGAAAGTATAGAATAAGGATCGAGATGTCAAGTTATAAATGTATATAAAATAACTATCAGGGGGCCGATTTGTGCGCCTTTCTATACAGAAAACCCTATTCGTAAGTCATTTTTTTCAGACAAATCTCGCATTCGACTTAATCTGTAAAGGCGCGAGATTCAGCGTTCTGTACTACTACAATTTGCGCGAAGGGCGCATTGGTTACCAAATGTAATTTCAAATAAGGGCCAAGTAAATTCTAATTGACATAGCTAATGAATTTTTTATAATTATCGCATCTGAAAAATATACATGACAATAATAATTTACGAGTTAGAAATGAACTTACTTTAACAGAGAACGGGCTCCCAGGCAGCGGTCCACTGGTGGTGAATATCCTAACTTCATACAAGCCCACGACTAGAGGTATATAGGCACAAAGCCATTCTCGAGGCGCGCCGGCTACCACCCTGCATTCTAATAGGCCCGAGTCTGTTGTGTCTTCTTTGCCGTCGGTTAGTCTTTCAACCTGAGAAAAAAGAAATAAGATTGTCTATTTTCGATATTAGTTACAGTTTTAGCTAACTGGTTAAGACGAAGTGCCAAATTGGCGCAAGTTGTATGACAAATTGCAAATAATTGAAAAATTTCCATTATTTCAGTATCAATCCCATGAATCGAATGATTTTTAGACTATTGAGGGCGACATCTGAATGGTATTTAAAATATGAAACACAAACATTGGATAACATAATCTTCAGGCAGGAGCATATTGCGCAAAGGCTTTTTCTTCTAATGCCTCATATCTTTTCATAACAGCACCACAAAATTGACCATGTTTTGACGTTCAACCCACCTTATATGTAAATTATCAGTGAACAGACCTGGACAGTGGGTATGGCATCCTCATCGCAATGTATGGTAAAGGCTGCTTCTTTCCCGACGTGAGCGTGAACCAATCCAGTGCCGGCACAGCGGGCAACACTGCTACTGCGAGCGTTTAGAACGCCGAGCGATACGGGGCTGCCTGCTACAGCCGCACCTATGGTAAAAAAAAACTTAGCTTAGTTACGTAAATTGATGAATTTCGGAGACAAGAGGTGACATTCGAATTTAGATACCAGGATTTGTGTCTCATTTCAAGTCGCGCGTGTCCGTATGATTTAGATTCCAGCAGAACCACTCGTTACAATCAAACGGCTAAAAAATGATGTTTTAAAATGAGAGATCACAGAAAACGAATGGAAATCACCCGTTGATTTTGAGCCTGAGAACTTCTGAAAATCTATTTTTCATGGTACGTTTCTCTATTCATTATCCCCTTATCCATAAAAATTAACGAACGTTCGTTACGTTTAGTTTGACTAAAATATGTTCTATCTCGTTCTTTCACGTCAAATTATTGATAAGAGAGAAAGAGAGTAAACATATTTTAGTTAAACTAGGCTTCTAATTTTTTTGGATAAGAGGGGGGGGGGGGGTAAATATAATGTTTCACTCACCTCCGTAAGTAATATAGATGCGGTAATGCGCAGGCAAAGCAGGCCGCATCCGCACGCGGTACGAGCGGCCATCCTCCCTGATGTCGACCGGCACGCGAACCCTCTTCTCCCCGCCTTCCCCTCCCTCGCCCATAGCCTCGCATACTACTTCTAGCTCGCCTACACCGGCGTCTTTTGTTTCCACTGAAAACGACAATAACTGTGAATAAAAGGATATTTGCGATTTTCCAGATAAAAGATACTTCCACGACGTAATATAATGAAGAGAGAGCTTATGTAAGTTTATGTATTTATTTACTCTTGCAATCTAATCGAATTTAACTGACGACTCGTGGTCAAACCTTTATGAACATCTGGTTTGTACCACGGGGACTGGTCCAAGTGTCAGAATACTATTTCTAGAAAAGCGTTTGAAAGATGCATTCTTACATTATTTATTTCTAGTTACATCGTGACGCCGCTGGCAACAGCTTAATTATATACAAATACGATTGAATAGTGCATTTAATTGAAAACCCCTATTCCACCAAATTCAACTGGAAATTCAACTAGTTAAATGTAGTTAATCTAATAAAGTATTTCAATACATAGATGTAGGAATGCAGACGTATGAAAGATGATGTATGCAAGAAATGGAATGCAGCCATAAGAACTGAGTGAACCATTATCTTCAGGGAATTGATTGCTTCAGGTGTTATGATGATATTTATTGATGACATAATCATTCCAGCTTTAGATGAATGTCAGGCCGTAGACAGGCTTCATCAGGTACTTTCAGTAGCATCAGAGTACGGTTTGGAAGTTAATTGGAAGAAAGCAAAATTAATTCAGCAAGAAATAGAATATCTGGGACACATTATTAAGGATGGTGAAGTAAGACCCAGCCCGGAGAAGATAGATGCCGTGGTACGTTACCCTGAGCCGAGGAACTTGAAACAGGTACAAAGCTTTATAGGGTTGACTTCATATTTTAGGAAATATATTAAAGATTTTGCTAGTATAGCCTCACCGCTGACAGATTTATTGAAAAAAGAAAAAGATTTTCACTTTAGCTGCAATGAGAGAGCATCATTTAATTTTCTGAAGCAAAAATTAGCTAGCGATCCAGTATTGAAAATATATGATCGGAGTTTACCAACTGAAGTGCATACTGATGCCTCCTGTCAGGCAATCGCAGCAATATTAATGCAAAAACATGACTCGCAGTTGCACCCAGTACACTACATGAGTAAGAAAACAAGTGATGCTGAGAGTAGGTATTCAAGCTATGAGCTTGAAGCTCTGGCAATAGTGCAAGGTATTAAGAAATTTAGGCATTACCTATATGGAATTCATTTTAAGATTGTAACTGACTGTAAAGCGTTTAAGTTAACATTAAAGAAAAAAGATTTAACCCCTAAAGTTGCTCGATGGGTTTTGTTTTTAGATGAATATGATTATGAAGTTATTCACAGATCTGGTGCCTTGATGCCACATACAGACGCCCTCAGTCGGAATCCCTATGTAGGAACCATTTCAAGCTTACACGAAGAAATCAAACAAGGACAAGAGGCGGATGAGGAGCTTAATGCTCTCAGACAACTGGTTACACAACGAGGTAAATACAGTGAATACTGGATGGATAACGGAATTTTATATCGGGGAGATCAGAAGCAAATAGTAGTTCCCAAATCTATGGAAAAAGAAATTCTAAGAAAATTGCATGAGAATGGGCATTTCTCAGTAAAGAAAATGAAAGAAGCTATTAATAAAGATTATTATATTAGAAACATTGATAAGAAAATTGAAGAAGTAGTGTTGAGCTGTATACCATGTTTATTGGCAACAAGAAAGGAAGGCAAACAGGAAGGATACCTGAATCCAATTGACAAGGAAGGAGTACCACTACATACTGTACATTTAGATCATATCGGTCCATTAACGGAAACTAAGAAGCAGTACAATTACATCTTGACAGTGATTGATGCCTTTACAAAGTTTGTTTGGCTCTTCCCTACTAAATCTACATCTAGTGCAGAAGTATTAAATAAAATACGTCTTCATCAACAGACTTTTGGAAATCCTGTCAGATTTATAACTGACAGAGGAACAGCATTTACCAGCACGGAATTCAAGTTGTATTGTGACGAAGAGCAGATTCAACATATTAAAATAACTACAGGAGTGCCCAGAGGGAACGGCCAAGTGGAAAGAGTACATCGGATATTGATACCTATGCTAACAAAGATATGTATTGAGGATAAATCTCTATGGTACAGACATGTTGGACGTGTACAGAAGGCTTTAAACAGTACTTACCAGCGAAGTATAGACACAAGTCCCAAGAGTTGATGACAGGGGTAAAAATGAGATATAAGGAAGATTTGGAATTAATTAATTTATTACAACAGGAAAATATTGAACAGTTCAGTGAAGAAAGAGAAAATTTAAGACAGAATGCTAAGTTACAAATCCAGAAAATTCAAGAGGAAAATAGAAAATCCTTTAATCAGAAGAGAAAAGAAAGTGAAAAATATGCAGCAGGTGATATTGTAGCGATAAAAAGGACACAATTTGGACCTGGTCAGAAGTTGAAACCCAAATTCCTTGGTCCTTATAAAGTAGTCAAAGTTAAGCGAAATGACCGCTATGATGTGGAAAAATTATATACTGGCACAGAGGGGCCTAACAAGACATCAAGCTCTGCTGACCTAATGAAGCGCTGGCCTGGGCAAGTGGAAGATTGAAAGGTATGATAGTATGTATGTTGATGCTAGTAATTTTTTATTTTTTTTTATTTTCATTATGTGTAGTATGTAAATGTTATTATACTGTAAGAAGCACCTTCCGCAGAGTGTACTTAGTTTATAACCATAGAATGTGTTTATCTGTTATCATTAGGTATTAAGATTGATATCTTTTTGTATAACTCCCGGTTACACAGCCCTAGACAACGAAAACATTAGTCAACTTGTTTGAATCAAGATGTCCTAATTTAAAATTTGTGATGGATCAAACCATGCTCCATTTTGGTTGTTAATCAATGTACCTCTGTATGGTATTAGAATAGATGACTTAGTTTCTTAATTAAATTAAACTATTTTAATACGGTTTTATCGCGTTTATTACTTATTTATTTACACCTGACGTTTCAAACACTTTACAGCGTTCATGGTCGCAGGCAGACTAAGTTAACATTTGTCTTTGATGTCATAAGATTACAAAACTACCGCCTGAAATTTTTATTGGGAACTATTCCGATTCACGCAGTATTGGCTCACAGTATCTAAGGGTCTTGCAGTCTGCTTCCGAGTTTGCAATTTTATTAAGTTAATGACTGGGTCCCAAGCTGGCGGTACCTGCCATCCATCCTCTCTATTGAAATTAGGATGTTTTTTAATTTCAATAGCTTCACGTAACATCCATCATTCCAAGGATGTTACGTGAAGCTATTGAAATTAAAAAACATCCTAATTTCAATAGAGAGGATGGATGGCAGGTACCGCCAGCTTGGGACCCAGTCATTAACTTAATAAAATTGCAAACTCGGAAGCAGACTGCAAGACCCTTAGATACTGTGAGCCAATACTGCGTGAATCGGAATAGTTCCCAATAAAAATTTCAGGCGGTAGTTTTGTAATCTTATGACATCAAAGACAAATGTTAACTTAGTCTGCCTGCGACCATGAACGCTGTAAAGTGTTTGAAACGTCAGGTGTAAATAAATAAGTAATAAACGCGATAAAACCGTATTAAAATAGTTTAATTTAATGAATAACAATCGCGAAAACATAAGAAAACATTAGTTTCTTAAGTTTAATATACATTATTGTTTATATAAGCATATTTGAGGGCAAATATGAAAGCAGGACGGCCGAATGTAGGAATGCAGACGTATGAAAGATGATGTATGCAAGAAATGGAATGCAGCCATAAGAACTGAGTGAACGGTTGAATGAGTGATTTGGAGTGAGGAATGAAAAGGAGTGGAAGGAACGAAAGCAAGACGACGATTGCGGAGACACGTTTTAGAGGTTAAAAGTAAAAGGTGATAAAAATTGAAGACGAAATAAAGAATAAGTTTACTATATTCGTTTTAATTCCTGGACCCCACATAGATATTAAAGTTTATAAAAGGGGTAGTGATTTAATGCAAATAATATGCAGTGCTAATAAAACTTACCATTGAAATTGATAGGTGTATGCGTGATGATGTTCCCAGTCGGCAACCCGGACAATATCACTCTGTTGGGGTCGAACGATTCGCATGTGAACGGACTGCCCGAAACTGCCTTAGACAGGTGTAGGACCTCTGTAGAAAAAAAATACATTTTGTACCATTGTTAGATGATCGATTGTTACTGTCGGCGAGATTTCTTACTTTGGCCATTTCCTGGATGCATCAGATCTCTCAGGATAAAAGCTTTCTTCGCTCCATGACATACGTCATACTTAAAATCCATTTCTAGTGGAGGGTCCGCTTTATACCCGTTATTAAATGGAAGGTTTTATATTCTCAATTATTTTTTCTTGTTAAGACTGGCTCTCATTTCGTGGGTAAATAAAAGTTATCGGAATTACGCACAAAGATGTTTAAGAACTAATACGTTTATAACTTAAACACAAAAGTTTCTCACACAAACAATCCTTTAAATATAGGCCGAAATAGTCAAATAGTTCCAAGTAAAGATTAATATATCGATAAGAAGTCATTACCTATCGTGCTTTGACCGACTTCAGTGATCGTATATTCCGCTTGTAACAGCCCAGATTTGGTCTGGTAGCAGCGTACGGGCAACGCCCTCGAACCCGGTCCGGAGACGACCACGTCGAACTCTCGCGCCGGTCGACCGAGCGTGTCGATACTGAATGACGCCACTCTTCCGACCTGAGCCTGGTAGAGGCCGAGGCCTGATGCTGACACCTATAGCAATAATTACAATAAGAAATTTAGGTTTATAACGATTTCAAGTTAGTGTTGTTCAATTACATACTTGACATATTTGTTTAATCATTTCAGCCGCGGTCAGTCCGCTGCTAGACATAGTTAGGCCACTCATAATGATTTTTCACTCCTATTGATTTCGATATTTCTATAATACACAGATAACTGTATTGTTGCTTTTGAACTATGTATACTGATAAAACAAATGGTCGGTCTCCACTAGTGAGAGAATAGCGGCGATAGATCGTCGTAGCCATAGAAAATGAAATATCTAGAAGTAGTACTCCAGTATGAAAGTGAGGCATTAACTAGCAACTACAAACTAGCATTAGTCTGTGTGGGTCAGTCTGCTGTCGACTCGCATATAGTAATAATTTAACATAAGCATTTAACAGATATGAATTGTAAAATAGTCACACAGGGTTTGCTAAAACTGATGGTAGATCTCCGTCTTCGTCGTGTCGATGACTCAAATTTTAGAAGCCTAGGAGTATTAGCTATTTTTGAAAAGTGAATCGAATGATAATCATTCGATAAAGACGAATGATAATCATTCGACAAAGACGAATGAAAATCGTTCGACTAAGCGAATTTGTTAGTCGAATGATTTTTAAGTGTAGTTGAAAACTGAATTACTCTACATCGAATTTTAATATAGTTTTATTCTCGTCTATAAATAACGCACAACATTATGACCTACTCGTATATGTACATTTAATTTTTTCTGCAAGAATTGGTATTTAACACACATCCTGGCAATCACGAAAATTAAAAAAGTTTCGGTTTCGGACACAAAGCGAAGCATACAAAAGTGTTCGACGACTCTATCTAGAGCATTCTCTAATGTACGGTATATCCGCACTACACCAGCCGTCACTCGCCTGCTGTCCGTGATGGGCAGGCAGCACGTCCACCATCAGCGGCTGGCGCTGCAGCGGCGCGCCGGACCACAGCAGTGCCACACGATGCGGCGCGGCTCTGGCCGGATGCCACACGAGTTCCTGTCGTGCTCCACCGCGACGTCGCACCGAATGCGGTACACTCGCTCCGCCGCACCACACGCGAGCCGACAGCCGACCCGCTCCCGCGCCGCTCGTGCTCACTAATAATAAAGCACTTTAGATAAAGGCGGATTTTTATTTGTCAAATAGGTCATCAAATTGGGTATTCTGCTCAATTTATTTTTATCATTCATATCAAACATTTCACTACTAGAAACGGAAAACAGAAAGATTTTTTTAAATCCGTTCTAAATAAGTGAGTTATGAACCTTTGAAATTCGGTGGAAGGGGAAACTGTCAAAAAACAAGAAAAGGATGCACTGTGTGTGCAGTGACGTCACTACTACTTGGTTTTGTGCGTACAAAAGAGATAGCAAGACGTCCCCACCACGCTCCCACTTTTCGTCTTACAAAAAAACTTTAAAATCCAATTACTGCCATAAATAACAACAAATTTCGTTGTTGTTTTCAGAATCGGTTACTTTTTAATGTACATATTGTTTCGTATGCAAAAATTGCCCAAGTCAAATAGCCTATTAGACTGGTCTCCGCAAGCAGGCTTATGATTAAGTATAATTTATACCAGTTCCATTTAAATCTGTATATTGGAACTTTAGAACGCGCCGCATAAATAAGTCCGAAGAGAAGCTTTGGAGTCATATTGGGCTATATATATAGTCTAGGCTTGAGTTCCCTCCAAAAACCGAGAGAAAATTAAATCGTAAAAAATACCTGTCAAAACAGCAGGCCTATGAGCCACAGCGTCTCCAATAGACAACACCTTCACCGCCGAAGCATCTAAGGCCTCCACTTCAGCGACAGGTCCCCTGGAACTGCGCACCAAGTACCGCCCTACTTTAGCAGCCGGGAAAGTAAGGAGGCCCGTGTCTTCTAAATGGGCTTCGGATATGCGAGCTCCTGTAGGTGATATGACTTCCACGTCGGGTAGGGTTTCGTCGATCTCCACTGTGGCTATACCACCTGGAAAAAAATATGATATTGATTTATATTATGACATCTACAAATCTTTACTTCTTAGGGCTCGTTTACATGAATGAAAACTACTGACAATTCAGTAATCAATGTGTGTCAATGTAGTTTATATTGACACAAAATTTACACACACAAAAACAATTTCGCGTCCATGAGCGCGTTTACATAGACAAATTCGGTACTGGATTGCCAACACTAGATCCCTCTAAACCAGGGTGTCAATTCCGCTTATAAACTTTAAAAAACCATGCAACTGATATTAAATTAGGACTAAATTACGTTGCATATTTGATATGCTCAATATTGGAATTCTGCTAACACAATTTTGAATCTCAATCTAATTGCAACTAAAACGTAATTGAATGGTAATAGTAGAAAAAATGTAAATAAAATAAATAACAGAGTACCGATTATTGAAAGAATTGATAATATTTTGATTAGCAAAATTTTCCAGCTGCAGTTCAATGGCATTGGTTTTAAAAATTAGGCTCGTTGGCTGTCTGAGTTCAGACAGTGATAAACACAAAATCTATTCTTCTTTTCGTATTCGAGGTAAAAAAGTATAGGTGTAGTTAGCCCAGAAAGAGGCCATTACAAATGTTTTCCGGATTGCCTCCGTCAAGAGGTTCATGGTGAAACATGAGGTAAAAGCAAGGAAATATCTAGTATCTGCTTCCAACCGGTCAAAATGGAAAGTTTTGGGGGAGGCCTATTTATGCGTATCTAGCATTGGACTGACTGCGGCTGAAATGACGATGATTCTAGTTAGTATCTTACTATTATTATACATACCTATTTGTACATAAGTATGAGGCTCGCTGACTCGGCAAACAAATGGACTTCCTGGTACCGCCTGTTCATTGAAAGTGACGGATACACGGTGAGGCTCGCGAGACACCGGCACGAACGTCACGTCGTACAACCCGCGGGCTACGGCCACCACCTGATGATAGGACAAATATTGTTACTGCTTTGCCGATGTACGACTCATTGTTGAGAAACTTAGGTACGTGAAAATGTTGGAAGGGATAAAAATGACGTCCGAAACATCTCCGTTTCTGATCTAGCTCAGATAACTCTATACTGCTTTTTATCTTTGTGTAAACGACGAGCACATACGCAACAGGCGCGCGCGACTTTTTGGAATATACCGATGTCCTCGTTTGACTGTGTAGAAAAAGATCTTGGGCAAATTTAGAAACTGAAAGATGGAGGAGGAAAGACAGCGTGATATGTGGAAGAAACTAGTTGAAGATGTCAAGACCCGCAAAGAGCTGTAGCACCGCAGTAAGATATCCTTGTTTCCTGCTTGGTCTCTTTTCGGTTTGGTATAACTGCCTCAATGCATCGAGTCCACCAGTCGTATGCTTTGTTAAAAGTGCAATAAAGTTAAATAAATATCCTCGCTGTTGTATTTAACTTATATATGCGTCACAACTTACCTCTGCTTTCACCGTGGTAGAGGGGGTAGAAACCACCAGTTCCAGCGTACCCTCGCCCGCTCCAGCGGCGTCCACACTGAACGTCACCGGTTTACCAACTTCGACGCCTCGTTCTTCGTCCACAACATCGTCTAAGCTGAGACCTTCTAACGTGCCTTCTAGTTCTAAAAGAGATAGTTAACTTTTATTGAAGAACTAAAAGAAGGGCAGGGGAATCAGGGAATCGCAGTCTCGTGAGACGTCGAATTAATCCTTGTTTTTCCAAACTGAGAAGGCGGAATATTATATAGAGTAGTTCTAAGGTTGTTCTAACGTTAGCATCTCATATTATATCCAAAAAGCTTTATCTTTGTGTGCGATTATGATCATGTATCAATAAATCTTATTCCCTTCATGGTACCAGAAGCAGTGACAAAGAAAAGAGGCCCAATGCTTAACAATGGGCAACAATTAGTGTCCTAAAATATATGTTCAGATTGGGCTTTATCCAAATGTGTCAATCAGTTTGTTTGTACAAAAAAAATATGCACTAGGCAATTTTCTTATCCCAAATAATAGAACATTTTCTTACCTCCAGGCCCAAGTCCCGTAACTCGTACTCTTCGCACATCATACACGTTGCACGTAAAAGGCGAGCCGGGCACGTGTCGGCCCGCGCACGTCACTTGTACGCTGTGACGGCCAACTGCTTCTGGCGTGTACGAGGCTGTATATCGTCCTTCCCCGGTCGACGTGACACGCGTGCGGACGTTAGTTCCTCCAGGGCCTGACACGTACACTGTTGGTTCTCCGGCTAGGGGGAAAAGATTATTTTTAAATATAAGTTAGAAGTGAAATAGACTGTTCGTTCACCGATTGGGACATAGAAATTCATATGACATAAATAGGGGCCACTTTGTAAGCTGTGCCGGTCAACCCTTTCTGCCTCCAGACCCTGACATGTATTGTATATTGTATGCTCACCGGCTGAGAGAAAATATTAACTAACCGACTAAAGAACTCACCCGAACTTTTAGGCCCGTTAATCACCGCATTGTCACACGATTTATTGAATAAATCAATATTTAACAGAACTAACGCCACACTAATTCCGAATTAAAAATCATCTCTCACGTACAAATAGAAATGCCATGGCGACGTGGACACTTCAGGTAAGAATGTATGCACATCGGCAAAGAGTCAGTCGTACTAATTGTCACAGATTTGTAAACAAAATTCTAAAAGCATGAGATTTATAAACACGAGTCAGTGTTAATGGAAGTTTATAAACAACTATCATAACAGCAGCGTAATAATAGTGAACAAAATTTATCACACACATAGTACGGTGTTAAAAGTGAACAAAATGTAAGGTTTATTTTAGAGTCTCAAATCTAAACCAACTAAAACCGTAGATATGTGCTTTAGTTGGCTAGTATGATGTCATTCACTGTGAAAATGATTTGTGGGTTCATTGAGATGCGAATGTGATACGCGATTGATAAGTGATTGATGAGTAAATTTAACAAATTGCCATTGTCAATCAATCAAACAAAATGCAAATAAATATTTGATTGATTGATTGTTTACATTATTGTCTTTTTCTATTGAGTCAGACTTTACTCACTCACAGCCCGCGTGGGGGCGCCGATACAGGGCAAACGAACGGCGACCAGGGGACTGTATGTCCGTTGAAACGTACAAGTGTGTTATATAGCTAGGATGGTATGATATACTCACTATGGAAGCCAGTGAGGTGTATTTCAGCAGGTTCAGCGCGGGGAGCGGAACTGAGCCCGGGGCCGTGAGCGCGAGCGTCGCCCGCGTGAGGGGGCGCCGAAACAGGGCACACGAACGGCGACCCGGGGACTGTATGCCCGTTGAAACGTACAAGTATGTTATATAGCTAGGATGGTATGATATACTCACTATGGAAGCCAGTGAGGTGTATTTCAGCAGGTTCAGCGCGGGGAGCGGAACTGAGCCCGGGGCCGTGAGCGCGAGCGTCGCCTGCATGAGGGGGCGCCGATACAGGGCACACGAACGGCGACCCGGGGACTGTATGCCCGTTGAAACGTACAAGTATGTTATATAGCTAGGATGGTATGATATACTCACTATGGAAGCCAGTGAGGTGTATTTCAGCAGGTTCAGCGCGGGGAGCGGAACTGAGCCCGGGGCCGTGAGCGCGAGCGTCGCCTGCATGAGGGGGCGCCGATACAGGGCACACGAACGGCGACCCGGGGACTGTATGCCCGTTGAAACGTACAAGTATGTTATATAGCTAGGATGGTATGATATACTCACTATGGAAGCCAGTGAGGTGTATTTCAGCAGGTTCAGCGCGGGGAGCGGAACTGAGCCCGGGGCCGTGAGCGCGAGCGTCG
Organism: Euzophera pinguis; assembly: GCA_947363495.1. Classification (NCBI taxonomy): domain Eukaryota; kingdom Metazoa; phylum Arthropoda; class Insecta; order Lepidoptera; family Pyralidae; genus Euzophera; species Euzophera pinguis. The sequence goes on along the minus strand of OX376157.1, from coordinate 9,120,625 downwards.
CCTGCATGAGGGGGCGCCGATACAGGGCACACGAACGGCGACCCGGGGACTGTATGCCCGTTGAAACGTACGGATAGCATGTGCGGCGCTGGTTCTACTGGCTTGAAGTTCACCTATGAGGGATTTAAAAAGTTGATTAGTAAATATATGTAAAGAATTAAGCGAAAAAAATATATAAAACATTTAGTAAACTTTACCTTGAATCTTGCATTTCCTTCACTTTGTACGTAGTTAGGGACATTTCTTCCGTTGACCGCGACAATAATTTCAAGATTGCCAGCACCTAAAAGATAAACAATTTATTATTATTATTAACTGGCCATGTAGATTCGAAATAAGAAAATATCAACAAAATATATCATAAGAGATAATTATACCTACAAAATATAGTTCTCACAAACTGTAACAATTGCAAGTCAAACCACTCGTACTTAGGCTTGTGAATAGCTTAATTAAAATTACACATCGGCATGAGAAGCGTTGATGGTGAAGGACACGGGGCGGCCGACGACCCCGGGCGATATTTCGGAGACGGCGACTCACTGGAGCTGTATGCTTTTACTAAGAACGGGCTGCTTTCCACGTGCCGGCCCATTGCTCCCACTAAGACTTGTAGTGTCACTATACATACCGGCATGAGAAGCGTTGATGGTGAATGACACGGGGCGACCGACGACCCCGGGCGATATGTCGGTGACGGCGACGCGACTGGCGCTGTACGCCTTTACAAGGAACGGGCTGCCTTCCACGTGCCCGCCCATTGCTCCCGCTCGGACCTGTATCAATACGACTATTAACAAAAACTCTTTTATTCTAAATAAAGGCATGTGTACATTATAGTGTTAAATCTATAAAATCTGTTTCAATGGAAAAGACAATAATGTAAACAAATGTGGCCCTGTGACATTAACCTAGGTTAGTCGATGGTGTTTTTGTGAAATTGATTTTTTTGAGATGTGAATGTGTTTACATGATTGTCTTTTTCCATTGAGACAGACTTTAGATATATTAGACAGGACGCTAGAAGAACTAACCTCTATACTATGATCGCCGACATCGACTGGCACGAAAGAGATAGTATATCGTTTGCTTGCTTCATTTTCTCCGACAGTTTCTTCGGCTGATACCTGTGCAATAAAAAAAATATTTAAAATCAGGATATTTTAGGTGAACTTTGATAGAGAAACGAGGCCAAGGCAAATGCTTAGTAACTTATTTGCTGGTAAATATGCTTTGTAAGTAATCATAGTTAGTTGTGATTTGGTTTTGTAGAGTATTATTAAAGCGACAAAATGCTTTGAGATTTAATACGTCTGGCAGCCATAGCTAGATGACAGCATTTACTTTAAAATATATAGCCTAAACTGAAAAATAAGTGTCGTACCTGTACGGGCACAGGTCTTCGTGCTGGCCCTAACACCTCGACGTGCGGAGACGTGGGTGAATCTACGCTGAAGGTGTAAGGGTCTCCGACGGACACTTTGTCGGGAGATTCACTGGAGCCTGCGCCGATCACGCGCGCTGGAGCAGATACGTGACACACGAACGGACTGCCTGTAAGAGGAAAATTGTTTAAGTCTTGGATTGCTTGGGAAGGTCTGTTTGTTCGATTGTAAATAAGTTGTATTAGTTAATATTTAGTAAGTTATACAAATGGTACAGCGCATTTTGTGATGTAAGCTTCTTACGTCGCTGTGAGTTTTAATCCTGCCTTAAAACTTTCCTTGGAAGAGTAATAGACAAATTACGATAAAATAAAAAAATCGTCTAAATGATTTCATTGTTTAATCGTCTTTTCTGTTATTGAAAAAGACATTCTCTCTCTCAATCAGCTCATCATTTCAGAGCCTTGCCGGTTGCGTCCGCGGCTGTTTGCCTTGGAGCCCGTGGTCTGCTTTCCTGCTCTTTATGGAGAAAGACTTACAATAACAGTCTTTGCAAAAAGTGCAACACATAGGATTGCGACTAGGAATAGATTAAATTTAAAACTTCATCTACCCCGTTACACTAACTCATATGGAAAAAATTTACTAGCCTACAAAATACCATTTTTATTAAATCAGCTACCAAATAATTTAAAAAACGAACAAACAGAAAATAATATTAAAACGAAACTCAAACATTATTTCATTAATAAATTAAATACATATAAATAAAGGTAATTTACTTACCTAGATTAAATGTTAAAATGACACATCCTGTATTGAAACGCATCTGCTTGGTCACCTATTGTCAACTAACTACTTACTAATCGGTTCCGACTGAGAAGCGCATGGTGGCGAGTCGAGTGTTGGCGATACAATTCATCGATTTACTAATTCAATGATCTAAGCGTTAATTTGTTAAGTCTTTATATGCATATGTGTTGTTGTAATCCCCCACATAGAATGAGATGAATAATCAGTGCCGGGAAAGACTTAATTTAAGTTTGTAGTTTTCTGGAACGTATATATAAGATGTATGTTTTTATTATTAAATAAATAAATAAATAACTTCAAACTAAAGGAACCTTACCAGGCACGTGATCTCCATTGAACCGCAACTCAACAGTGTGAGGCCTATGGTCTCTGGGCGTGAAGTTGATGACATACGCGTGAGCTCCTTGTGCTGCGGCGGCAGTTGGTACTCGTCCGCCATTCACCGTCACCTTCAGATTGCCAGGGCCGGCGGCCATTATCATAACTGGGGGTAGCTCTCGTCAACGATAGTAGGCATTCCAGCTTTTAATTTCCTGATTGCCACTTCTGACGCTAGAAATATTTAAGACTAATCAAACAACAATCTTACCAGGTACGTGGTCTCCATTGAACCGCAACTCAACAGTGTGCGGCCTGGGGTCTCTGGGCGTAAAGCTGATGGCATACGTGTGAGCTCCTTGTGCTGCGGCGGCAGTGGGGACTCGACCGCCATTCACCGTCACCTCTAGATTGCCAGGGCCGGCCGCCATTGTTTCAACTGGAGGAAAGAAGGTAGATTAATGGGCTAATTATGTTATTTTTTCGTATAAAACGAACATTGCTTTTTAATTAGTATTGTCCTTTGCAGTTTATAGTCATACCTATGTAAAGTAGCAGACGGCAAATATTACGCATCAGCTACTGTCTTGGAAACATTTAAGTAGGTAGGTGCGACAGAGATAACGCACTACAAAGAAGAAGTCGATGTGTAAAATTTAAGTGTTTGAGTTCTATTTCTGTAAGAATTAGATTACATATTAATAGAAGTAGAAATAATAAATTAAAACATACCTAGAAAAGTGACTGGCTTGCCGACTGTTCCATGAGCAACGTCTTTTACTCTGATGGCGGTAACATCGTATACCTAAGAATAGATACAAATTATTTGTAGAAATTCCTTTGTACGAAGACACTGAAAAACATATATTTTTATACTTTTATGGAGAAAATATTTTATAGGACAAAAGCAATGGCAAAATTAAGCTTCTCTCTCCTATCTAACCGCCTTCCCTACTAGATCTCCTTCACTTCGTTCGATCTTTGCCATCCTTGGTCGACAACATTTAGTTTATTTCTGTATACACTGTGATAATGAATTTCTAGTTAGATTATCTCTTTAACTCCACGTTCAAATATAAATATTGTATCTTGCAAATGAAATGCGAATATTATGTACGAAACACTTACTTTCAAATGAAACGGGCTGGCCGGAATCGGGGCTGAATCGACGAGTACATTAAGGCGATGCTCGCCGACCGCCCTCGGTACGAACTCGGCACGGAAAACACCGACGCCGGCCGAAGCCACCGCGGCCGGCACCGACGCGCCGTTCGGACCTGCCACCGCGCAACGCTCAGCTCACCGCCACGCCCTAACATACCCACTATCCCTGGCATAGACTATCTTTTTTTTCTTTTCTTGTTTCTATCGTATTGGCCATTAGTAATTTTTTAATTTAAATTTTCTTTGTTCTTTTTTTTGTGGCCAGTATTAAGTTTTAAAATTTTTGATCGTAACTTTTAATGATGTTAGGTAGTTAAGGCGAAGCGGATGAGCGATCTTATTGATTTATGAATGTTACATGGCTCCATGTTATTTATTACCCATTATATACTTATTTGAATGCATTGCATTTTAATATACCTGAAGTCTTAAATATAATTCTTATTACTAAAACATATTATTCAGAGTTACAAGCGGTTAGGTAGATTAGTGACGCGTCTATTATAAGCGTCAAGAGGTGGATAGTTAGTACAGCGAAGCAGATAAATGGTTATATATACTACTAATTCCATTTCTACTTTTTTTTTATCTTGTGACACTCCCCTGTTTTGAATTAACTACTGACACTTCTGAAAAGTGTTCAATTTAACATTGTCTAATATGCGCTCATCTATCACCCTGGAAAGAGATAAATATATCGTTGTACTACATAGTCCCTCAAGACAGTGTTAAATCACAGGTCACTACCTACTAGAAAAGCAGTTACATATCCACCTCCCAAAAATGAATAGAGGATAAAATGCCTATACTACTTAGCTTAATACAAAACTTTAATTAAAAAATGTACGTAACATTGTTTTACAACACTGTTGAAATAATCACACATACAATATAATCACGCCCATTTCCTGCAGGGAACGCTCAGCACTTCTATCAGAATGATATTAATTAATTTAAAAATAAGTGTACTAGAACTTTGCATATTTCGACTCGACTTTTAAAGCTAGCGTGGGACGCCCACAGAAATAAGATTAGGTACGGAACGGCAAGTGCTATAGCGTTAAGGCACTACTACGTATTCTTATTTCTGTGGGCGTCCCGCGTCGTCAGTTTGAATGGAGCTTTAATCGTTTGGGTGCCCTAAAGATTTCAACTTGCTTGACTCACCCTCTACATTGACCTCGATTTGGTCGAGCGTGGCCGTAGGGTGGTGCAGCGTCAGCGCGGCGGGCTGGTGTAACGGCGCGGGGCCCGGTACTGTGACGCGCGCGCCACCGCCCGACCCTTCTGATACTTCGATGACGAGCGGGCAGCCGGGGACGCGCATCTGTACAATAAAATAGATTGAAAAATTATACAATTACAGATAGTATTGATGCAAATTAGATAAGCTCAACCTCTGAAAGATAATAACTGCAAAATTGAATTGTGGTCACAACTGGGGAAAACGATTTTAATAATGACGAAAATTTCCTGTTCACGAAACAAGGCCTGTCTGAAATTTTTAGTACAGCCACCGCGCGAAGCGCAGTTAAGACAGTTGGTAAAAATTTGATGATAAATTTTGCATGCATGTGAATGTTTACTTTCTAAAAAGATTTTAATTACTTTAAAAAGATAAAAATACTTCTACTTATTATACTTATATTCTAATTTTAAATTTGTATTATGATGATATGAAATATTAATTAAAAATTGATATTAAATATCTTACACTTAACACGACTTGTTTTGATAGTTAAAGAATATACAGAAACATACAATCGCACTGCAAATAAAATTCTACTAGTCTAAATTTCGTCTGAAAAAACTGAATAAAAGTCATTATTTACACAGCTTGTTCCTAGTGTACCAGTGATCTGGTTTACTAGTTTAAATTTGACAACACAATGGAAACAAGGTATTATTCATCTTTCCTCATGAATCACTTTCAAATTACTACATGTAAAATAAATACTCCTGACTATACATCTTTCCTTGAAGAAGTGAAAACCTTATGCCAATAGTACAACAGGATGACACAATCCCTGTTCTGAGCGGCTGTCTCAAGTGTACAGATTGCATTGATGGTTACCAACCTTCATTGTAGATAACACAAAAAAGAAGAAGATGCATTCTTCTCTACATGTTAGAAGAATATTGATGTAACATAGATTTACGTAAAGCAGGAATATATATAAAATACACAATGAGAAATGAAGAGTGTAGTACAAAATAAATAAGTAGTTAAACTTGTTTGTTACCTTATTGAATGACACATTCACAACATGGTCACAAGCATCTGTTGGTGTGAAGGATACTGTGAAGCGGGCATTTCCCTGAAAAAAATAATATGCAAATAATTTTCAACAATCAAATTTTGTGTAAGAGATTAAGATTCTAAGCTGTTACTAGACTTAGATTTTGAGTACAAGTATTTTTTTATTTTATGGAAAACCAACAGCATATAACAATTTCTTACAATGAATTATTTTATAAACCTTGAATATTCTGGAGATACAGATAGAAAGAATAATGATCACATTTACCTGTGGATGTACTTGTGTAGGAATATTAAGGCCCCTTGCAGCAACTGTAATCTCGAGGTTCCCTTCACCCGCTTGAGCTGCGTCAACAGCCAGCTGCACTGGTACACCGACGCGGGCTGACGACCCTCCGGTCACACTGACTAGCTTTCCGTCATACGCCTTGCAGACAAATGGAGTGTCCTGTGGGATATGAAGTAAAATTGTTTTAGACTTTCTTTTTATACAGGGTGTCCTAGAAGTCGACGTCAAGCCGTAATTGGGTGATACGCCTTATCATAAAACTTATAAGAAAAGTATAAAAAAAAAAATAAGTCGAGTATTTTACAAATTATTTGCATTTTTTTTTATTCGAAAAAAAATGTACACTCTGTGATGATTTTTGAACTCCTGTTCCTACAAATCTTTACTTTTTTTCAATTTAATTTTTCTTATGTTATCCTAAATAGTGCTTCTGTAATCTGTTATCTTAAATTCTAAGCCAACTGTTCCAGCTTGGTAGAGGATGTCACTTTTTGCTAAACCAAGAATTCAAAATTAATATTTCACCCAACTTTAACTGACTGTACTGAAAAAAGAATGTATTAGAAGTAGTTTGGCAAGTAACTTTAAAAGTTGGCGCATTTAATACGGATTCTAAAGTGGTATAACACTTACTTGTCAAAAAAAAAATTGTAAGGAAACTCAGTCTCGTTTTATGGTAAGTTTAATATTTTTTTTACTGGACCAACGTGTTATTGTGTATTCCTATCATGTCTGTGTACACCACATAGGAATATGCCAATATGCACCTCATTTATGGGGAATGTAGATGTAACGCTAATGCTACTGCTAGACTGTATCGCGAGAGATACCCTAATGCTGATTGTTATCCAGATCATCGAGTTTTTACGAATGTGCACAGTCTACTGTTCTCAGAGGGCCGACTTCCAAACCAAGTGCATGGTGAAGGAAGAAGCTCCTTACCTTACGAGGACATTGTGCTTTAAGCGGTTGAAGAAGACCCAAGTACTTCGGAACGTGTAATTGAGGCAAACACAGGAGTGCCTACAAGTACAGCTCACCGAATATTAAAACAAAATAATATGCCACGAGATTATGAACCTCGGGTTGCATTTTGCCAAACAATGCTACAAAAACAACGGGAAGGCCCTCGATTCTTAGAAAAAAATTTGTGGTTGGATGAATCCACATTTAAAAAAGATGGTTACATGAATCTACACAATTTACACGAGTGGTACGTAGAGAATCCGCGATTAATGAGACAAGATAGATCTCAATATCGTTTTAAAGTTAACATGTGGACAGGAATTTTGAATGGAAGAGTCATAGGACCTTTTGAATTGCCAGAAGTCTAAAATGCTGAAATTTATTTTGATTTTTTACAAAATCATTTACCCAATTTACTGGAAGACATGCCACTGAGTATTTTCAGAGAGATGTGGTTTCAGCAAGACGGCTGCCCAGCGCACTATGCCCTATCGGTTAGGGAATATCTAAATGATGAATATCCAGACAGATGGATAGGGCGGTCTGGTACAATCTCATGGCCTGCCCGCTGGCCCGATTTAAATCCCTTGGATTTTTTTTACTAGGGAGCAGTGAAAGAAAAGGTTTATTTCAAGTGGCTGAGCTTCGGGAGAGAATTGATGGAAGCAGTTGAATTCGTAAATAACGGCAGATTCGCCCATCTGATATCCCGATCTTTTTTAAGAAGATGTCGTGCTTGTATTGCTGCTGGAGGACGACAGTTTGAAGATCTTTTGTAAAAAAAATATTATTAGTAGAAAGTGTTATTATACCACTTTAGAATCCGTATTAAATGCGCCAACTTTTAAAGTTACTTGCCAAACTAACATAGTACATTTTTTTTTCAGTACAGTCAGTTAAAGTTAGGTGAAATATTAATTTTGAATTCTTGGTTTGGCAAAAAGTGACATCCTCTACCAAGCTGGAACAGTTGGCTTAGAATTTAAGATAACAGATTACAGAAGCACTACTTAGGATAACATAAGAGAAATAAAATTGGAAAAAAGTAAAGATTTGTAGGAACAGGAGTTCAAAAATCATCACAGGGTGTAAATTTTTTTCGAATAAAATTTTGCAATAAAAATTTGAAAATAAAGGGTTTTAAATATGTCCTACAAACTTACCGGTACTGGCTGATTATTATAATGAGCTGTAAGTGTATGTGGTCCGACGTGTCTCGGAACAAAGCTAGCGACGAGTCCAGTCACAATGTCACCAGTAAGCCTCACTGGAACTTCGCCTCTAGGGCCCCGCACGGTCACCGTGAGTTCACCGCCGCCGGAGCCCTCGACACGCACTGAACACGACGCAGTCTCATCCACCGGTATTAATTCTATTTAATAAATAAAAAATGATTTTAGCTTCTTAGAAAAGACTAATTTTTGATTTTCTGTTTTGTTTACAAACAAACGAAACTAACCTAAAAAATATAACTACAATTCGAAGAGACGTCATTGTCAAATAGTCTGTCATAGTTTTAATAATAAATTGACAGTGACTTTGATTTTTGGGGAGTCTAGACGTCAAGGTAGTAGAGATAGGCTGAGATCCAGAAAATATTCCCATTTATTGCTGGAAGTTTTTAAGTACCGGGACGGGAACTAATTATTTTTTCCATTTTCTTCCATTCGCTTTTATTTATTTCCTTTTGAATTACTTTCCGCTGCCTATCTATATGTAGGCAAGTCAATGGTTGTAGGACTAAGCTCAATGGCCTAGAGGAGCATGCGTTTTCGCAACGGTCATCATGCGTACCACGCACGTCACGGCGAGAATGGCCAGATCGAAATTCGTGGCCACTGGAGCAGCAGTAGTTAGAACAAGTATGCCGTTATGCAACTTAAAAAAATTGTCAGTGTTGGCTACTAACAGTGCGTGCTAACTTGCAATGTATCTAACATTGAAGTATCATAGGTACCTACTCTAAGTAGATACCTATACATAAATGCAGCACTTTTAAAAATTCTGTCACTATTGTACCGTTGTTATGTTCTGTGCATAGAGTTTTGTGCTTTTAATCAAGTTTGAATATAATTATAATAACTTTAAATACTTAAATTTTACCTATTTGTGAAGTATCAATAGCAACACGTTGGGCAGGTGTAACGTGAAACACAAACGGCGACGAAGGTACTGGCTCTCCATTAAATTTGATGTCTACTCTGTGCGGCGTAGGAGTCTCAGGCCTCCAAAACACTAAGCATCGTCCACCACCAACCACCTGAGAATTTAAGACAATATGTTTAGTTTTTTTTGTTTATATTTTTTTGTTATTATTACAAAATACAGATCATATGGCGTATAAAAACCATTTAATGGTCTATCTAGATCAGTAGTTCCCAAACTTATTTTTCTCGTGGACCACTTTCAAAATTTTACTGGTTTCGGTGGACCCCCTGCTGCTACATTTCTACCACATTCTTAAAGTCGCCAAAAAATAAAAATTGTGTCACTTCTGAGTTCTGTCCCTATATTTCGATATGTAAAATAAAAACGAAAAATGGTACATTTTATATCACTTTATTTATTAAAAGAATAGAATTACAAGAAAAAAATATTAAGGTAATATAGGTTCAGGTCATAATTTTAATTAATGGGAAGGATGTATCTGATGGAGTGTCAGCAAACGATCAATGTTTGGCTTTATTTTTGTGAGCAATAACCGCAAATCCCCCCGCTCTGTGATGTTTAATTTGCTCCTTTTTTTTGTTAAGAGGTTTGTAACGGCACTAAAACTCCTTTCGACAAGATATGACGAGGGAAAAGCTATTAAAAATTTCCTTGCGATTTCCCACAGTCCAGGATATTTTTCGGGTATTTCTGCTTGCAGCCAAAATGTTGGGTAGCCTTTTCTAAATTTCACCTTCAGCTCCTCATTAGTGCTTAGCTCGAGCAGCTCCTCTTGTAATACAACATTGGCCACTTCCGTTTCATCAAATGGATTTATTATCCATGGTGGTATATCCATCGTCAGTATATCTTCAAACCTGGTTTTGAAGTCATCATGCAGGGCACTTAAATGTTGACTGTAGGTATGGATATCCTCATCAATACATTCTACCTGCGACAAGTTTGGAAATTGAGAGAATTCGCGCCGACTAATGTTTTGCTTCATAAATTTCAATTTCCCAAGAAAAGCCGAAATTATCCCCTTTGTTTTTATTAAATTCAGGCTGTCCCCTTGTAACTGTAAGTTAATATCATTAAATTTTTTAAACAAATCTGTCAAATACGCAATGTCTGCTTTGAATTTGATCAAGTTTTCTTTTAAATCTGGATCTCTACTTTCTAAGAACTCTAATATGGAATCGAAAACAGAGTAAAATCTCGTTAAGCATGCACCTTTCGACAACCAGCGTACTTCAGTATGTAAGAGCAGTCGTTGGAAGTCTTCATCATTTTCGTCGCACAATTGAGCAAATAAACGTGTATTCAATGCATTGCTTCTGATTTTGTTGACAGCTTTTATTACAAAATGAAGAGATTGGTTCAACCTGTCACTTAAATGTTTTGCCACAAGATGTTGTCGGTGGATTACGCAATGAATAGCTGTAAGTCCTGGTATAATTCTTTTGAGATGACTTATAAACCCACGATATCGCCCGACCATTGCAGGAGCTCCGTCTGTTGCCACTGAAATAATGTTTGTAAATGGGATCGATTTTTCCGTAAAAAAATTACTCAGGACATTAAATATTGATTCGCCTTTAGTGTCAGTCTCCAAAGTTCTGGCAAATAGCAATTCTTCGTGAATTTCTTCCTCAACAATAAATCGGACATATGCCAATAGTAATGCTTCATTACTGGGTAACGTTGACTCGTCCAGTTGTATAGAAAAATGAGTTTTTTGCAGATGATTGCACAAAAAGCTTTCGATATCAGAGCTCATTTCATCAATGCGTCTTTGTACAGTATTGTTACTTAATGGAATTCTTTTTAGTACGTCAAATGGAGATTTGTGCAAAACAGTTTTTAAAACCTCTTCAACAGCGGGTAAAATTAATTGTTCTCCGATAGTGTGCGGTTTTCCAGATTTTGCTATAAGTAATGAGATATTGTAAGATGCCCGCAAGCCATCATCGTTACTTTGAGATGTTGAAGCGAACATACTGTGCATGGTGGGTCTCTTTCCATATTTTTCTTTCAATGTTTGAAAATATTTTAAATCTTTACCTATTTTATCAGTATGACACCTTTTTAGATGATCTTCGAGCTTTGATGGTTTCATAGAGTCATTGCTCAAAACTTTGTTGCATAATAGGCACATGGGCAATTGTTTGTCTGCCTCTGATGGAACAAAACCATATTTCAAATAATCGACACTATATTGTCGACATTTTTTCTTTGCTGTAGCCATGTTTCGTGTCAGTTACCTTACCTGTAAAAAAAATGTTTTAGTAACCAAGTTTTTTTCTGAATATAGGTATCACACCGCAGCCTTTGTCAGCACGCGGAAATAGAATTACGGCTTGTAAAGGGACCAACTAATAAACCGCTGAGACAAATACAAACGTTTTCACAAAACGGTATCAATTTTAAAGTACATAATTTACCACTAATTTTTAATAGTATAAATAAAAATTAGTGTACTCAGTATCGAATACTGATCATATTTGTGTAGGAAAAAATAAACGTCGAAATCTCAAAATTGTCCATAAAAACGATAACTAACATTTTATTAAATCAATGAGTTCACGCGCTCCGTGTATTTGCGTATTTTTTGTCTGCGGCTTCATTGTTAAAACGTGACAAACAGGCATCGAAGTTCAAGCCCCGCCCTTTTCCCGTCGCCCGCGCACCGCTCGCTCTTTCCGAAAAGGAATAGTTTTGATAAAATAGTTACTTCAAAATCAATTTAACATGATTATGAAATTACTGTTTTATAAAATTAGTAGTTATTTGCAAGAAAAATTACAAAATTAATTGCTCTGCAATATTGCTTATTCGGCCTTTTTAGAGAGGCAGTGCTTCTCTCGTGAAAAAACAATTGAATAAAACGTGCTGTGTTTGTCTTCAAATCGAAAGAGGACAATTAAAATATCTGTAAGTTACTAAGTTACCTATCTATACAGGCCGTTGTGATCAACCGACTAGTACACGTAAACAAAATACTTAAGTACTATAACAAAAAAAGGTAGGTTACTTACTTTTCTCCGGCACTAGCAAACACAGATATAAATTTTCTCACAACTTTTTTCCAAATTCCGCCTTGTTTTCGAAATTCCGGAAACAAATTAATGCGTTTGGTTGCCTTTGGCATCAAGTATTTATAGTGTTGATCAAGTTCATGTCTGAACAAGCATTAAGCATTGTCGGGCGGATAGCGCTTTGCAAGTCTGTACACGAAATTGTACGTAATATCCAATACACAAGTTTGGACAAGTAACAGTCGCTTGCCTTTTTCAAATATTATCTGCTTAGATAGGTACTTAAAACAATGTAGGTAGGCCCTTATAAAAACTATGCTTACATTTTTGCTCTTTACTATCAAAAGCAGATAAATTTTCGTGGACCCCCATTAACATCTTATGGACCCCCATTTTTTGTTCACGCCTACGTAGACCCCCAGCAAGTCTCCCGTGGACCCCTGGGGGTCCACCTGGACCACTTTGGGAATCACTGATCTAGATGCTGCACATCAGTCATATTACTTATTTAGGGTAGGTACAAAAACAGAACTCAGAAAACTTATCTAGTTAATAGACAAATAAATAGACACCAACAATGACAAAGAATGTGAAAAACATTAAAGAATACCTAGATTGAATGTAAAATAATTTCCTGTAAAATTATTACCTGAACATGATTAGGTACTTCTCCTTCATTGATAGAAATTTCTAATTGTCCTTCTCCAGCTGCACTAGCATCCACTGAAAGAGTTTGATTTATTTGTTATTTAATTAAATATATATATGTACACTACACACATTCAAGACATGGCTAGAAAATCATACATTGCACGAAAATATTTTTAAAGCTATAAATATGGTAAGATTTAAGAGGTAATTAAATTGTATTCTGGAGCATTGTCTGTTAATAAAATTAACATAAATAAATGAATAAGTACATACCTCTGAATTGACACTGTTGTCCTACGACGGCGTTACCGACATCTGTTACTTTGATGAGGCTAGAGTCGTATACCTTGGCAACCAATGGACCGGCAGCCAACTTATCATCAGCAATTGAAACCTGTACGACAAATGAAGCCAATTAATGCTATAGAGATAGCAGACAGAATGTTTCAGAGGACCCTTTTGCGGGTCACTCGTCGTAGCGATCGTAGCATGTCAATAATTTTAAATGGATATGGTATACCGGTGCACTACGATGCGGAATTCACATAATACTTAATTTATTTATTCTTTCTTCTACACAGTACAATAGCTACACTGTACCCTGTGGTACCATCACATTTATAGCCATCTAGCAGGATCGTACTAATTCGTAGTTGCAATATATGCAAATATATGGCCCTAGCATCGAGAGAGAGAGATAAAAATGTTCAATTTTTCATCTTAATGCTAGGCATGTAAATTCTGTAAAACGGCCAGTTAGATGCAATACTCTTTAAAACAAAAACTAGATAACCCTGATCACCTTGAATTTAACATCAATGCTTAATTAAGGCATGATATTATAAAGTTGTGTGCGGAGTGCGGAAGGCACGTTCAGCTATTGGTCACGGCTATGCTTTCGCTAGATGATCGTCGTTAAAGATCTCATTTAAAAAAAATATCGCAGTGCATGTTACAAAAATATCTTGTGTAAAATTAAGATCTAGCACAAGTTTCCAACACACTTTCAATTTATGCATTTAAGTAGGTATTCTATATGAAAATGATGCACATAAGTACGACCATGGTTTAGGAACACACTAACGCTTGTTTAGATTGCCTCATTTGTTCTACTCGTCACGGTTGAGCTGGGACCCTCCAAACAGCACAAATCACGAAACAAAGTAAGCAAAGAAGAAAAGCTTAAATTCAGAAGTGTAGAGGCATATACTAATTCAATATTTATGATGACGTCTATTTCAAACTCGTAGATTTAGAAAACGTAAACGTTTTCTTTATTTTCGCAAAAATAAAAATTACATCCTGGCAATTTAGAAAAAATAATATTATATTACGCACATTCACGAATGTACGAATCTATACTAATATTATAAATGCGAAAGTCTGTCTGTCTTTCTGTCTGTCTGTCTTGTCTGTTACGCTTTCACGGCCAAACTGCTGAACGGATTTTGATGAAATTTGGTATGAATATAGTTGAAGACCCGGGGTCAAACATAAGCTACTTTTTGGCACAGGCGGAGCTGCGGGGAAAAAGCTAGTTATAAATAAATGAACAGATCATTGATGTTTGGGGATTATAAATAACTACAATCTCATCGAACGTTCATCGAACATTTTGCAGACTACCTCTATATTCTCAATGTTTTAATTTTAAGCCTTAACATAATCATCAATCAATCCGCTTAATTATCTATCTGATCTGCCTGTTATCAATGTATTACTGAGTTCGTGCTCACTGCTCATCTACTACCTAGCAGATTAATTTCTAAGCAGATTACGATAATGGAATAGATTATAATGGCGAATTTGATTTGCTTTGATAAAAGCCATTTCAATAAATCTAAAACTAAGTCAAATTGATTCAAGGTCGTAAGGGGAGACACATTGAGCATACTATGTTAATTATGTTTACGTATTTAGAAACCAATTATGTATTACAATATTATCCAAAAGCTAAGATGTCATTTCATATAAAAATATGCAAAAAATGTAGAGCCTTTATAGACCCATAGCCTTAGCCCTTCTCGAATATGGGTCATGAAAACCAGCTAGTAACATTTAGTATATCTGCTAAAATATTACGCTAGGGTCTGAAAAAAAGCAGTTTTACGTCTATAAGGTGTGTGCCGACTTCCTCCGGTGTGAATTCGATTCGGTAGACGCCTGGTCTCTCGGCCACGTCCAGAACCCTTGCGGTCACAGGGCGTCGCGACGGCGCAGTCACCGTCACACCAACCTGGTGATAGTAAAATAAGTATTAGCACAGATTATACAATGTCGCCTTCCGGCAAATCAACAACCGATGCGGGAGTGGCTCTCATCACTCACATTTACACCACCTGGGAGGAGTCTCAGGATGCTATTGGAGTGTTCTGTGAACTTTTCATGGCATTAGACTGTGTCGATCATGAGATACTTCTGCTCAAGCTTGCACATTATGGTTTTGACGCTAAAGCAATAAAGTTATTGACTTCATAATTAAGTGATAGGCGTCGTCAGACTGTTGACATAAATAACGTTAAGTCAGGCTGTTCAACAGTAAAGATAGGCGTACCTCAAGGCTCGATACTAGTGACTTGCCTTACGCGGTTGAAAAAAAGCCTGGCATAGTTTTGTTTGCAGACGATACGTCTTTGATTTTCAAAATGGATCGCCATAGCGGAAGTGTCGACCATGTGAATGATGCATTGTCCACAATATCAAATTGGTTCTCCGCCAACAACTTGCATTTTCTGTGCAATGCATAAAATTTTGTTAAATTAGGTGTAATTAAGGAGGGTAGGTCAGTGGAGTTTGTGGCGCCGCTTCTTCTTAACTTGTGCTTGCGCTTTGGAAGTGGTAGTAAACTTAATATATGTAAATTGACGTCAATAAGCGATATTTATATCCTATACTGAAAATAAACGATTTCATTTTATTTCTACTTTTAAGCGTGTTTGTCTTAGTTACATCCTCAGCGTACGCTTTGGAGCCTAGGACTCTTCAAGATTACAGAATTTAAGCGATAGTATCTAAGTAGATCCTAGAAGTAAGTTAAGTAGATCCTACTTTCCAAATCGGATCCTCTGTATCAATAATAGAGTATAGTGAGACCGACTTCACAATAAAGAACTGATGAGTTCACAGGGATCCCCTGAATTCAGCTGGGCGGGGGATCCATTCTTCCTAAGTCCAGGGTTGCTCTTAGAGTTGAAATTTAAAGAAAGTAGATATCAACTTCCGGGGTTCTAAAAGCCAATCACAGTCAATAGTAACATGGGAATCGAACGAACTATGGATGGATCGAACGAACCCGCGACCTCTAAGTCAAAGGCAGACGCCTAACCACCAGACCACAGAGCAGTCAAGCTCAAGTATCCAATCTAGTAGTAATAATGTCGGATTGGAACAAATGCCTTAACCTTTTATTCGTCCGGGGTTTGATCGATACAGTAGGCTACTTAAATAATTTGGGCGATATAAACGTAGACTTAGTACGTTGTATTCAGACCATTGTAGTGAGATCGCGATCAGTCAGGGTCATGGGAAAGTGGTAGTATAACTGATGCTATCAGTACTTTAGAAATAATGAAATAGTCGGCAGAGATATATAAATGAATGGAACTTGAAATGCAGGTCGAATTTAAGTTGCACACACCCACTATACCGGTTACATTCCAAGCATTGATGAGTTCAAGGTTAAATTTGCGTCTCGTGACCAGTATTTGCTATGTGATTATAGGCATCGTAAAATAAGTAATATAACATTTAAATATAAACATAAAATCGTAATAAGGTGCGTTAATTAAAAAAGTTAAAAAATATGTTACAAATGCATTTTTTCTCCGTTTCATTGAAAAACATCGCCTTTTGGCCTAAACTGGCACTACGTCAGTACTATTTATTAATAATTTTGTACCGGACGAAAAATAAATGATATGACAAAATAAACATTATTTCTGTAAATAGATTTTCATACTTGCCTATAAATGTTGTTTAATTGGTAGAAGTCTCTTGTTTTACGAAAGTGTTGTTATCAACGACAACATACGAGAAAACTATTACTTGCCTCGTGTGCATTTTATCACTCACTTCGCTCAGTAGTCTCAATTTTAATCACTTGTTACAATCGTGATTCAATTCTAGACTATTTTGATAATTCGTGATTCCAACTAGGCGCTCGCCGCAAAAAGAAACTTGCTCCATTGAATGGAGCAGGTAACTGTTTTAGGATAACATATTCCCTACTTTCACTACATGCTAGAGTCGATTCGCTAAAAAGAAGAAGAATACATACCTCACTTTTAGTGAATGTGGTTGTTCCTGGGGTCGTGGTAATTTCAAAGACAGCCGGTACCCGAGCGGGGATCAGCCTAGCGGGCTCACCGCCGCCGCCCGCCGGCCCAGCCATCACCTCTACCTTCCACGGGGATCCTGGAGAAAACACAGAATTTGTAAATTAATAGCACCATTGAGACCATAAATTGGTAACAGGCCAGGCAGGTTCAGGCTATGCTTAGACACCACAGATAGTGCTGGTAAAAAAGTTCGATTTTTGGGTAAGTTAAGAAAGCTGTAAAATTAATGGACAAAAAATGAGGTGGTGGTTTATTATTTTAACCAAGTTTCCGACTCTGCACAAAGTATTTTTAAAGTATTTGATAGTGTTTTTATTGCTACTTTTTTCTCAAATCAAGCAGTATCAGTAAAATACTCTATTGATTATTCTACTAAAACATTATGTTCATAACTTAAACGATTTGTAAAAGGTCTATGTAATTTAAAAAATGTTTTTGTCAAGAAATGCTTAGTGATTATATTCTTCGTTAGTCATCATCCTAGCGTGTATTCCTAGTTGCGTCGTCAGCTTACGCTTCGGAGCCTAGGGTACGCATGGTTCTATATTTGGCTGAACTGATTATTACAATGAAGCGACTGCCGTCTAACCTCCTTAACCCTTTTTACAGGGAAACCAAACCAACAGGAACATGACCTGAGGTGTGTTAGTGGCCAACACTGTCAGAATTTTTCAGGCTGCCCTAAGGTATCTGACACAGCCTCAAGACTGCTATCTATCGACAACAACCGGGACCAACGGCTTAACGTGCCTTCCGAAGAACGGAGGAGCTCAAGATAGAAAATGTCACTAAATGGCGACCAATCCCATAGTAGTCGCGTCACGACGTCGCTTGACACGCGCAATCGCTACGGATACGCGGGTGGCGCTCGACTAACGAGCTCCTCCGATTATATTCTTCGTTAGTGATTATAACTATTCTCTTTGATGCCTCATATACGATTTCATATGCTTTAGCGGTATGCCTGATTTCCACGATAGATTTTTTTTATTATGTTGGTTACTTATCATGTTTCCATTTGACTAGTCTTAAGGCGGTAGTACTTCGTTTAGTCCTTATTAATATCTCATGTCTATTCCTAGTCTCCTGCAGGGTTGCGGATTTGGAAGAGGCAAACGACAGAGCGGTGAAAGTACATACTGGTCCAAACAAATCTAATAAATAATTAAATAACCATTTCGACTCGCAAGGGAGAAATATCTTTTTAATTGAATTGTTTCTTAGTTATGTGCTTACACTTTCTAAAATAGACAAATTTAATACTTCAACGATGTAATAAATACGTGTAACAATGTTCAAGACACAAGCATCGCTGTAATTACTTTCTGCCACCTTTCCGATGAAGCTGTCACCGCCACAGCATCAGTCCGGGCTTGTAATAGATATGCAATTATAAGGAAATTGTTATTTACAGAGAACTGAATAACAGTAGAGATTAGCTTAATATTGAATAACTTTGTTCACTGATATGTATTAATAGAATAGACAAACATGCTTACCGTAGCCTAATCACCCATCCAGAAAATCCATCCCACAAGCTATACCTATTACGTCAGAGCTATTTTAACTGATCACACAATACACTACAACAGATCTGACATCATATTGCAGGATAAAATAAATAAAATCACATACTTAATAGACATTGCTATTCCTAACAGCCATAACATAACAAAAACAACAGAAAAAAAATAGTGAGTATAGCGAATTAAAGGATGAATTACAAAGAATCTGGAAGCAAATTAAAGTTTACATATACATACATACTACTTAAAGTCACTTGTGATATCTACAACAGGGATTAAATCTTAATACCATAATGTTTTCTTATGTTTTCGCGATTGTTATTCATTAAATTAAACTATTTTAATACGGTTTTATCGCGTTTATTACTTATTTATTTACACCTGACGTTTCAAACACTTTACAGCGTTCATGGTCGCAGGCAGACTAAGTTAACATTTGTCTTTGATGTCATAAGATTACAAAACTACCGCCTGAAATTTTTATTGGGAACTATTCCGATTCACGCAGTATTGGCTCACAGTATCTAAGGGTCTTGCAGTCTGCTTCCGAGTTTGCGATTTTATTAAGTTAATGACTGGGTCCCAAGCTGGCGGTACCTGCCATCCATCCTCTCTATTGAAATTAGGATGTTTTTTAATTTCAATAGCTTCACGTAACATCCTTGGAATGAATCTGTTTTCCTTTGCAAGGACTTGAGGATTATCAAAACGCATATAGTGGTTGGGTTTGTCTAGAGCATGTTCACAGACTGCAGACTTGGTTGAGCGTCTATTTTTCATGTCAGCAATATGTTCTTTTATACGAGTATTAATGCTTCTCTTTGTTTGCCCAATGTATGATAAACCACAGTCACAATCAATTTTATAAACTCCAGCATCTTGCAATGGGATATTGGATTTTACAGGTCTTAAAAATTGGTTTATTTTCTTATGCGGCTTGTAATAGGTCTTGATTGAAGCTCGCCTAAGTATGTTACCAATCTTGTCCGTGACTCCCTTTATGTATGGTAAGATGGCAGGAAAACGAACTTAATACCATAGATTAATAGTTGGTCTCGCTCGCGCTCGACTAGATACCGTCGGCTAGACAACTGCGGCAACTAAAACTACGCGAATTCGGCGTACTTGCGGCATACCTGCGTCAGTCACGGCGCAACCGATAAGCGAGTTGGACGTCGAGATAAATTTAAAATTTTAGTTTAAAAACAGAAGCAAAATGACAGATTGCGTATTCAAACTATGTAAGAATAATAAGCTTAGTACATGAAATAACTCTTTCTCGTTTCGTCTTTGCACATTTTCTTACACACACTACAATATAAAGTTGCTGCATTCTGGAAACAATTTTTTCTTCATAGCGCGGTATCTAGTCGAGCGCGCGCGAAACCAATTATTAATACCTTATTACCTTCATCATAGTTAAAAACTTCTGGACCTACATACTAATAATTATATTTAGTAAGAAAGTTCATGCAGATAGATTAAACCGACTCCTTAACCCAAATAGACCCAACTGTCCATACAAGAGATTCTTCTCAAATATAAATATTGTTCGATATTTACGTGGTATCGGCCTGTAAATATTGTAAATAAAACCAGCATCTCGCTGAGAAATATAAATGTATAAGCAATAATACATTTATTTCAGGCATTTGAACTCATACATTACAAACAAAATAATAATTATATAATTGAAATTAATTAAGTGTAACACACATTTAAAAAATAATAAATTATTAAAACATTAATATGCGCTCTATAATTTCGTTACAATAAGCCTTTAAGTTAAACATTGTTTTATCCACATTTTAACGAAGGGTGAGTCAATGTACCTGTCCCCAATGGTTTTCAAAATGGTGTTATTGCTAGTTATTGCGCAATCTGGTAAGAAATGAGGCAGCTAACTTTCTCATTATAGCGAAAAAATCATCCGTGAGATTCAGAGTGTGTGTGTTATTCTTTTAGGAAGTCGATCCACTGAAATGTAGAGACGCAAATGCTGCATCGATATATTTTCATGGACGTTATGTGCGAAAGGCTCAACCTTGGTCCAAGTATTGGCATGTTTTTATCTATCCCTTTCGTTTTGTTTATGTTTGAGTGTGATGGCATACGGCACAGTTAAACCCAAATAAGGAGGTTGTTGCAGCGTCGTTAAGTATGTCTATTGCACCTGCCCACTCGACCAGATCTTTGTCAAGTTGTCGTACAACCCACAACATATACTGTGTACATAAACGGGTATATACCATAGTATACAACTGTAATAACGTATTGTGTACGTTATTGTACATGTACGTAATTAGCGGTCATGTTAGGCACTTGATGCGAATATTGCAACCCGTACTAATCTATCTTTATGTATAAAATAACAAAGGTGACTGATTCATCAACGCCCAGCCTAATAAACCATAAAAGATATAAACGTGAAATTTGGACAGAAGTTTTATGTTATTACATAGTGCTCAGATAAGAAAGATTTTTCAAAATTCACCCTCTAAGGGGGTTAAACGGGGGTCCAAAGTATGTATGGGGAAGGAGATTAATTAGTCCGATCCATTCGAAACTTCACAAGATTATTGCTTTTGATAAATAATTAAACATGTATTTCAGGATTTTTCTGAATTTACCCCTTAAAGGGGAGAATGGGGGACAAACTCTGAAAATGCAAAAACTAAACGATCACTGATCTTTTAATGAATTTTAGCATCTGGGTTCCTATTTTGGTCAAGAGGTACACTAACAATGGATTTTTCAAAATTCACCCTCAAAATGGGGCAAAATAAGGGTTCAAAGTGTGTATGGGGGAGGGAGATTAGGTTAGTCAGTTTCATTCAAAACTTCACAAGATTATTTCTTTAGATAAATGAAACCTGTTTTAGGATTTATCAGAATTCGCCCTCTAAAAGGAAGAAATAGGGGAAAGAGTCTGAAAGAGCAAAAACTTAACGCGTTAAGTTTGATCGCGATCACTGAGATCTCAATAAAATTAGGAATGTGGGTTCTTTTGAGATTAAGGGGTTCATAGCAAGATTTTTTATAAATGCGCATCTTATGGGGATTCATAAAATCTAAATAGCTAAATCTTGACTTTTTAAATTTAACTGCTGAAAGAGATAAATGGCACAAAGTGAGAAAAGTCAATGAATTTTAGTAAATATTTTTCCAAATTTACCTGCTAAGATGGTGAAATGGGGTCCAAACATGTATGGGGAAATATGTCCATTTTATTCATAACTTCATAAAATTATTTCTTATGATGAATAAGTAAATACCTATTTTACTATATTTTGCTTAACCACTTAAAGGCGGAAAAGGTTGTGTATGTATCATTGATACTGTTTATTTTAGTCAGCGGGCTTCTTTTGTAATCAGCGAGTGAACTAAGCAAAGAGTTTTCAAAACGCACCACCTAAGGGGTTTAATGGGATCCGAAGTAGGTGAGGGGGAGAGAGATTAGTTAGACCGTTTTAATAGTACTCGACTAAACTATATATCAGCTGGGATCGTGGTCAAAAAAAATCTGTCATTGAATTTTAGCAAGTGGGTTTCTTTTGCAATCAGGGGGTGCACTAAGGAAGAATTTTTCAAAATTGACCCCCATTAGGTAAACTGATGTTCAAATTATGTACGGGGGAAAGAGTTAGTCCGTTGCAGTCGAAACTTCACAAGATTATTTGTTTTGATATATGATTTGTTACTTGTTTTAAGGTTTTTAGAATTCAGCCCCTGAATGAGGGACGGGTGTTGTATGGTTAATAGGGTTTTTTTTTTTTTTTTTAAAGTTTCCTCCAGGGTTTATAACCGCACCTGGGGGGAGTTTATTGACTTACAACTAACATGATCAGCACCATTTTTTACAATATAATTTCTATGGCGTTACACTTTTCCACGACTTACACAATTCATTTCTTTACTCAATACAATTTTAAACTTATTCATTATTTGTTATTCTTTCTTACACACTACAATTTACACATAAATATAATTTTCTTATTTATATATTCATTATATTTCTAGTAACATATTTAATGTATTTAACTTGCCATAGTACATTGTAACTTTCATATTTAATAGCTCTATTCTTAACAATATTTATCGTTTTATTTTAGTTTACTCGTTCATGTATATACATAACACTCGTCTGCAGTTATTTCTATATATTATCGTGTCTAGTCATTAATAAACTCTTAGTATTTAGTTATTTACAATCACAAAATTTTTACTATATTTTATATTTATTTTCAATAGACAATATTCTACCTTAGTGACCGTTCATAATTATGCTAGTGTCTGTCAAGTGATAAAACAATGAGATCCTTATTAGTAACTTTTAAAATAAAATAATTTTTACAATTTTACGTTTACCCACCGGTAAATTATTGTTAAGTCCTTTTTTTTTTATTTTTTTTTTATTACTTTTTACAGCACCAGACAGACACCGTTACACAAACATGTTTTTATACACACTAGTCAGCAATTGTCCCTATATATTATCATATCTAGTCATTAGCAACACTTATATTTTCGTTATTTACAATCACAATTTTTATTTATTTTCAGTAAACAATATCCTACCCTACTGACTATTTATGATTATTCTAGTATCTGTCAAGTGATAAATAATAAAATCTTTGTTATTTACTATTAAATAAGATAATATTTACAATTTTTAAATTTACTCACTGTTAATTTGTTGTCACGTCCACTTTTTAAATCACCAGACAGACACTCAAACATGTCCTTTACACTCTAAAACACAATTCAACACTTAAAACACTATAAAACACTTTTACACAAAACAAGGCGATAATAGAACGATCACTGACCACTGCCACACTTACACTGAGCTCATTGTTTACATTTTTTGTTTTGGTCCATTCAGAATTTCATTCTTATGTCTCAAAATTTTGTTGTTCCTGGCCTGCACTATTTTACCACTTGTATAATTGAACTTTTGATGTTTGTTTACATCAGCATTTTCCAATTTTCGTGCTATGTACTGGCTCAGAAGCAACATGCTTGTGTGCTCGTTGTGTTCGCGTTTCACCGTTTCCCGGTTGTTTAGCCCACGGTTGTTTTGTTTGCTGCAGCTCCACGACGCAACTTTAGCAATAGGCGATCCCGGCCCTGGCCAGGGCGTCCCATTTTAGCCGAATCGTACATTCATCACTGAATGCATTATGTCTTGCATCTTCAATTTTGGTAGCAACACAATTACAGCACGATGGGGCTACGCCGGCGAGCCAGGCTGGTTAATAGGGTTACTGACTACAATATAACAACTATTTTAAAATCCGACGTGTCGGATGTGATATACTATCAATCCCTATTGGAATCCGAAGGGGTAGTAATCTTCTAAATACATAAAAAGAAGATCCTGAGAGACCTGTCATATATAATCTAAGTGATAGAAAACTCATTGGAAATCCCGTTTGATCAGGCGGGCGAAGTCGCGGGCAGCAGCTAGTCCGTTATAAGAAGTCAGAACTTAAAAAACTCTGCGATGGAAAGACTCTGTCCTTCGCCGAGATTCAAACTATCTCTAAATAAAATATCACCAAAATCAGTTCAGAGATTTACGTGTGAAAGCGGAACAAACAAATTCACTTTATTAGTGAAGTTACAATATGACCGTCCAGTTGTTATGTAAAACTATCAATTTAGATTTTGCACTATTGCACAAGATCACTACTTAGGGGGGGTTTTTAACATAGATTATATTCTTTATGGTTTGTTTTATTTAAACACATCTAATTCTGCTGAATTTGATTCAATTTTAATGCTGAAAACAAAGTCAGATGATGTTTAGTATCATTTTAGGAGGAATTTCAGATATTTTATTATTACTCTCTGAATAGATATTGCATCAGACCTAAAGAAATATACCTACTGTAGTATTCTTCCGATAGAATTAGTACTATTTTTAATTTTCTCCGCAACACACTAATTATGCATGCAAAATAGCTCCCCTATCATAATCATATTAACGTATTTAACTATCAGAGGTACGCAGTAATTATTTTAGAATGTTTACGAAGAATCGCATTACACAAGAAGCTGTGAGGAAAGTCGAGATTCTTTGAGATAAAATGGGCTCATTTAGCGCTTTGTAGCTGTGGCATGTGGACTGTGCAGTGTGTGCAGTGGGGGTAAGTAGGTGCTTATTCATCATGTGCTCAACAGTGCAATGAAATATCATCGGTTTTGCGGCCCTAAAATCTATGTATTGGAGCGTAGCGCCACAGTCTTTTACTGACTGCAGAACTCAATGGTTGTGTTATTTTGTGTCCTAAAAATTCCTTGTTGGGTAGTGGCTTGTGGAAGACTTGTAAAAACATCAAAATCACAAAAAAGGTCATCCTCACAGACGACAACTTTTTGCTCTTATTTTAAGTATAAATACTATCCAGCTGTTGAAATCATTGCCTACAGTTGTTATTCTGGCCACTCGGCCGTGCGGTAACGGCAGTGCAGTTGTTGTGAACAAATATATAATTAATAGAACCTGTTAATGCTACCTTTCGGGTTCACCCACACGTTGTCGATGTGTGTTGCATTATGCAGTCGTGCTTTATGGTCATAGACTCGTAGGAGATGGTTCGTTTGTTCCAAGTTTCAAATTAGTGGTTAGTCTAAAGAATCTCCTTTAAAAGTATTTTAAAACTTTAATCCTTAATCCAAAATGGTACCTATAGAGATGACTTTTTACATGGACATAGCGTGAAACGAATTATTTTGAGACTACGAGTAGAACTGATGGAGCGCGTCTAGAAGCTAACTGGAAATCCGCTCATTTAGTATTCGGTTTAATTAGCATCCACACCATCACAAATCATGTTAGAAACACTGAAATTTCTAACATTTCAGTTAGAAATTGCCTTGTTTCTAATAGAATTCTAAATACCTAAATCATTATGAATTGCTTTATATGATATAAAAAAAATTGCAGTGGTCTAATGTACCATTCCTTTCGTGCCATATGTACTTGATATGGCATACAATAGAATCATTAGCACTATGTTTTAATCAATTATAATTATTTTGAAACAATATACAACTATTGCGATGCCGAGAAAAATCGTAACAAACGCGGAAAGATGTTTCGGTTTGTGGCAATATAAAAAAAACGGTAAATCTTCTTAAAATGGAGCATAACATTAAATAAAATAATGAAAGATTATTGAGGGTGGTTCAACATAGATTAATTAATTTAAGCTGTAAATCTTCCTAAGATCAATAAATAAATAAAATAAATAAATATTACTAATCAATCATTTTGCGTGATCTGTTTCTAGCATTAGGTAATCGTTACCTTTGCTCTACATTATAAAAACCATCACAGAACTAAGTACCAGTATTGTAGAATGTCAGCACCATTCAGTGAGACGTATGTACAACATTAGTTTATCTAAATCCCAGACACGGCGCACGTGGTGAAGATGACAGGCCTGTAAGCACCACAAATGTGCTGAGGAGCTATGAGATTATTTAAATGAGAAACTTCAGCAAGAAGATACGTTCAATCATTTATTTTGCTGTTTTGTACTTAGTTTTCGTATAAGCACAGAAGAGGTACAAGGTAAGTTTCGATTTATTTACGTACTAGCAGCCCGTCCCGATTTTGTCCGAGCTTCCTCGATTAATAGCCTATCCAACACTGAAATAATTTTCCAAATCAGACTAGAGTTACTGAGATTAGCGCGTTCAAACAAACAAAGAAACTCTTCAGCTTTATAATATTATACTCGTATTAGTAAAGATTATACATAAACGTCAATATTTGATTTATTTATAGAGTTTGAACCTAGTTTTTGTCAGGGGCTTTCGGGATAAAAATATGTAAGTTAGTCCTCAGACTATTTCCTAGGCGATTGATAGAAAAAAAAAAATGAAAAACATAAAATGATAACTTTCTCATTTCAGTTATCATTATTTGAATTCTGTATTTTCTATAATTTATAGCAGTGTACCGCAGGTCGACAGCGCTGGTCGGCAGTGTTGGCGCGACCGCAAATTTAACTTGAGCAATTTTGACGGCGCCCCGCGTCACGGCGAAAGTTAACATTGTCTTTCAATCTACGAAGTAATTACTGACAAAGTAAACGATTATGTGTACGCTAAGTTTTATGGTTTTATTATATTTTTATACATTTTTGGTATGTTGCATCTGTGAGCCGCGAGGTGACTTTCTTGTTATGTAGTTCTTAGAAGTATAATACCTAATATAGTTTTGTGAAGATTCAATATTGTCACAATCTCTTATAAAACAGTTATTTTACCCGAAAGAAATAAAAAAAATATTTTTGCTCATTCTTACGGACACACGAACTTTTGAAGTTTAACTATCGAATATTTTGTTGAAAAGGAAATGGAATAAGAAACTGTCGATATCCGCTCACAGTATGGTGCATTTAATGTATTTGGAAGCAAATAACTCATAACGGACGAAATCGTCATCACGCAACATTTTCTGAAAGTGTTTCAACTTTACACATAACGTAAGCGTGATTATATTTGGATGCGGACGTTACATGTACGAAATATGATAAGTACTTAGATTTTTGTTACTAGGTAACAAGAAGGGGGAGTAAAGTTTTGAGGTCTTTGCAAGTCATATTTAGGTTTGATTGTTCCAAAAATGGAGTCCGGGTCCACCTGGGTGAAAGATAGTACACGGTATCCAATTATACATGCACCAACAACCATAAAGTATAGAACTGTAAGGTTCTTACGTAGCTAGTAGAAATCCTAGGCTTCGTTTCTGCCTACCCCTGCGAGAAATAGGCATAGGAAAAATCAAAATATTTTTTTGTTAGAAAAATTATTTTAACTTGAAGGCTAACAACGATAATTGTGAAAATGCACGTAATCCTGTGATTTTTAAAGCTAAATGATGACGTAATTTACATGTGATTTGATTGTGCAAAAGAAGTCGGTTAATAAATAAATACTGAGTATGATCACTTTATATCTGTACAATAGGACGACAATACGATGTAGCTCGTCGTGATCACGTTAATTGCAGCATTTCCCTTTGTAAACTACACATTGTTTCTGAATCGGCGATTCAATTTGAATAGGTAGGTCTGTTTGCATTTGTGTTAGGCCAAGTGTTAAATAGAGGTAGAAATTATATTTTGTACCTATTGTTACAGGGGGAAAAATGTAAATAGTTCCGATTTGAGTTACCGTAGGGATTATGCTCAACTTACTTTACAGCAGATAAATAATTTGGAAACGGAATTAAATTAAGAAAAAATATCCACGACAGTGGACTAATGCAGTGTTTTGGCACGTCTATCTATATTGTTCAAAACAAATGTGTGTTAGGTGGACTGAAACCTGATAGGTAGATGAAAATAAAATAATTTTTTCAGCCAAAAAACAACAATTTGCAAATAAATCTCATTCTGTTGATAATTTACGCGAGTAAGGGTACTATGTAATAATTTTATATTTTCCTTGCCATAAGATTGATCTACATCTGTATCGATTTTGTACCTATCCAATAACCCAGTGACAATTTCCGATGCTAGTCGAAAATTAATGTTGGTACTGGTTGAAACACTGGTTAACATGTACGTATGCAACAACTAAATAAAAGTAAAATTTTTACATTTATTTAGATTCGGGATGATAATATGATCACTTCCACGTCTATAACAAAGTTTGACGACAATCAGATTAACTTTGGTGGTAAGCCAGATAAATATAAATTGAAATGTAGCTAGAATAATCCAACTGCGTTTTCATATGAGCTAGCATGGCCCGAAATATCGTCATTTATTGTGTACCTACCGTTCGCAGCCGGAACAGGCAACTAGTGCCTATTCTTCTTCTTTTGTGTCGATTAGGTCAGACTCAGACACTGTTTTTAAGAAACATGACACCTCTATGCCGCTTTCCGTGCCTAACATTAGGACTTGTTTTGTGCTGCTCAACGGTGCCTATTAAGATAAAAGTAAAAAGTGTCACTGTATATACCTGTCTCTGAGCGGTGACTGATCTCGCCATACATATAGTATTGTACTTCTAGATATACTAACAATCACAGTGAAGCAACTAGACCGTTGCAGCGG
Organism: Euzophera pinguis; assembly: GCA_947363495.1. Classification (NCBI taxonomy): domain Eukaryota; kingdom Metazoa; phylum Arthropoda; class Insecta; order Lepidoptera; family Pyralidae; genus Euzophera; species Euzophera pinguis. The sequence continues at coordinate 9,091,648 of OX376157.1, read as the reverse complement.
GCATGCGATAACATCTGCAATATTGGCACTGATGTAATTCTGTACAGGTGTCTACATTTTACGTATACCTATGTCAACATATTACCTATGTATTAATTAAATTACTCCGCTAAGATTTCACTCCCGGTGCTGAACTCCTGTTCAAATTTAAAGAATATGTTTAATGATGATTTAAATCATACCTGAGTACTACCGTTGATTAATTGTAGATTATGATACAAGGGTGCGAAGTTGGTCATTATTTACGAGGCAGTATATAGATGTAATATTGTTCTTGATTCTGTTTCTCATTTCTTTATTTGAAGATTTAAGTTATGTAGCTATAGTCAGCCTAGAGTCAGATTTAAGTTATGTATATATATATATATCTGGCGAGGTCAAATTTAGGTAGTCTTCCCTAAATTAAATCGACATTAAATATTAATAGTAATAAAAACAAATAGATTTAAAAATGGCGCCACTGACACAGACACAGCAGACCCAGATAGTAAATTTTTTTAAGCAATGGGTTTTACGGCTATGGATACAAGTCCATTAAAGCCCTTCATATTTTTTTCTACACAAATTAATATTTGTAGTCCAATACGGCTAATTTTCAGTAAAATAAATATAAATATGACATTTAGTGTGGAAGCCAAAATAGCTTATATTTTTTGCAAAAACAATGAATTAGTTTGAGACTCAAAATCCTCTTGGTGTACATTTAAAAAAAAATGTACCGTAACCATGGAAACAATTACTTTACAAGTGCGATTATAATATAAACAACGTGTTGTTTAAAACCCCCATTATGGGCCTAATTACAATGAAATAAAAGACACTTTATGAGCAAATGTGTTGAAAATAATCATATTTAGGCAAAGCAATAGCGGCCATACTTTACATTTAATTCTATCAAAAATATTATGTTCTCTCTCTCAATCTACTTACTTAAATTTCTAAATTACATAGAAAAGCAGTGGGTTTTTAGTTTTATAAATTACTTAAATTAGACAACAAATTCATGCATCCAATTTCAGTAGGTATTTGTGAAATATTAGTCAATATAATTATCAATTACAGTCGATTCTAGTGTGGGAATTTTTAGACATCGATTAGAATACGCAAGCAGATTGAATATGGTAATCAATTACCCAATTGTAGGTTAGTGGTCGTTAGCGTATAATTAGAAAAAAATATCGCATGTTGGAAAGTTTAAAAATAAATTTAAATGCCTCGGGTTTGCTTTGTAAAAGGTGTAACAAAGTTTCGATAAGGTTTCGTAACAGAAATAGAACTGACATTTTTATTTCAAAAGGTGCCGTACAATGGACGGTGCGGTCACCTGGCCGTAGGAAGCGGCGAGGTGGACAATACCGTGACATCCGCTAGTCACTATACTACAAGGCATTGTGTAATATCTATAATGTAGTGTTAGGTGTTGGAAGTGGTTCAACTGTTTTGGGTCATTCTCAAAACGATTTATTCATTGTCGAGTGTTTGCATTGGTCGTTTCAGTGCATAGTGAATCCGTTTAAATTATTTTGATTCATGAAAGTAATTAAAGGTATGTATTTATAGGTAAACACCTATAATACATAATTTGTCGCGGAGATTTGGTATGAAAAGAGCTAAGCTGCATACAGTTTCTGTTCTGCCTATTACTTAGATTAAGTTCTTCTCTTATAATAAAAACTTTAAAAATATGCATCCTAGTTTTCTTCTTCTGTAGAGTCAAAATGTTTAACTCATATGTAACATATTATATTATAAAGATGTACGTACAGTCAAAAACATTTTAGGCATCGGTGCCTAAATACTAAAATGCCTAATAAGGCACAGTCCATTCACCGTGATATCGGAATCGAATTAACATTCAAATAAATGATGAGGCTGTAATTTATTCTGATAAAGGTACTCGTCTATCCGACTGCCCGCAGTCATAAATATGCAGATGGTTTTTTGAGAACTGGAATTCCAATACACGAAATTTTGTAACTTACATAATTTACTAATACGCCATTGTAACTGTCGTCTGTGTACGTGGAAATATAGATAACGTGTCTTTTAATGTAGCAATAAAGGTGTTTTTTATGATATCATTGAGAGACTTTTAAACCCCATAAAATCCAGGTCTAAGAGATTTAAAAATGTTTGCATATAAAACTGTCAAATAAGATTAGTGTAGCAATTGAACGAGTGAAATGAATGTTATTTTCCAGCACAACTAATCACACGTATTGTCATTCCAATTAGCCAGTTGCTCTGTTTGACAAACACACGTTAGCCGTGCAAGCGGATTGAACCTGCATACCTAAACCCGCTACTGACCCCCTTACCAACAACAGTTCTATACACATTATCGACTTGCTTTTTCCGTAACTTTAACACAATTTTTCTTTTATACTTTTTTACATTCATTTTCCTAGTGATTAGAATATGAGGGTTTCCAAAAGAAGTGTAAAAATTTACCTTCAGGGTCGACAATAGGCTCGTTAAGCTGTGGTGTTTTTGTTTATGTAGCCTTTAGTAAGTACTTAGTCTATTTAAGTCAGTTTAACGAAGATGTGTGATGATTCTAAGAGCATTTGTTTGTGTAGCCTCTTTCGTTTGGTCTTTATAGAACTTCTTCTTCGTGTAGTTTCCGAGGAATCTGTGACTTCATTATGTCACGTGGTTTAGGAAATTACTTATTTGATCAGATAGTTGACTTTCATGACCAAAATTTGCTAGTGATTTGTTTCAAATTAAATGTACTTTTAGGCCGTGTTCGATAAACCCACAGTTATGAGAACCTATCGTTTAAATATTTTTAATGAAATGCTATATATTAACAATCATGTTCGTGACTATATTAACTAACTGTATTTTTAAAATATTATGCTGAGTTGTGCTGTGGGTTATTGACTATAATCAAATCAAAAGGTTGTTTTGATGCCGCCATAACAGTTAGTAACGTTTGCGGTATTTCAACCAATCAAAGTAGAAAACTATTATTTCTAATTTCTATTTGTATCTATTAGTAATCTGTGTATATAAATTACTGTTTTATGTAGAATTTAGGAACTCATAAAACTAAGTTATCTTCGCAACTCAATCTAAAATCAATTAACTTTAGGATGGTTGCAGTGCTGGGTAGGTATGTGCCGAGTAAGGAATTCTAATAGTTCTCTTTTGAAATAGTAATATTCTCTTTTAAACTACTATTTTAATAAGTTGTGATTTATGATTTTTTTTTTCAGTTTGAATATTGAAAATTCATAATAGAAAGGTTGAAAGTACCCTGGTCTCCAAAATAACTAGTAGAGGATGCAACCGGGAAGATGCTAAGTTTAGTAGTGGTATGAAATATAAATACTTATTACTAAGTGGTATTTATAAACTGATTGACATAAAGTTCTATCTAGTTGTCCTCGCGAAGTGTCAGTGGATAGTGATCCAGATGACCTCCTTGCTTTCGATAAGTAGGCTCTACCGACCAAATTGAGAAGAGTGCTGTAAAATGTATGTGGTTTACTTTTATATGCGTTTCAAACATTTTTTTTTTAAACTAGACCCGTGTTGTCATAATAAAAAAAAACTACTATCTAGATTCTAGAGATATCTTACGTACTCGAATTAGGTCCTTTACGAATGTAGAATTACGTAATAAATAAATAACAAGCAACGGCTTACACAAGGTATCGATAAAAATTTGGTAAAAAATAAACAATTATTTATTTATGTGAAAATTTTTTGAGGATTTACAGTTTGATGCTCATTTTCAATCATTTTATAATAACAGCAACAGACGTCACTAACACTTAACAACTGGATTCCAAGGCGAGTAATAGTTAGTGAGTTAAAAATAATTGCAGTTTATTATGCCTACTAGTAGTTATATTCCTATATAGTACATACTAGTACTTAGAGAACTATTTACTCGTATTCCTAATATATATTTAAATAAAAGAAGACTGACTGACTGACATATTACGCTGGCAAACCGCTGGGTCATTTGGTTCCAAAATTGGCACGTGGGTTCCTTTTGTGGACTAGGGATGCAAAAAGAAAGGATTTTTCAAAATTCCTCCTCTAAGGGGGTTAAATGGGGGTTTAAATGTTGTATGGAGAAACGAGATTAATTAGACACATTTTGTGGAAACTGCTCAAGAGCATTGATAATAATAAATGAGTAAACACCTGTTTTAGGATTAACTCCTAAAAGTGGGGGAAACCGGGTTACTATGTTTTAAAATCTACAAGGATATCGTTTTAATGGTTATTGGGGTCGCAGACTATGAAAACACACATTTTAAAATCCTTCTTGCGCGGATACATAAGCCGTGGGTAAAAGCTAGTAAAAAAGACAAATTACAAACCCGGCAAAATAGTAATCACATGTAATGTGTAATGTAATCAGACAAAATCGCATAGATATGAATTTATGGCCTTTCCTTAACCAATGCGAAAATGACATAGGTAGATTTTTTTTATTAATCTGGTTACTCTCATCATCATCACTACAGACGTAGTCAGTCCACTGCTGGCAAGAGAGATGCTTCTCGAGAGGCCTCTCCAAATGATTTCCAAAATTACCGGTTGGCAGCAGCCTGCATCCAGCGCCTGCCTGCGACTTTTGAACTCTACTCTCATAACCGTTGCTTAATTTTATATCTTCTGTAAAATGTATAGATGGCAGATTGAATGACAAAGAAGGAATTCCACATGTAATTCTGTTGTCAAAACAGTTACTTTATTCTCGTTTTTATTTCCAGATTACATTCTCTCTTTCTTCTCTGCTTTTATGATTTATCACTACAGATTAAACATCCATACTTGAAGATTTTGTTAGACACGCTGGTCACGTTTAATTATCTCGAATGCGTGTCGAAATCAGCGGCGCGGGAAATGTGCCATATTAAAAACTTGTTTTTCACCGCTCTTTCGAAAGCCGAAGTGCAGTTTTTAACCTGTTTCTCCCAGATGTCTAGTTTGTATTTATCTATTTATCTTCAAATGTGTTTTACCAAAGTTCTTCATCATGATATCGACGTTAGAATCTAAACTAACTAGGTGAAATATGTAACGTTTCAAAATACTTGTTTATATGCTAATTCAAGTTTGACTCATTGATGTTTTATAATCTTACATTTCTAGAATATAGAAGTTTGTTGTGTTATTTTACGTGTGTTTGTTGGATAATTTGTTTAGATTAGACATATAATTTAACGGGATTTACAAACTGAACACAAGTGATGACTCGTATAAAATCTATTTTTATTTTCGACTTGACAACCATGAATACCCACTAATTTTAGTACCACAATTCTATTATTAGTTTAGATTAAATAAAAAAAATGTGTGCTTAATAGTTAGGGCAGTTAGAGTCTAGCTAAAAAGCATCGAAACCGAACACTGACTACAGAGTGAAAAGTTACTTTCTCAATCGGTCTGTCATAACTTTTATACCTGTTAAAAGAGAATAATGCTATCAAATATCGGAGGATCAGATAGCCGTACGTAACACGCAAGACCACACCGGACCAAAGTTCCCAGAGCTTCAAAGGATTTTACAGAAATTCAGAAAAATAACAAATGAAATAAGTATAATTTTAATTCCCAGCATGTAATCTGATGTTATAACGGATGGACGAGATCGCGATCAGATATCCGGCAGGTAGCACGCAATCCGACACCACGGTCGAGACTCTAGAGAAATGTTCTCACCACTCTCAAGTATAAGTTTTATTTTAGAGGAATGCTAGGCTGAGGATGCGGTAAGCTGTCTGACTTTAACGGCCAGCTAATTCTTGTGTTTGTTATCGTTTAGTTTAAAGTGCCGCTGTGTTAGCAGAAAATGTCGAATTGGAATAAATGTCGGCCAGCAACTGAAAATGTATACGTCAATTATTTTTTTGACAAATATTTAGCTTATCAGTTTCTCTCGTTTCGCCTCCATATGATCCTTTTCAGGGTGATTAAGATTGTTCACGTTAATTTAATAACTACAAAATTATCAATAGTAGGTACCAAACATTAAACACGAAGGCCATCATATTTCTAAATTGCACATGTATTGGACGATCGATTATTCGTTCGATTACCCAACCCGGAAAACACTTTTCTCGTAAATCGTTTCAAAGAAAAGCTATTTATTAATTTTCAGACAAAAGACTCAAGATGGACATTATTTCTTCACATCCGTATAACTATTCTCGGAATCGTGATCAACTGAATTGAGATATTTATTTGCTCGTGAACATCGGCTATTTAGGATTTGCAAAAAGTCATGATCAAATTATTGGACATTTATGGCAAATTGGTAAGAGTAATTTTTCAGGGAATAAACTTGACACTAAAATTGCATTTGAAATTTAATAACATTTTACGAATTTTTAGTTTTCTAATGCGATTTTATTAGCATTTGTCTTTATTTATATTGATCTGTAATCCCGATATATTATTTATAGACGATTTTCGGAGACATATTTGGGTCTTTTGCAAAATAGAGGACCTACTCGTAAGTGAGGCAAACAACTGAGCGGTATAAGTAGGTAGTCATAAGTTTGTTTGTAATATCTTTATTGTACAAAACACAAGTAATTTAATAAGTAATCTGCGAAAAGAATGTAAACTTTTGTAGTCATTATTATTGGGAAGAAGATGTTGCTAATGTTGCTTTTACGGAAATGTTCTGAAGTATGAACACTTTGCCCGTGTCTATTTTCAACTATTTAAATGGCACATAGGTACTATCTCCACATTTACGTAATAAGAAAGTGGTACATGTTATGTTTGATTATTTCGCTTATGCAAGTAAAGAACCATTGGGTTATTTTAATTTGGCATGCACAGTTTAGTGCTTTCACTGGCTGTTTCGTAAGTTCGATGAGTCTTTTTATTTAATTTATCACGTCTGCGATAATATGCAAATCGTCGCCAATTTAAATAAGATTGGAATCTCAAATTTTTGTTATAGTAGATCTAGACCAACTGTCGTCTCATTAATTTCTTATACTAATTTAAATACTATGATTGTATTAACAACTTAAAAATTTGTATATACATTTAAGACGTTGGTAATTAAGTATAATACATTTTCTTTGGTAAGTATCATTCATTTGCAAAGATTGCTTTTTACTAGATTCCATTTCAATTTTACCATCGAACGAAAGGTCTAATAAGGCACGAATTCCGCACCATAACCATGTCCTCTCATGTGCAATACATGTGCGTGTTACTTAAGATGGAATAACATTTATCCACTAGAACGATTACGGACATTAGTGCGTGCTTTTTTGCTGGGCAGCTAACCAGCTCCTAGCTGTCACGCAACATTGGACTACAATTTCGCGAGCGATCACTGATGTGCTATAAAAACCTTACATCCGTTATCCGATGAATGCACCCAGATTACTATTCAATAGTAGACATTAACCCACAACATATAAAGCATTTTTTGCGTCGTATGTAGTGGCTAGTGGGCTAATGACGAAGGGTGCGCGTGAGAAGCGGCCCTTATAAAAGAGTTCAACGCACGCCGGGACTCACTCGAGCGAAGCTGGCCTAGGTCAGGATGACCGCTTCAGCTGTTTCAGAGCTGTTTAATCATAATGTAATGCAAATTGAGTTTAAGAATAGTATAGTAGGTCGATCATCAATATGTAACGTCGTCATTACTTGAAAACACTGATGACTATTGTGGCTATTGTATTTTTTTCGTGAAGCAAAATATTATTTATTTATATTTATTATTTAGATTTTATTTATGTGGGTGTGTATCTACTTACTCTGCTTGTATGGTGGAGTTAGACATTTGGTATACGTACTCAGTTAAAATTTTTAGTTAAAAACTTAAAATAGTCTGCAATAAGTAGGCGATCGCAAGTATGATATCATTTTAGTCGAATAAATTTTACTCCTACACGAAAACTGACTATACCTACGCGTTTCTTCTAGAATAAGGAATCAGAACTCAAAAAGGTGGTGAGTACAATAATGACGTGTCGCGCCCACACCTAGCATTTTACATGGCTGATTACGAGACGGATGTGGAGATTCAGTGTATGCAAATAAGACTTACTTATCGGGGGCAAAGGGTCCTCCGGAGACACGCACACTCCCTCAGCAACGGCTATGTAGGGCACTATAATAACTGATGTCAAGAAGAAATCACAACAAACACTTTCCGAGAATTCACTGCACTAATTAACGAACGTCACTCAACTGTTCTTTACTATGTTAAAAGATCAGAGAGGCACTACGTAATATTTAGTTTGTTTTAGCACGTATACGGAAGAAAATGCGGCGAAATTGCATTTTATTGTTTATGAGGCATAGCCTCATTCGTATACAGGCGCGACTCAAATGTCAGCCTGCGCAGGCGCAGAGTCACCCGCGCCCAGCCTCGTGACGTCACTGCGGTATTCAAAATGGCGGCGGTGGAATTCGAGAACCTACGTGTACTGGCAGCAAAGGCATCTGGTTAGACGCTATGGGCTATATTATTTTTTATGGTATCATTAATTATTTTACGATCAGCTATTCAATCTTTTATATAGACCACGCAGAATGTCTTTAATTTATAGATGGAGGTTTTATTGACATCATTTTGGAACTTAACAATATGGTGTTTACTGTTAATTTTGTTTTGAAAAATATATTTAATGTTCAAAATCATTTTTACATAGACATTTCTATAAATATTGTCTTCTCTAATACCTTAGGTGTTCGGTATTATTTTTTACTGTAGTCTTTAATTAAATGTATTTTTTCTTCTTCTGACCATACAAAGCCCCTTTCACTAGCGGAGTAAGACAGCAACATATCGTATTTATTAGTCTAGCATATGTCAGAAAGAGACTGCAAATAAGGTTTAGTAAGTAGCCTTCCAGGTTCATATGTTAACCTTCATTATAACATATGATTTAAAGCATTATAAATTAAAACTTGTAGGAAATCCTTTTAAAATGCCGTTATTTTTTTAAAATTTTAGTTTATTAATAGAACAGCGTACAATAATTACTTTCCGAAAAGAAAATAGTCACTACAATTAAAAAAATACTAATTAAAGAATTTTTTATTGGGAACTATTCCGATTCACGCAGTATTGTAACTTAGTCTGCCTGCGACCATGAACGCTGTAAAGTGTTTGAAACGTCAGGTGTAAATAATTAAGTAATAAACGCGATAAAACCGTATTAAAATAGTTTAATTCAATGAATAACAATCGCGAAAACATAAGAAAACATTATAGGTAAGATAAGTTCTGTAAGTCTTGACAGTTTTGAAGATCATTAAAATCAACATAAAAATTGTATAGTTTTTTATCGTTTGTAACATTTATAAAATGAAAGTCCGAGCAGTTAATATACAGGCTGTGTATTCAATATGTGAATCTCAATCAGTTTCAATAAAAACATTGTGAGAACCGAGAAAAAATTAAGTAATTAAGTTCGCCTATTGTGCTATACAATAAAGTTTAAATAAATAAATAATTTTTTTTTTTTTGATCTCCAATATACTAATCCTATCATATTGGTAGCTAGTTTTGTAAGGGATGCAGATTATCGTATAAAATATATTTTATTTTCGAAGAAAAAAAATTTAATTAATGTTACCAAACGCATCTTCAATTATTCGACGAACCGACAAACTTAAGTCTCGTCCCTATGATTTCACATACTGCTTAGAAAGTGTGCAATGCTCGACGCACGGTGCGTATAATTTTTTGCGATTATGCTTAGAGTAGAAACCCTAACCATTTACTACCGCGTCGGGTCAGGCGTACTCATAAAAGTGTCAACATGAGTATAAAATACCAAGGGTACAGAAAAATGTACAAGGGATCCTTAATTATATGGCACAAGGTCTCTTTAAAATCTTTCTTTGTTGCACCAAAAAGTACCTTGATACCGTATGCTTTTAAAATAATTTTCTACAGCACGGAGACTTACTTCTACTTCTGTCTCCGATATTACCCACCTACTTTTTTACGCAGTTTGTTAAAGTCTCTCTTATTTCTAGATGCATTATACGATAAAACTCTATATATAATGCTTGTCTAATTTATTCTTCTCCATTACAAGATTTTAAGAATCATTTTTTAAAATGGCAACAGCCGCCCGCGTATATCAGCGAACAACGTCAGTCTAGGACATTTAACTTACTAAATTATTTTTTAAAAAAGCTTCACCTGGAATTAAAAAATTGAAGTTTCTGTAACCAACTTAACTTTAAATATATTAGAAGAAGAATAAGAATGACATTTTCGATATTATCGTAAGTATCATTTTTTACAATCAGTTCCGCCAAATCTAGGACCACGTTTAAAGCGTACCTTGCGTACCTTGGGATCTGAACCTGAGTACGCAACCGGGACACATGCTGAGACGAAAAAAATGATAGCATTGTACGTGAGACGTACCTTTTCTGTTTTTGTTAACGTATGACCGAATGCCCAGACTGCACGCCCATCATTTTCTAATTACGTACTTTCGTCAATTGCTCAGTGAAACTTTAATTGCATTTTACTTACACTAACCGGCACAATTACCGTTGGCAAAATACTTTATTTCCGACACTATAATTGCGAAACTTTATTTTTATTTCTGGTTCGCAATACATGAAATTACTTAGAAGGTAGGGCCATATTCAATTTACTTCAAAAAAATACAATCCCTGTCTTTGCCCGATTTTTATTTTTGTTATTTAGGTTTTCAGGTTTAAAATTTGAAGTAATTTACTAAAATTCGATGACTTTTCCGTGTTGTTTCTGAAATTAAAATCTATATTTGTCTCATTCCAGGTATAATATTTGATCCAATATTATTTTACGACTGGCCGCCTGATCACCTAACAGCTAGATTTGGGAGTAAAAGCTATAATGATTGACCTTCATAACAAGAGACTCGTGCATGCATATGATTATGTAGCTTATATACTTGTCTGTGAAATAATGATAAGCATAATCTCGGAATTTTATCTAGTAATCAGACCGGATTGTACACGCATGCGTACGTACACACTTTCTAGGCAGCCTTCTAACAAATGCTCTTCTTATCTGGACGTCGGAACAAGAAGAAAGTTTGTATCAACAGGATCGCTACACACACATCTTGAGAAATAGGAAGCTGGTCACGAATCATGAATAAAAAATAATCGTCGGCTTCAACTTTAAAATGTACTGAGGAACTATATTTTTCTTTTTGTACTGCTGGCATACAAATTCAAAATCCCTTGATCTAAAAAAGGCTAAGCTATTTACGAGTACTGTATTTTCGGTAGAGTTTTTTTTAAATTTATTTAAACTCATATATGAATAGATCCACCATTTGTAAAAAAATCCTACATAAACCTTAAATAAATAAATATTGAATTACATAATCCTGAACAAAATATTGAACTTAATAAATTATTTCGAAAATTTGAAGGGCGTGCTACGAGACAGCATATACTTAAACGTACAGCATAAAGTGTAAGCTTATTTCATTGGCTGCTTGAAATTTGTAGATGTACGAGTATCAGCAATATTACAATAAAGCTTCTTATTTTATAGCGAATAAAGGGCATCTTCAGTTCTTCATTTAATCCTATTAAACGCTTTGCCATTATAATGATTTTACAGTGTTTTTTTAAATATAGGAGTTGAACAATGTTTTTTTTGTTATTATCAATCGTCAGCCATGTTGCTGTTTTGGAAGTTGTACGAATTAAGCACTTAATTTAATATGTACGACATTCTTTACTAGTAAACCAACCATACGAAATAACATGTAGTTTTTATTAATACCTATTTCTTTTGGAATGACGAGTTTAGGTCTATACACCCGGACTTTTGAGAGGCTTACGTAAGAATAATCTAATACATGTCAATGTTCTTTTAATCTAAAACGAGAAAAAAAAGAAAAAAAATAGGATACGATTTTCAAGAAATCTCTTGATGTTTTTCTAAATTATTTGGCAAGAGAAAGTATTGGCAACGTTATATAGAGGTACCAAGTCATCTGTGCATTATATTAAGGTAGTATGCCTGTCAGGCGCGTGCAATTCTCTTTGTTCTCGGAATTACATACAAAATGTAGGCAGTAGCTTACTCGTGGGTAGTGATGGGCAGTGAGTCTCATCGGTTAAAAATCGGATATTAAAACCAAAATGGTTCAACTCATTTTTTTACCGTTGTTTGTATGTAATGTAACCTTATTGTACAAAAAGAACATTGTTTCAACAAAATAGAACACAACAAGAGGCAGACTTGTGAATGAATCCATGATAGGGATTTCTTCCAATCAACCCGCAGATCAAAGGAAAAGTATATGGCCATTAAAAAGTACACACAACAAACAATAGATACGATATATATATTTAAGTTATACAAATTAAACTAATATAACACGTATTAAATAAAACTAGCTTAACCAAAACTTAAGTTAAGCTGTGGTTTTTTACTATAAAAGTTAGTAGAACACTTTATTTACGTTATTTATTTTTTGTATTTTGGTGTTGGATTCGCATACCAAGTGTTACCTACCCTACCTGCATCTTCTAATAAAACTAGAGTTGCTTCGATAAAATTTTAACACAATTCGAATTCAGCATGAAAAGGTTTTCAACCTTGGTTTTGGTTTAATATTACTAGAAAATGGTTGTTTTTTGAGTATATCACCATTTTTAAAACCATGTTGAACACCCATCACTACTCGCGGGTAATGCGCTTGGGATCGACCTGCTAGGATACACAATATGCGAAAGTGTACTTTGAAGCCTGGTTTGTTATTTATGTATGCATTTGTTAGTAAATCTAAGGATTAAAGTTACTGGGTAATCCTCTAGTTTAGATTCGTATCGCTTTTGGTACAAAGGGAAAGATTTTTCACTCAGGTTGAAAAATTTAAAACATACATAGTCAGAACTTTTTTTTTCATCTATCTGCAATCAGCCTCCGAGCCTTATCTGATTAAGTGTTGATTTTATATTCTCTTTTAGATTTGCACATCCAACGATGTGTCACCTCTCATTTTAGTACAATCGTTAGATTGATGCTAGTCTTGTCCTTTTCAGTCGGAACATGCCATTGTTGTTCAATTCAACAGTGATGTGGCTAGATGATTTCTGTGTTGTTCAAGTCTGTGTTTGTATGCCTCGCAAGACCTCTCTATTTCTTCCTTGACTGTCCGAGTCTCCAAGTACTCATGTACCTCTGTGTTACGTATGAACCAAGGTGCGTTACACAAGGTCTTCAATACATTATTTTGGAAGCGTTGAAGTATTTCAATGTTTGAGTTACTTGCTGATCCCCAGAGCTGTATGCCATACGTCCACACTGGTTTTATAATACATTTGTATCATCATCATCATCATTTCAGCCGCAGTCAGTCACATGTGGACATAGGCCTCTCCCAATGATTTCCAAAATGATCGGTTGGCAGCAGTCTGCATCCAGCGATTGCCTGCTACCTTTTTCAGGTCATCTGACCATCTGGTCGGTGGATGTCCAACGCTGCGCTTACCGGTACGTGGTCGCCATTCGAGAACCTTTCTGCCCCATCGGCCATCGGTTCTCCGCGCTATGTGCCCCGCCCACTGCCACTTCAAAGAACTAATCCGCTGGGCTATGTCGGTGACTTTTGTTCTCCTACGGATCTCTTCATTTCTTATTCGATCTCGTAGGGAAACACCGAGCATCGCCCTCTCCATAGCTCTCTGGGCACACATTTGTATATTAGGAGTTTATTCCAGTTTATTTCCAGACATAGTGAGGACTGCCTACCCGTCAGCCAGTATAACTCACGCCACTTTCTGCTCGCTTGGTCTCTCTTGGCCTTTATGTGCTCTCGCCAGGTAAGCCGTCTAATTAAAAGCATACCCAGGTATTTGACTGTTGAGTTTTGCGGCAGAACAGTATTATCAAGGGTTACAGGTGGACAATCTCCTTTCTTTAACGTGAATGTTATACGTACTGATTTTGCAGGGTTAGCCTTTATTATCCATTTCCATCCTCCATTCAATTTTAGACAGATGTTCCTGTAGCATTTTGGATACTGTTATTGGATTTCTATGACTGGCAAGGATTGCGGTATCATCTGCATATGTCGCAGTCATCACTTCTTCTGAGATTGGTAAGTTAGCAGCGTATATCGTGTATAAAATTGGACCTAGCACTGATCCTTGGGGTACTCTTGCTTCTATTTTACATATAGATGAAAAATCATCTTCACATTTAACTCGGAATGTCCGGTGTTCTAGATAGAATTTGAGGAGCATGTAGAAGCTATTTGGTAGCTTAAGTGTTATTTTATATAACAACCTTTTATGCCAGACACGGTCAAAAGCCTGTTGTATGTCGAGGAAGGTCCCTGAGCAATATTCTTTTCTTTCCAGGGTCAGCCGTATTGTGAGAGCTACTCGGTGTATCTGTTCCGTTGTTCCGTGATGGCCACGAAAGCCAAACTGATGATCTGGTATCAAATTATGCTCCTCAAGAACTGGGAGAATGCGCCTGTGGATAAGCCTCTCAAGCAGTTTTGACAGTATGGGGAGAAGACTTATTGGTCTGTAAGATGTAGTTTCTGTAGGAGTGTAGTTTATATTTATTATCGAGACTTTCCACAGTTTTAGGAAATATTGTAGTCTTAACACTGCATTGAAAAGGATTGTCAGCAGGACTATCCCTTTTTTTGGCAATTGTTTCAGCACTTCCGCTGTTATTAGGTCAGATCCCGGAGCTTTCTTCAATTTTAGCTGTGTTATGACCTTCCTAACTTCTGCAGGTGTGATCAGCATTAGTGGTGGGGGCAGTTGTTGATCGCTGTCTAAGTATTTACTAATTTCTTCCTCTGTGTGCACAATGTCAGGTTCATTGGGTTTAAATACATCCTTTAGATATTCAGCAAACAACTCTGCTTTTTCTATGGATGTTTTTGCCCAGTCGCTGTTAGCCTTTCTTAGAGATGGTATGTGATTCTTTGGCCTATTTAGAGACTTAGTTATCGTCCAGAGAGAATAGTCATCTGCTTTATATGGAGATAAGATCTTTAGTTTATCCTGTAGGGTTTTGTCTTCAATGTCTTTATTCTGATGCTTGGCTTCAAGATCAAGAGTAGACAGACAGTCAGAAGTAAAAATTATTTATGTATGTATGTATGTAAAATTATTTATTGTACATAAAAGAAAACAGTTAATAAAACATCAACAGAAAAAAATCTTAAATATTAATGTACAATGGTTGACTTATCCATATGAGGGATCTCTTCCAGTCAACCACTATAACAGAGGAAAGTCTGTGGCTGTAGTATGAGTACAGATTTTACATTAGATATTTTTTATTTTTATTTATTTATGTTACTTTTTTATTTATTTTCTTATGTTTTATTGTACTGTGTGCAAAGAAGTTTTAAATAAATAAATAAAATTAATACGAAGTAGTCGAAGGATTAAATAAATTGAACAATAAAAGCTTACCAACTTAATATTTGCATGATACCAACATTTCATCATCATTATGCATTTACTTTATTTGTGAAATACATGAAATTATTAATACAATTACAGAGCGTCGAGTCACGTCGAGTGCACTGCATATAAATGCGAAACATGCCCGCAATATCTGGCTGAATCGCGGTTAAATCGGTGCTTAGAGCGTGTTTCCGCAAAACAAGACAGGTGCTACAGCCTATGAAATGAAGTAATTAAATTGCAATGGTATTTTGCATAATACATCTAAATATACCTATAAAATTTGGGTGTATAATTTGTAGCAGTAGTGTATGTTTTCAGCAAC
The DNA here is from genome assembly GCA_947363495.1 of Euzophera pinguis. Classification (NCBI taxonomy): domain Eukaryota; kingdom Metazoa; phylum Arthropoda; class Insecta; order Lepidoptera; family Pyralidae; genus Euzophera; species Euzophera pinguis. The sequence continues at coordinate 9,075,909 of OX376157.1, read as the reverse complement.
AAATAGGTTTTCATAATTTACCTAACCTTAGGAGCGCTATTTTTGAAAAGTGTGTCTCTCGTATTATTGGTGAGACGAATGATTTTCATTCGTCGTAATCGATAATTTTCATTTAACATATGAGTCAATCCAGTTAAATAATAGGGTAACCTTTCCACACATTTATACACCGTGAAATTTTAGTCGTTTTGGACCCATCGTCCAGTGACTCCATTCATGCAACTGAACAACTTTCCCAAGATACATGGGTCGAAATATGGAGTAAATTTTTGGACCTTCCAAAATGTCTTATCACGTGACCTAACTTACTATGGGAAGTCCAAATTTGTTTTTTATGGTTCGAGCTATGTTCCTTGGGGGAATTTGTTCGGTTGCATGAATGGAGTCACTGGACGATGGGTTTGGACCCACGTCTAAAATTTCACGGTGTATGAAACAACTTTTCCACGTTGGGCTATAACAACGTCGTCAATATTAAAACAAAATTAAATAAAACCATTTTCCACGTTGAACATAAAATTCTCAATTAGATATATTTTCTTTATTAATTGCTTATTTATCAGGAGCAGAAAGACTAGTAAACCAAGGCAATGTATATTGTTTTCTACCGATGACAATTCTTCTAAAAGGGCACTATCATTATGTCAACGCTTAGAAACCACGACAAACATCATATCACAACAGAAGTCCGTAGAATCAGATTTATAGACAAGGATAAAACGTGCTTTGCCTTTCTGATCAAACCACTGTTCTCCGGGCACGCAAAGCGTTTGAACTGATCCGTCAATCCTTATTGTACTTACCTTGTACCTGCCGTTTCACGCTATGTATTAGTTTGGGTACAATACGTCTTCCTATATTTTAATATAATGCTTCGTAAACATTATTGAAACTGGTTGGAACAATTTTAATATTTTACATTTACAAATCCTTTTGGTGGTCGTTGCGAAACCTTACGAAATAATATAATAATGTCAGGACTTAAAATAAGTATAGCTAAACAAAAATGTACGTAAAATTAAGTAAATATTTGTATGCATTTTATTGTTATATTTTGTTTATTCGTACGCCAATCTGCCTATATTGATTACGTCTCCTCACTCGGGTCTACAGGTAGAGATTTCTTTTGAAATAAGTAGCACCCTTGTACTAAATTTATTGTATGATGTTTTTGTATTATATTATGTGTATATGAATAAATAAAACAATAAATAAAAAAATAATAATTAAAAGTTGATATGACATGAAGGATTTTCCTTTCTGGTAACATATACTCGTATTCTCATATACGAAAAGGCATATGAAGACGATGGAGGTAAACCCTACTAGAAATGGCACTACAAGACAAGAATAGCTGAGTCTAACTGAATTAGAGGCTAAGATTAATCATTGTTATCATTTCAGTCGCAGTCCACTGCTTGATAAAGTCGTCTTCCGGATTTTCTGTGATTCTCTTCAGGTCATCTGATTTTAGAATTTTTGATGATAGTGTATTTACTTACCTGGCACGTGTTCTTCGTTAAACATCACTCGTACAGTGTGAGGACGCACCAACCTCGGTGTGAAGGCAGCGGCATATCTGTTCCCACCAAGTGGCCGCACTGAACTGGCCACTAGGGATCCATTGCCACCTGATACTTCAAGTTCCAAGTGGCCAGAGCCCGCTGTGCTGCAGTCCACTGTCGTAGAAATATTAACTTTCAGGAAGACTTCATTATTAATTATTATCTTATTGAGGAGATAAGTGTTTCTTTATTAGAATGAAAATTTCTCAATCAAAATATTGAGAAATTCATTTTGCCCTAGTTCAATTTTCTAAGTACATAGATACAAAAAAAACGAAACCAAACTCAGTTTCTAATAGTACAAAGCCGTTAATCGGTTCATTAATTTTTATTTCAATAAATTGTAAATCTAACGCTTACCTACGAACTCAACCGGTTGTCCCACTACTCCTTTGTAGGTTGGCTTAACAACTACACCTTTGGCACCTCTATTGTTATCCCTTTGAATTGCTCTGCAACAATTGTTTACAATACAACAACTATTTTTATTGTAGCTTAAAACCACAAAAATGCTTACAAGGTCGCTGAAAGTGAACGAGATAACAATGACAGTTTAATTCATATTTTAAATTCTACTCAGTTCACATTTTTTCTTATAAATGTCTACTTTGTAAACCAACTAATGTGCGGCAATAAAAAAAATGTTTTTTTTTTATTTAATTTTTTTATTCATCTAGTGTTGTACAAATTGTAAAAAACTGCCGATCCTAGATCAAGAACTCTGAAGTAGCTAATAAGCATAAAACTATATAGCATAACATATGATAAAAATGAATTTTAAAATTTAATGTTCAACATGCTAGCACAGATATTGATTTTTCACTTCGCGCTTGTTCGACCTCCATCGTTATAACATTTATTTCGCTCAGGCAGTATTTTATTTACCCAATAAAAATAGTCCCAATAGTGTGGCTGGTCTGGGGGGTTGGGTGTAAAATTTACAGCATCGTGAAAACGTCTGTAACGTTCGACAGATTCATATTTTCAAAGAACATTGAAGTTATCGGGTTTTGTTGTGAGTTTCTTCAATTGTGAAAAATATTGTTTTACTTATTTTTTGAATTGAATATGGTCTAAGATTCTTAAAAAAATATTATATGGCAAGATGCTGTTGCCGCTCCTTCACGCTGCTGACGAAGAGTCAAACACTACGTACAAGCTCTGTCGGACTTTAAAATCATCGATTGATTATATTATGAGGAAGACTAGATATTTACCTGAAACGTCCGTGTGCTGCGTCCGTTTCAGAAAGGGCCCCCCCGGTAGGGTCGCGGGGGGGCCTATTGGATAAAAAAGGCTGCTGGTTTTGTTGACGTTCCTCCACGCTGCTGTACGAGGAGTCGCGGACTACGTACGAGCTCTCGCGGACTTCGCGCTTGATCTCTTGCTGTGGAAGACAATTTGCAAATTGGGAAATTTGTTGAAGTTTAAAAAGTGTGTTAAGTGGCTTCTATGTCAGAAGGTAGGTATCGCGCGAGTCGACATTTTTTATTTATCTCCTTTTGTGCATTTGTATTCAAACAATCTAAACTTTGTGTAAGTGTCTAGTTTGGGTCCGATATATGGAGTACCTAATAACAAAGAGGAGATGGAATATCGAGAGCTTGATTACAAAAATTGTGTGAAGTTATGCGGGGCGGAAGGCAGACGTGCGGGTAGCTCGGTTTGGGCGTGGCTTAAAAATATTTTACAAAATATTCCAAGCTGAAACGAAACGTAAATTGGAAAAACAAGAAAAATTTATGAGGTCGCTCACGTCAGATCGTTCACAGTTGAACGAAAAGTGACGTACCTAAGCCCCGCCCTCTTTGCCGAAGTCACGTAACGTAACTGTAACGGAGCACCAGTTGATATGCCGTCATCTCATTGCATTTGCTCCATGGTCCGATACTACATGGCCCTTGGTTCCAATATTCTTTCAATAAAACTATCAAATAGAATAAAACAGACTTTCTATTCTAATCGTCTGATATATTTCGAAAAGTAAAATACGTACTGAAACTACAAATATTTAGATATTGTCTTTGACTCTGGCAATAAAATAACAAGTGCTGCAAAGAAATAGGTGATACAACCGCTACAGTATTCAATAACACCCTGATTACTCCCACGGGTTCAAAATGCTCCATTTTAAAACACAAATTGTATTCACAACTCACTCGACTTGTGTAGGTGTCGGAGTCGTGTTCGTCGGCTAACCGATCCAGTTGTTTGTTGAAGGAGTCTCTCGACAAATCGCTGAACTTGTTGAGCTGCGTGTTGCGTTTTGTCTCGCGGTCTAGAGTGCTCTGCCCGAAGCGATGGCTGCCGGTTTGCTCCAAGCTGCGACAAGTTTAATTTTAACATGTAATGACCACGCAAGCGTTAGCAATAGGTTTAACGGGTAGTGTGAGTTTTAGTATGTCTGTTATAATTTTTACTGTTATTTTAAATACGCACAATATTTGAGCGCTTGCTGTTCGTAAATGAATTATTATTGTTAGAGATGGAATGAAGATGGAAAGATGGTGAAAGACAACTAATATCGCTGTATAAAAACAAAAGAAAATAATAATAGTTTGTCAGAAGCTGATGACAGTACCTGTTCGAACTGAGCATTTGCCTCGTTTTCTCTACAGTGTCCCAAGAGTCTCTTCTATACGGGTTACTTCCAGGGTCGCCGGTACCTGCGATCAAATTTTTTATTTATTCTTCTTTTTCGAAGTCATTTTCCTCGTAGCTCAGTGTCCTGACAACTACAATCTAATTTGGCAATTAGCTTCCTCTAGGCTAGGATATTCTAATTAAAACAGCTAATCAAAAAGCAAAATATTTACTGGAGAAGAGGTAAAGGAAACCGGAGATAGACATATGGGCCCGAACTGTAAAAGTCTTAGTGGGATGAGGGGAAAAGATCTTTGCTATAAAAGTAAGAAAGTGTTGGACTTACTAGGACTTCCTAGTCTTTTGACGCGGTCAGCCTCCAGCGAGGAATAGGGGCTGGTCTGGTCCAGGTTATCCTGCGATCCACTGTAGGAGCTGTACATTTTGTAGTTGGATCTCTTTTCAACTACTCGTTTCGTTGTCGTCACAGGGCTGTATCGCTGGTCACTGCTTGTCGGAGTACTCACCCTAAAATAGTTATAGTGATATCTTTATCTGCGTTGTTATGGGACTTGCCTAATGACTTGGGGATCGTGGAGTTTAACCCCCACGGGAATACCAGAACAGAAAGCTGAGGTTTGTTAGTGGCCAACAATTTAAGATTTTTAAGCCTGCTTATGACATCTGACACAACCTAACGAGTGCCATATATCGATAACAACCGGTAGCAACGGCTTAAGAGCATTCCGAAGCACGGAAATGCCCGATATAGAAAACCTAGTCAAACGTATTGGATTAGTCGCCATTAGTAAATGGCGACTAATCCAATACGTTTGACTACCACTTGACGTACTCAATCGCTAGAAATACGTGCGAAACATTAGCCTCTCGAGCTCCTCGTATCTATTTATTTTATTTTTTTAAACTAATGAAAATCCGATACTAACCATATTTCTATCTAAGTGTCGACAGGTCCGAACAGCCGTAAAATTAAAAATCGATGCAATGTTAAACTTACTCGTTTTAAATGAAAACCCGTTGATTTATGCACTTCCCACCGAGTACTGATTGAAATTGATTTACCGAGTGGAAATGAAAAAGGCAATTTTTGTATTGTGATGATTCGAAATAGTTTATCTTATAGGTTTTCATATACTTATACTGGCTAACACAAAGAAGCTATTTATTAATTGTACTTCAATTAATTGTAATTCGATATACCTACATACCTATTTATAGGGCTAGACGTTCGATTCAAAGGACTATCCTTTCTCATTAGAGGGCTTGTGGTCCTGCCAATAGGGCTGGTCGCTCTATACGGACTGCCGGCTCTAAATGGACTAGTAGATCTATTCAGATCGAGTCTCGATCCGTTTCCCAAATGCTTCGTTGTTATTGGACTAGCTGTCCTATTTCTAGGACTCTCTGAGCCGTATTTGTATTCCTTCTTATTGACTCTGGAGGTTGAATACGCGGAGTCCGTGACGTCATAGCTCTTGTCTTTGACGTCGGAGTATTTGTAATAATCGCCAGAGTCACGTCTCTCCTCCCGTCGGTCTATGGAACTTGTATTGAGCTTTGACTCGTACAAGTTGTATTGGTTCATTGGACTCTCTGAACGTAGACGGGTTACTGGAAGCAAGTAATTTATTGTTAGATATTAAAATGGGTTCAGACAAATAAAAGATGTTAATAAAAGTTTTATCATCGCACTAGTCGATTTGATTTGTCAGACTACTTCTAAACCATAGAAATAAAGTTCGCCGCAAACGAAAGCGAAATTATTTTCTTTATTACTAGAAGGTAGAACTTGTCTTTTTTGTTATATTTTTAATCTGCAATTAACTATATCTTCAGAATACTATTCTATTCTAAAAACAATTTACCATCGCCATAAGCATTTCTGACATAAAAAAAACTTATTTCGTTACCTGGACTGGATATCCTCGCGTAGGCTGGTGATGGACTAGAGCTTTCACGAGGTTTTTTTGACTTGGATCCAACTCGGAACATATGCGGGGAACCGTGTACGTCGTACCCATTGAAGTAGATGTATAGCTGCAAATTACTTTTTAGAACTATATTGTAGCAACGTATACATAGTCGATAGTCTTCCAAAAGATAAAATAAAATATAAGAAATTGATTCTTATCACCTAGAAAACTAGATTGACTGTAATATTATCATACGTTTGTTTTAGTGTTTGCTGGCTTAACAACAGGCCATTACTTTTTAAGGGAAATCGGTAAAAACTAATAAAGATAGATAAGTATATAGTTTACTATATATAATACTATGGTATGAATGGAATGATGAAACATTTAGCTTCAGTAAATCAAAGTTAAAACAACAATATGAAAGTTAGGCGTCTCTATAATATTGACGATATGATATTATAAGCTCTATGACTGGATTATATATATCGATGATATGCATATCATACATAAATCATACTGTGTCTAATTGGCAATTATTCCAAATTGGACAATAATTACGAACCCATTTAGGATTACTGAGCTGTAAGTGGCCTCCAATTGAACCTAACTAGTGTACTTGATGAGCTAGATTTGAAAGGCAGGATTTTGAATTTTTGATACTTTGAACCTAGTTCTAATCAGTAGTTGAAAGTTGCAGCTTTTTATACTATTTAGTAGGCAAACAAGAACGCGACCTGCCTCATGGAAAGCTGTTACTGCAGCCTATAGATGCCCGCAACAGTAGCGTCACAGGCGCGTTGCTGACTCCGAAGATATTTTTTTACGGCCTTATACGAGGGCTTTTACACTCATGTTGTAGCAATTATGATAATCTTAGAGTACCTACGAGGAAAGGAAGCTCTACTTTTGAAACTTGTGACTCCTTTTAAATCGGTGTACAGAATTATTTTAATTCGTTTCCTATAATTCTGATCTCGGATCATGAATATCATTAGACTCACACACAGTAAGTAATAGATTTGATATTTTTGTTGTTCACTCACCCTATGCTTTCCGGGTGCCTTTGGCATGAAAGTGGCACGATATTTGGTTGCGGAGAGTTTTTCCAACGCGCACATGACACTCCTCTTATCGTGGACTATATCAAGTTGCAGGTCTCCCTTCACGCCGCAGCCGCTGGTGTCCAGCTCAAACGAGTGGGGTTTGAGAGGTTCCGCACCTTCCAGAGCCCCGGGGCTAAGGCGGACGCCAGATGGATCGAAGACTTCGCATGTGAATGGACCTCCCTGTTGAAATAAGGCAGTTACATTAAAATTATAAAAAATACCGGTCAAGTGTGAGTCAGACTCGCGCACGAAGAAGCGAGGTAGGACATTTTGTAAGGAGTAGTCCGTCTATTTTTTATAGAAAACTAGCCTATTCTCTAAACGACGTCATTGATTTTTTCTTGTGAGACCTTAATATTATTAGAGTATGTTAACCTTAATATTAATCAAAATTAAATGTTTTTTAAACGCGATCCCAAAAATATTGAAAAGGAGTATAATTTTTCACATCAACTTTACAACTTTTTATCGGTTAAATAGGACTCTAGCTACTGACAGATTTTAGAGTGTTTTTGCTTTCACTTCAACTTTTGTTTATTTTGCTTATGTTTTGTGTAACTGGTATCACTTTGTTTCACTGTCTTCTAATTAAATCTTTAGTAATAAAAAAAGTTTAAGTAAAACATAAAAAAGCAAAAAAAAAAAAAAATCTGCTGGGACCGAGATTTGAAGTTAAGACCCTTGTATTGAAAAACTGCACTGCTACCACGTCTACCAAGCCCTTCTTAGCATCATGGCGAAAATAAAATTGGTATGAACAGGATGTGATTTTACATTTTATAATTATTTCTTAATAATTCAAAAATATTCATTATTTAATTTGAAAAATATATATCTATTTGAGATGGCAACAAATAGCCCTTTCATATGGTATAGCACACGGTACAGATTGAAAAACTTTTTAATTAATTACCACTTAACCTCCCAAAACTTACCCCCCCATTCATAGGACATTTCTTATTATTTTTCCTGTAAAGTTCAGCACAAGGTTCAGAATTTTTTCAAAATTTCAAATGCAGCAACTTTGGAGATAGGCTAGGGGGAACACTCATTTTTTGCCTTCCTAAATAATTTAAAAAAATACCGACCTCAAAAGATACTGAGAAAAATATTATGAATATCTTTGAACTGGGATTTTGATAGATCACGAGATACAGTTCGAAATTATTTTTTTTTAGTTGCCTACGTAACCCCCAATATTTTTCTCCATAATTAAGAATAATTTATTTTTACAATTAGCCTACCTTCGGGTTACAGACACAAATGTGTGTACCAAATTTCAACTTTATCAGTCTGGTAGATTCGGAGAAAATCGACTGTGACAGACGGACAGACAGACAACATGAGTGAGACTATAAGGGTTCCTTTTTTACCTTTTGAGGTACGGAACGCTAAAAAGGAAAATAATAAGTAACTTGACTAGTATTGACCTTTGAAGAGGTAGCTAAATATGTGGTAAAAATTTGATACAACTTTCGTATCGCAAAGAAAATTCAGAATACAGCTGATAGTGTTACAAAAAATTTATTTTTTCGAAAATAAAATTCTTTTTAAAAATTAAGTAGGCTAACAAGCCCACCTTCCTGATAAAAAGCGGTTACCGTAGCCAATGAAAATCGTGCAATACCTTTGGCACGCAAGCTTGCTGGTCCTTAGCGAATCTTTTCTTATTTAAATATCTAGAATTGGACTGATGAGATCCAGTAATTCATATTTTTAGCCGAGACTTTCTTAACCACGACAAACTTATATATAAAAGTGTCCCAACCTGAATATGCTCTCCTTTATAAGTTATCGCAATAGTCCAAGTGCCAGCCTCGTCAGGTTGGAAGGTAGCACTGGAGGCGGTTGTGCCGGGAGCCGAAGGTGGAGGATGCCGAGCCTGGAGCGGCACAGCGCGCCCGCTCGGGGCGTGAGCAGTCACGTCGATGTCTTCTCGTCTTGGGGCACCTATATAAAATAAAATTTCCGCTTACGTACTGAAGTCAGTATTAGTAGTCCCAACATTTTTAACAAATTAATTGTGAATCTTAAAGGGACATTTACATTTATTAAAATAAGACATATTTTTTTTTATCTAAATTACAACTAACTAAAAATGAAAAACCACAAACTTTTCTAATCTAAAAATATACCAGCCCGAACGGCACCCGGCTCAAAAGTAAAGGTAAGTATTCTAGGCATATTGTACAGCAGGTTGAAAATCCCATTTCAATTTGTTTTTACTTATACATAAAACTTTTTAATTTTACCTTTGAAACTATCAGAATTTTAATACTCCAGTTTTTAGACAAATTAAAATTATACCTATTAAACCATTGACAAATAATCCTCCTTCTGTCGTAGTTGGTAAAACAATTATTTGTAATATTGGCCTCACTATTTACATATTTTCCTAGGTATATAAGTGCAAAGGTTAAAAAAATATCAATAATAAACAGATACCTGTAGCGCTGACTAAAACTTCCACTATACTGCCAGCAGCACAAGGCGCCATCCCTGGTGGTGGCACCATCACCAGCCTCGGAAGTACCCTGAAGAAATATCTGCCATCCACCCTAGAATATTATGGAACAGTTTTACTTAGTGATTGAATCAATCGAGAGAGTTCGACTAGGTTTACTGATAGAGTTAAACTTAGATAAGTATTTTGACCAATTACGAGTATGCGTGTCCGAATACAGAAAGCTTTTTTTTGTTTCATTTTTTTTTTTAAATCTATTTTATTTTTGATGGACATCCGTGCCGTTTTCTAAATGTATTTCACGCATTAACTTTCTTCTGCAAGAACATTACATAGGTATATATAACCACGATGTTTACCTTATATCATCGACGGTAAGCACAATCTCGTGCATGCCAGCATGTTCAGGGATGAATTCCCCTGCGCCGCGGGCATCCAGTTTAAGCCTCGACTCTTGTTCCAGGGGATTTACTATGGAAACCTTCACGTCCGATATAGAGAGCTCATTTGATATAGACTCCACTCTTATATATGTCTGCAAATAAAATAATATTTGTAAAAATATATTTAGCTGTAGAATTTTTCTGTTTTATCACAACAAAATATAAAACACATCTCAATCAAATCTCGTTTCAAATACCACAAAACCAAATCAATACCTCTTCGCCAACTCTCCCAGAAGTGGAGTCAAGTGCCACTCTCAACATATCATGGACTGGAGGTCTCGGCGGCACATTTCTGAACTGCGTGGCCCACGCCATCACTCCCAAGTGTTCAGAATCATTCTGGCTCATATCGCGTGCTGATAATACTGGCTGTACACCTGGACAATTTTAAGATATACTTAGTTAAGAAAAAATTAGGTCAGCTCAAAAGGGTTCAATCATTCTACTTACTTATTGTTGATACAGTACAAATCAAAAGTTAGAGCGTTGTAGGGTTGGTTGATTATAGCTAGCAGTCCAAATTAAACTCTTAGTTACCAAATTAAACGCTAGTGTATGTCATGTCGTGTACCTGCTACACCCAAAATAAGGTGTAGGTACACAACGGATAATAGATTTCCCTAGATGTTTAAGATCAGGCACCACTTCTTACAATTTCTTTATCGTGGCCGATACATACAGTTGTACAAAGGCAAGTTTTGTCAACCAGCGAGTTCCTGGACCCTATCTTCAATTACCTATTACATAGAAAACGCCTATGTTGAAAAGGGACAGAGGGAAATTCCTTCATATATTTATGGGTAAACGCGATGACAAGTCATTAAGACAAACAACACACAAATTAAATCATAAAAGAAAAAAAAATACAGAAATAAGTAGGTACTTACCGATTTTCTTAGCAGCATCGATGGCTTGCTGGTTGTTTTCCTCCCAGCGAGCTGGATCTCTCCGCAGACGGCTTGGGGGCGGTGCTGGCCCACCCATAGCCCGCACCAGCTCATTTGCAACTCGGCCGTCGTTCCAGTCAGTCTGGAAATATGTTACAAATATAAATTTCTTTGTTGTCATCAAATAAATATATCGAAGTTTTACCTATGTGTAAGTTTTATTTTAAGTTGCTAAGTATTTTATATGAGATATCCCCATTATAAGGAACATCAGTGAAGCAAATTATTTGTAAAGAAATCTCTTTCAGTAGTGGAGGTCTGTATATCACATACAGTTTTATCTCTTGCAGCTAATAGGTACTCAATGACGTAGAAAACGCAGCAATAAAAAACTCCCTAGAAGGAGAATTTTGTTTTTTAGTATAAACAATTCACTTAAATAATTTCGATCTTTATCAGCGGCTTGATTTGGCTTTTGGAAACCCACTTTGTGTTGTCGATCGCATTATTAACAATGTAACTGGCATAAATAATATTGGTCTTCGTATTTATTGGTATAAATGTAAGTAATTTCGCTAGATATAACATAATAAATGCAGCAAAAAGGAATTTCCGAGTGTTAATTACAAACTGTTGCTACAAAATTTATTGAAGCGGACATCGAAATTGTGGTCTGTGTAAATTCTACTGAGCTATTATAGGTTTCCGATACTAAATGGAGGAGGACGATATTGTTCTATAGAAAAAAAGACAAAGCGCAATAAAAAAATACTTGAGATATTTTTATTAGCTTTTTTTCATTAAAATAGATCCTATTGATAAATCAAAAGCAGAGATCCAGAATTATTTTATGTGTAACGATCGCAAAAACATAAAACATGATCCAAATGCTTGATGCATTCCATCGCTATTTTTCGACGCTATTACATGTTAGTTTGCCGTACTTATACATAACAAATTAAGACTGAAGTTAAGTACTTACTAATTGGAACTAAAAAGAAATTAAAACTAGATTTGCAGGAAGTGTATACCTACCTATGAAACTATTTGTACTCATAATCCTAAATTATTAGAAACGACGTTAATAAATTAATTGCAATGTTATGAATAACATGGAGAAACTATTAGTGTCTTTGTTAACAAAGTTGCAATTTAATTAGCCACGGTATACGCATACCAATTGACAGAGAAATTTGTACTTAGACTCTAAAAGTCACTTTATTATTAACTAGCTGCCCGCCCCGACTTCGTCCGGGTTATACAAAGTATGTAGTAAGTTAAATTAAAGATAAACACTTTATTAAACATCTCTTTAAAAATCGGCTACATAGATCTTTCTGACGCCGAGTAATTCTTAATAACCTATGAATACTGTACTAATGTATTTCTAAGGAAGATCGAAAACACAGGCATATAGGCCCATAGAGCCGTCAAGATCGATTTTTCAGGGAAATTAAATGTGATTATTTTTTAAAATTAATTGGCTGATCCTAAAAATCTGATATCTTTTCGGATTAAAATAAACCTTATTCTTATCACCAAAAAATAATCAAGCGTATCAATAATTTTCATCAGTTCCCTCCAAGGGGTAAAAGAAGTGTATAGTCTTCGTAAAATTAAACTCTTCATATACTAATCTATAAACTACAAAACTTCATAGCACTCTCCCAGTTTCGTCCTCAGCTCCCGCTTCCATGACACATGCCATGCCATGACATTGCATATTTTGGCATGTTTTACGACTGGCCGCCTGCCTAACGTCAACCTTCCTTGGGAATACAGAATGTACGGTTAGATTGATATAATCATATATCATAAGATAAAAAACGTATGACAAACAATCATTTGACAAAAAAAAGTTATATAATTTTTTGCTTGACAAAGTTATACCATATAAACCAGTCTTTCTTAAATCACTCATTTGACAAACTAATCAAAAGTTAAAATTCTATTACACCAAAGCTTTATATTAAAAACTAATATTTTTGTAAATTATGTGAAATAAAAAAAAAAAACCTTTTTTTTTCATTATGCCTATAGCATATATAGAAAATTCATTGTTTGATAATTGATTCAATTGCCACATATCTCTGTGAGAAACCTAAGAAATCTGTTTTCTGTGGTATAACCAAAGTTCATAAAAGATTCAGTTCGAAGCCTATCTATAGCTTATAAAGATTTATACTCACACAATTAAATTCCTTATATTTACGGAACCCTCATTACTCCGACTTTGTTTCGGAAGCTAGGTCAGGTTATGGTTATACAGTAACCGTGACATGAGCGAGCGAGCGTCTATTTTGTTTTGAAATTAGCTACAAGCTCACAAAAGAATTTCATACGTTTAATACTCGTAATTTGCAATAAAAATATAAGTTTAACTAAATAAAACCTTTTCAGGTACGCAACCCTAATTACTCCGACTTTGTTTCAGGAGGTAGGTTATGTTTTGGTTATACAGTGACCATAAATTGAGCGAGCGAGCGTCAATCTTGTTTTGGAAGTAGCTACAGCACACAAAAGAATTTCATACTTACACTAATTGCAATGTATAAGTTTAACTAAATAAAACCTTTTGAGGTACGGAACCCTTATAACTCCGACTTTGTTTCAGAAGGCAGGTTAGAATATGGTTATACCATGACCAAGACATGAGTAAGCGAGCTAGCGTCAATCACGTTTTGAAAATTTCTATAGTTAATTATATAATGATCATATTTCTATCGCTTTTTGTCTAACATTTGGGCACCCCACGCCCCACGGGAAGAAAACGGGCCTACTTAGTACTACCGCTTCGTCCCGGTTTTGCATCCGCGTTACGCCAAGTGATTGAAACTCAAAACAAAATCCATAATATCTTTGGACTGGAATGTCCGATTTCATTCATTCAAAGAGTAATCTGCAGGTATTTAAACAGTCTTAAATATGAATTGATTTATTTGGTTAAGCATCAAAACCGTGTAGACCTTTGTAAGATCTACAATACTGTAGTACATTATTTTGAGCCAAAAATGTGTTAAATTACGACCTCACGTCAGAAACCTCTAAAATTATCAGTGTTTCTCTACATAATTATGCATGAATTATACATATAAACCTTCATCATGAAACACTCTATCTATTAAAGAAAACTGCATCAAAATTCGTTGCGTAGTTTTAAAGATTTAAGCATACATAGGGACAGACAGACAGCGGAAAGCGACTTTGTTTTATACTATGTAATGATGATGCACAATATACATTAATAATAAATATTTAGAAACATAAGGAAATAACAAAAAAAAGAAGAATAATATATGACGTGTGATTATTTTTATGTAAATAAAAATAAACAGGAAAAATTAGATAAGATGAAGCCAAATTTTTAACTACAAAGTTATTGCAGTTTAAGTACAGAGTCGATTAACCATGTAAACACTCAATTGAAATGAATACATAAGTATAAGTGCCAGCCATACAAAATCCTTTATTATACCTAGCTAAATCTACAACTCACCGTAAAATTAGTTATACCCCGTTCCAACTTCGAGTTGACCCAATCTAGCGTAGCCCTGTACCCTGTGGACCCTGGCTTCATGAAGTACGATAAGTACGTCATGCCAGAGAGCTCGTCCAGCCATGGGGAAGCAAGGTACTCAGGTTCGAGCACCATTGGCACATCCAGCTCCCGATGGGCTAATTTCATGGCACGTCTGCAGTTTTCTATGGCTTCATGGCGATCTAGAATAACAGGAGATAAATTATAATTTGTCGTTCATATTGTAATGCCTATTTAAATGCTACTTAAACGACTGCGCCAGAAGGAGCCAATACAACCGTACTGGTCACACTGTATATGAGAGGGTTATGTTTTTCGAGAGAATGTATGTAGGTACCGAGGTAAGTTGTAACGGCTCGATGGAATTTAGCTTGAGAGGTGTCGTTAGATTCGTATTCGTGAGAGTGACTGTTATATAAAAAAAACTATCGGATTTTTTGGATTTTTCATTTCCAAATTACACAGAAACGCAGTCAGGATTTTTGGTTATTTAAAATAACCGTTATTTTGTTTAATAAATTTTTTAGCTTTCGTCACCCGATAAACTATGATCATGTAAGGATTCAACTTACGATACTGAGCTATTTTCCTCATCGTATGTTTCTAACGAAAACTTTCGAATAAGTTTTCCGAATTATGTTAGAGTTACAAGAATATATTTTGGATATGTAGTACGTGAGTGATTGTGTATCTACTTACGGATAATAATATTTTTGTTACAATTAAATCAGATGGAATCTTAAACTTAGAATTTATAAACAAGTTTTCGTCATTATTTGATAAAATATTTCAAACTAGCTGTTTCCCGCAGCTCCGCCTGCGACAAAAAGTAGCCTATGTTTGACCCCGGGTCTTCAACTATATTCATACAAATTTCATCAAAATCCGTTTAGCGGTTTGGCCGTGAAAGCGTAACAGCAGACAGACGAACAGACAGACAGACAGACTTTCGCATTTATAATATTAGTATGGATATAGCCAAAATATTTAATAAAAAAAATATTAAAAACGAAAACATATTATAATTTTACTTTCAAGCACACAGTAATAAAACATGAATTCAGTCACATACCATAATAGGACATGTAACACAAAATCAAAATGCGCAATTGATAAACATACTTAAATAATACCAGTAGATCATGATGACATACTTAACACCTCGTTAAAGATAATGTAGGTAGCTTTCCTTATGTAGCAGTGTGTGAGTACTCACAGTGGGCACTGTGTCGGCAACTGCCATATTTGGTAGTTACATGTATGATTGAAACTACTTGTGCAACGGTAAAGTCTTCTGGTATGTTATTAAATACTATATTATGAACAAAGCTCGTTTTCAATCTCTCATTTGGAAATTGCAATGTTTGATCAGTTTATGCGATATCTCAAGTGTTGCTCGATCGTAATTACAAATTTAAGAGCTAGGTTCTTCGTCGATGGAGTTTTTACATTATTCTCTGGTTTTTGCTAGTTCCTTAATTTTTTTGATATCACTATGCATGAGTCTATCTGCATGGACAGTCTAGTCGGTAACGCACATTGGCTGATCCTCTCAACAGAAAATGGCTATTTATAGCAGTCAATAGCAATTTTGACTCGAAAAGAAGAAGAAGAAGTGTTGGATAGATTCAGGATTAGACAGAACAGGTATACATTATACCGCACAATATGCAATTCGTCTTGTGTATGGTCTGTTAATGTTTTTTTTAAGTACCTACAATAATGGTATTACAAATAGACAATGTATCAAAACTTATTAAATTCAATTTTTAAGTACCTACAATAATGGTATTACAAATAGACAATGTATCAAAACTTATTATTCAAGGAAGGTATGATGACTGACAACTTGGCCGAACACCATAAGAAGGGATATGGAGACTATGGTAATAACCCCTGAAATGGTGCATTATAGGGAAGATTGGCGCAAGAAGATACGGAGAGCCGACCCCAATTGAAATGGGAAAAGGCTATTGATGGTGATGATGAAGGAAGGTATGATTATGATACGTACTGAGTTCTCGCCACCTAGGGAAAGACCCAGGCTTGCAGTAGTCGAGGAGGGCTGATAGCAACAATCCGCTGTTCCAGTCGGTGGTAAGGTTGCTGACGCGGCACTCCGGCAGGGCAGACTGCAGCCAGGATAACATTAATTTTCTGAAACCAATTCAAAATGAATACTTTTTGCAGCACAATTCAAAAGTGAGCACAGAGCGAGATTTCGAATTACATCTTACATGAAAGCAATAATTTATTTTAAGTTTCCCGCCCGCCTGGGTCAATAAGTAGCCCATGTTTGACCCCAGGTCTTCACTATATTCATACCTAATTTCACCAAAATCCGTTCAGCGGTTTGGTCGTGAAAGCATAACAGGCAGACAGACTTTCGCACATATATAATATAAGTATGGAAGGATGGATAATAGAGATTTCCAACCAACGCTTTATTTTGTTACATAAACCTAAACAACTACATATAAACAATACGATCTCACATATAAAGTCTAATCAACTGATAGCTCTGTTTTATGTTCCATTTACTCCTCACAGCTTCTAATTATTGTTACGTGTTGCCAACTTATAAAACCTTTGTTTATATGGTCTTAGGAGTCATTAACATTACTCATTGTTCGAACCTACATGTAACAATGTATATAGTTATTAATTCAATAATAGTGGAGATAAACTAGACCTGCGGTTCCATTAAAGGTTGGTCCTTTATCTGATTCAACAATAAAGGGCAATAAATGACAGACCTGGCAACTATTAATGCCCTTGTTATGGTGTTGCCAATATTAGACATAAAATCTCATTAAAGCCTAAGTAAATCGTGGGGTTCTTTTTCAATACGAGTATTAGGCAAAACATTTAGTGCGTATAGTTTACATGTAAAAGGTATAATACAAACTAATATAATTATTTAGGTAAGTTTTGTGAAATTACTAACTAAATAACATAAAAATAAGTAGATATACAAAACAATGTCGAAAGTTAGATCGTACCTAGCAATATTGGAATGGAGAAATTTAGGTAATAATTATTCATAGCAGTATGCGTACATAGCAGTATAAGTATGTGTACATACATAGTGGAGCACATGCTCCACTTTGTTCATCTATAAATTTATCTTTGTTAAGACATCTAAAGTTTTCCTTAGAATCCGTCTTATATATGTAAAGAAACGTAATTATTGGGAAAGCTCTAGCATGAGAGAGGGAGAGTAATAAATTATTTGTATAAAAGTAAATAACTGCAGATTCGAGTCAGTTCATTTTTGGTACCGTGTATCTATAAAGTGCTAATGGGTTGCTCTAAGAGAACTATATTGTACTGTAATGTAAATAAAATATGTGGTAATAAAATGTGCAATAGTTCCACGTCACGTACTACGAACTATTAAATTTGTTGTTCAAGTACCTATGTAAAATTATAAGTTTACCTCGGAGGGAATTTGCTTCTACCAATTTGGTATCTAACGATGAGGGACCAGATTAAACCCAAAATTAATTTTAGGTTTCCATTTACGATGTCCACGTTTCCTGTAACAAACATAAAATTTTAATTAAAAACATAGATTAATAATTGGTCTCGCGCGGTCGTAGCGCTGCGGAGACTAATTATTAATAAAAAAATATCTAAATTGATTATAATAATCAAATTAATAATAATAAACCAAACACACAAACAATGAGATAACGACTGATTCTTATAAATCTGTGATATTCCAATTTTTCCCCTATCTACCCTAAAGTCGACCAGAAGAAATTGCAATAGCGATAAGTCCGCCTTTATAAATATTGTTTGAATTAGTTTCTATATGTATAATTTAATTCGAATGTTATTTAATGTAAAGTTAAGCGAGCGAACCCTGCCAAAAGACGGGGCTTTTAGGAAAAAGATGATCTTAATCTTATTATGTCATTAAGTCCACCTATTGTGCTTTACAATTGTATTACTACAATAATTTTTAAAAATAAATAAATCAACTTTCTTACTTAAATTAAATCTTTTAGGGTTGATTTAGACAAATCTACAAGAAAATTTGTCTATGTATACACGTTCACGGACAGGCATAATACGCGGGGCGCACTATAAGTTTCCGGAATGAATATGAAAAAATACTATTAAAGGTACAAAATTAATTTATTGTTTTTCAAAATAATCTCCCTTGGCGTCTATGCACTTTTTCATTCGATGAAACCAGTTTTGAAAACTTTTGTGCCACTCCTCTGTGGTGACCTCTGAAACGTGTTTTTCATACTCCTCGACAACCTCTTCTGGTGATGAAAATCGTTGACCGCGTAATTGGTTCTTAATTTTTGGGAACAGAAAAAAGTCACAAGGTGCCAGGTCGGGACTGTATGCAGGATGACTCATGAGTTCTACATTTTTCGCCTTCAAAAAGTCGTTTGTCTGTCTGGCCGTGTGAGAACTAGCATTGTCGTGGTGCAGGATGATACGGCGTTTACGGTTATTTTTACGGAGTTCGTCAATAACTTCCGGCAAACAAATGGTCGTGTACCAGTCACTATTCACTGTACGACGATTCTCTAAAGCAACAGTAGCCACGTGTCCAGTTTTATTAAAAAAAGAAGCAATCATCCGCTTAGATGCACTTTTCACGCGCGCCACTTTGGTTGGTTTCGGCTCATCTTGAAAGACCCATACGCTCGATTGCTGCTTTGTTTTGGGATCGTAGCAATAAATCCATGTTTTGTCACCTGTTACTATGTCCCACACCAAATTTGACGCACCTTCGTTGAATCTGGTAAGCATGGCACTGCACCAAGTGACGCGGTCCGTTTTTTGAGCCTCGATCAAGTTGTGTGGGATCCACCGCGAGCACAGCTTTCTCACACCCAAATGTTTGTGTAGGATTAATTGTATTTGACTCATGCCTATTTCTAAGGATGCGCGAATTTCATGGTAGGTCACATGCCTGTCTGTTTCAATCATACGGCGCACAGCATTGATGTTTTTGTTGGTCACAGCGGTGGACGGCCGACCATCGCGAGATTCGTCACTGAGATTGATACGACCACGCTTGAATTCTGCAAACCAGCTATAAACAGTTGTCTTGCATGGTGCTTCATTGCCAAAAGCTGTTTCAAGCCGAGCGATGCTCTGTTGAGCTGTCAAATTACACTTAAAATCGTAGAAAATCATACTACGAAAATTTTCCCGAGTTAAATCCATGTTGATGCAGACACACAATTTTTTAAATGGCGCCACAAGGTAAAAACAAAAGACAGTCAGATGAAACAAACTGCATTCTACAGCCAAAGAGTTCTATTTTCAAATGTTGCAATAAATTTTTAAATATTGTTTATGTAAGTGGCCAGTTCCGGAAACTTACAGTGCGCCCTATGTAATAGCATTTTCTATCACGAGCTTCTCCGTGCTTCTGAAGGCACGTTAAGCCGTTGGTCCCGGTTGTTATCGATAGATAGCAGTCGTGAGGCTGTGCCTTAGGCATAAGGCAGCCTGAAAAATTCTGACAGTGTTTTGGCCACTAACACACCTCGGGTCATGTTCCTGTTGGTCTGGTTTCCCTGTTAAAAAGTGTTACGGAAGTCAGACGGCAGTCGCTCCATTGTAATAACCAGTGCCGACAAATCTAAAGCTGCCGACGCAACTAGGGATACACGCTAGGATGTCTTAGATTTTGTTGGTCATTTGGCTATATAGTTTATTCTAATTTAAAGCGGTTGCTCCATTTGAGCAGTGAACAAAAGAATGTGTCATTAATGACGGGCCCCAAAATTAATTAAATAAAAATAAGTTCAAAAACAAAAGTCCAGTAGTAAGTAATGTACAGAAGACAGCCGTGGCCGTATGCCACACCAGAATAATTAAAAATACTTTGAGAACAAAGTGGCTTACGATACGACTACGTTGTCTTCTGTACATTACTAACTACTGAAAGAATTTATGACAACAATAATAAATTATTGTCTTGTTTCATACATTTTAGAGCATGGTTTCGCTCGTTTTTAGTTTTTGTATTTTTTTTAATTACGAATTGTTCACTCAGGCATTAATATTTCTTTGTTTTAGGCCTCTAAACCTTTTAGTTGTAAATATTTATTTTTTAATAGTACGTATTGCATCAATGTTGTACAAAGATTCAGCGCAGTCAGGTCACGACACCGGTAATAAAATGCTCGCAATTAAACACAAGCGATTAAAATGTAGCTAAGCTTGCCCGTTCTGCTGGAAATCCGCTGCTGTACAAAACATAGTAGGCTCAAATGGGTAACTCATTTACATACATACATACATATCATCACGCCTTTTTTTCCCGTAGGGGTAGGCAGAGACTACGGATTTGCAGTTGCTACGGTCCTTACGGACTTTCCTCGCTTCCTCTACGCTCATCACTCTCGTCATACACGCTTGTCGATTACGGGTACGCCTGACATCTCCCTTTTTAGGATTCCGTAGTAAACACAAGAAACCCTTATATATATTAATTAAACTATCCTTGAATATGGAATGATTTATTTGGATAAGGATTAATACCGAGAAACTAATAATATGGCCCAGTTTGTACCGGCGTTACTATTGCAAATTTTAACATGAAAAAGTAGTTGTTGTGACGTAACTAAAATAGTTAGACATATAGTACCACGGACTTTTTTATAGATCTTTTTAAGATGTACAATACTGTAGTACATAATTTTGATCAATCTTCTATGATATAGCCAGTGTTTGCAATGTAAGAGCAAAAATGTGTCAATTTACGACAACACATTAGAAACCTTTAAAATTATCAGTGTTCCTCTACTATATTATGCATGTATTATACATATAAATCTTCCTCTTGAAACACCCTATCTATTTAAAAGATTTTTTTAAAGATTTAAGCATACATAGGGACAGACAGACAGGAAAGCGACTTTGTTTTATACTATGTAATGATAACAATTGTAAACTGTTCTACTTTCATCTCTTTCAAACACCATTACTTTCGTCTTACTTACATTTATTTTCATACCGTTACCTACAAGAGCATCATTCATAATCGTTATCATCTTTTGCAATTCTTCCTTAGACCGCGCAAGTATTAATTGATCATCGGTATCAAGAAGGTATTTGACCTTTAACTTATTCATTTTTAAACCCCAATCCGAATCTTTCAGATCTTTCAGACAGCTGTCCATGAATAGGTTAAACAGACATGGTAACGCTACACATCCCTGTCTAACACCTTTTTCGATCTCAAACTAGTCTGTATAGCTCCCATTTATTCTAAACAAGCGCTGGAATCCCTATAAAGAGATTTCATTGTCTGTATTAGTTGGCTGTTCACCTTATACAAAGACAGTGTAGACCACAATTCAATTCTGTCCACTCTATCATAGGCCTTTTCCAGATCCACGAAAGCACAAAATACTTTTTGGCTATTAGCCAAATATTATGTTTCGCAAGGTATCCCATTTCCTTTCTAATTCCCGCCTGTACATCCCAGATCTTATCTCTCGTGTCTTTCACAACCCTTTCATTCAATATCTTTTTAATAATATTTCTACTACTTAGCTCATCGACACTTAATCACAGAATTATTAGTAGTACTAACGTACAGAATGGACACTAACACCCTCCCACCGAAAATATGACGCAGACACGGTAAATAACCAACCCTACGACTTGAGTGACACACAAATTGACCGTTTAGTCTACATTGGACAGATTCTGCTTTTGACATCACAGTTTTTTTTCGACAGATTCTACATTTTATAGATTCTTTTTTGGATAGATTCTGCATATGATAAATTCTTTTTTGGACGGATTCTGCTTATGACAGATTCTATATTGGACAGATTGAAAAAAGTGGGATTTTTGTAAGGGACAACTGTAATAATGTAGAGGGATAATTGTAACGTTTTTAAATTTTTATTATTGATAGGTACTTTAAAGATTTAGTCCGTATAGGAATTCAACTTAAGTGAATAAAATGTCCGAAATGTACTAGGAGATAAGAAATGCAAAAGATGTAATCGTTGTTTTTTTTTTAAAAACAAAACCATTTTTATACTTTAAAATGTATTTTTTCATACAAAAGCAAAATATTAAAAAGGACCTCTTATGGATTTCTTATTTCCTAGTACATTTTGTTTACATAAGTTAAAATCCCATTAAGTTGAAATCATACATAAAAATTTAAAAGACCTCCAGTTTATTTGTGGTTTTCTAGTATTTTTTAAGTTTGCCATAATTATTACTAATAAGATCTGTTAATTAATATTTTTTCGCCATTGTTTTCACTGTGATTTTTATTTGTTACTAAAAAGTTACAAATTATTTGCTAAATTGTGTGTGATGTAGGTATTTAGGTACTGTACACATAACCCATCCATACATATTAGTTTTCTATGTTCTGTGTTTATGTTAGTATCTTGAAATACTTACTCATAACAAAAACAAATTATATCAATAAATTTAAAGTGATTACCTATTATTTTTGTTTCCACAATTTCCCTTCAATTCCCTCAGTTTATAAAATCTGTCACATATAGAATCTGTCATATGTAGAATGTAATAGAATCTGTCCAATAAAGAATCTGTCCTAAGTAGAATGAAACAGAATCTGTCAAATATAAAATCTGTCAAATGTAGAATTTGTCGAATCTAGACTATGATGTCAAAAGTAGAATCTGTCCAATGTAGACTAAATGAAATTGACATGAATCGTAGTAGTAGTAATCTCGGCGCTGTAAGTAAGTATCCGGGGTGTGACATTATGTTAAGTTGACGTATTTAAAAATACACGCCATACTTCTCGTTCTGACTTCTTCTTGCAGTTTACATTCGATATTATACAGGATGACTTTTTAAAGACCAGCCAAATTTTTATAGTGTACGTGAAACCAAATCATTTTCATTAAAAAAAAAGTGGAACCCAAGAAAAAAAATTCTACCTCCCATACTAATCTAGTCATCATTGCATTATGGCGTTTCTATAGAGAAACGCATAGGCGTTGATCAAACTTGGACGTCAAGGGTCCTCAACCAGCTTGCAGTGGCAGGTATGAGTATGCAATGCCGTCATGACACCGGGAAAACAGCGAAGTGGGCATTCGTTTACCACGTGGGTTAGGGTCTGGTCAGGTGCTCCGCAATCGCACTGTGTTAATTCCCTTAATCCCCATTTAAACTATTTTCATATTTAAATATTTTTAAGAACAAATAGCCAATGAAACTTCGTACTTTATCTGTTCTGTACAATTTTTAATTTTATGACCGCAGTCTGTTCGCCGATGCCCAAGGAAATATGGCCGCCGACGATTTCCGGTGAACTACACGATATATAATTATTTTTACTTTTTTCCTTCCGGGCGTACAGTTTTTCTCTGTGTCATCAACTTTATTAATGGATCATTAACGTTTGGTACAAGAAATAAAGAATCATGTAGGTAATGGTTCTTTCGTGTACATTACATCCAACAAAAACTCTTTAATACCAAACAATCTGTGATAGAAAAAACTAATAATAGACATTATCAGAATATATACGGTCGTGTTCTTCAGTGGCATATTATGTTTAGTTTCTGAGCCTAGGTTACATTTTAATTATAGTACATTCGGTTACACTGAGATACCTTTTTTACATGCCAATAGGATCATGGTCTAAAAGTTTTAGCATGGGCTTTTAGATGGCTTGAAAGCATCTGATACAGATTCACATCTGCACATATGATGTATGCAACGACTAATGTGCCTTCCAAAGCACGGAGGAGCTTAAAATAGAAATGCTACAAATTTTCACAAATCCAAGTAAGACCATGCTCGTCGCCACACTGAGGCTATCGAAGTGAGAAAAATATTTGTCAAAAAAAAATTACCCAAGTTTTTACCTATTTAGTTCGAACTTTTTTCGAAATTGGTATTTGATAACTTACCAATATTAACAAGCTTGACTCCATCGTCTTCGATAGCTTGTAATGCGGTGGTGACGTTGTCCAGCTTCTGATGCTGGTTGCTGGGGTTAGCGCTCCAGCCTTTCAGCCTACGCCCTTGCAGGGCCTCCACCAGCGAACATAGGACTGTGCCGTCTCGAAGGTCTTCTACCAGATCCACAACCTTTGGCAAAAAAATAAATATTTTAAAATAGATAATATTGATGCAAAAAAAAAAAATGTTTTTGTATTATGCACGTATGGCTACTACAATTTATATAATTATGTCACGTTTCAGTATCGTAGCTAATAAGACCTAGGTACTTCAGTATGATACGTAATGCCTTTATTAGCATTAAGTAATTTACAATTTACTTCTATTTTATACATAGAGAAGTGAAACGTACAAAAAATATATACTTTTAGTGTAACACGCACCTTTTGGTGTAATAATTGGGCACACATTGCCAATCAATGTCTTCCAACCAACATGAGTGGATGGAAATTATTTGAACATGTCGATGAATAAATACATACCTTTATATTCGCAGGTTTCAATGTTTCATTGACCCAGTTTCTAAAAGTATTGGCTTGAATTTCGACCCAGAGGTCTTCATGGCCTTTTATAGCCATGCCCTTGGCCGCAGTGCCCTCAGGGCTCCGGGCAGCAAGGCCAGCCTGGGTGATGCGACCGGCGGACCCTTCCGCCGAATGAGCCCGCACTCCTTGGTGCGTTACTCTCACACCTTCCATCTTGGAAGATGACGTCACTGTCTTACGCACAAATATTTGGCTTGTCTTTTGTTTCGTTCGTTGTCTTTGGCACTACATTTCGTTGTCATCTGAAACAATATTAATTATAAGTAGTGTAGTGTATCTCAAACCTAGATTCGTCTAAAAATAACTTCAAATATTTTCGAAGATAATTTATTTTTAGACAAATCAATTTGGAGACCAATAATTTGCCCGACTGATAACGTTAATAGGCTTTTTAGTAAGTACGTAACAGTAAGTAGAGCCATACATTACTCTGTAAATATTTAGTGGTTTTTATAACGACACCAATTAATTGTGTAAGCTACCTCAATTTTCATTTACGCTGTAACTTATTATGGTTTTTTTTTAGCGAAGATAACAATCGTGTGCATTTTTTATCTGTGCTAGTTATTAGTTATTGCCATTCATCGCTCTATTTGCTGCAAAGATTAGTTCTCCGACCTAGTTTGTGCGGTCATTGTGTGAGTCCATCCATTCATCTCGTTTTATCTCAAAATAGACTTGATTTTTTATGATTATTAATAAAGGATCAACCACACAAATCACCGGCATAAGCCAAAGTTACTTCCCCATAGCAGTATGGCAAAATATCCTTGTACTGAAGTTGGCTGTGTTCGCATTAAAGTTTTATAAGTTTTGAAGACAGTGATTAAATCTTTTTTTATATATATAAGCCTATTTATATCTTCAATCTATTAACATATAAAGATGACCTAGGTAATATCTAATCATGCATTCACGCAAGTATACTTAGGTCATATTTTTCACATCTATATGGTATCATTAGCATTATACCGACTCGGTGCGAAAATAATGTACACTGGTAGAGTCCTTTCTACCGGCAATCACAAGTAAAAATACTTAACTCAATAGAAAAGAAAACCAAATTTGGGCTAACAGACATATTAGGGTATAACTTTTGTCCAGGGACGCCGTCATCGAAATCCATGAGGAGGCTATACAGGGTGACATTTTAATACGCCAGACAATGTTTTACGCAGGAGGCATGAGGACTAACAAATGTGATCACATAAAAAAGCGAATAAGCTACTAGATCTCAATACCGAAGTACATTTGCTATTACCCTTTACTGTACCAGTGTGTACTCCACTGCTATAAGAGTTTAGAGCAGATTAATGACGTATTGTCACTCGAGTTGATTGATGAGCCTTTCCGGGTTTATTCGATGGTGCATTCAAGTCTCGGTATGCGACTAACTTGCCTAATTTTAACGGGACTAACCGCTTTAAAATCTATTTTAAATGACAGATTAGAGATTATTTTGGTAAAAGTTTATTAGAGAATTGAGTATAACGTATTTTAAAGATTTTTGACAACCGCATCGCGCATATATCAGATATATTATGTAGGTATACGATATTTCACTGCTCTAAAACACGGTCTACTATGAAACTGAGTGCATATAATATAAAAATTTCTTCACCATCCTGCGTTCCTTGGAAATAATAATACTTAGCTGAAAATAGTCGTCGTCGTTTATATCTAGACAAAAACGTGTAAATACCGCTCGTATTTGTGGAATTCTAGACGTAGGAAATGCTTCCTTGGCTATGTCTCGGCTGCACCTCAAGCTAAGGTATTTTAATGATCATTGTGGCGACCGAGCTCGGCTGCACCATACTTTTGCTGCACTATACAAATGTCTCGCCATGACAACGTGTAATTAGTTCTATTACCTCGTAATTTCATTTTTGCTCACATTTCAACGAGATGGAAGCATAATTTAGCACAATTATTATTCTTAAAATGCGTAAGAATTCTTTGCTCTTATTTTTATTCCTATTACATGTAAGCTAGTAAAATATTGTACATCTTATTGGGGCAAGGCACTTTGATACTATACTACCTATAAATTATAATGCAATTTTTACCTGTGAAAAAGATTGTATTTTTGTTTAGGATTTTTCAAACACATTTCTCAATTATGAATACACACAGTGTACACATTTTTATTGCATTTCACTGTCTATACAATATGAAAATTATTATACAGAAAACTTTACCATTGCCATTTGTCATACACTTCCTATTTATTATCTACTACTAGTGGAAACAATATACCATAAAGTGCAGTAAAGTTCATTGTCTACCTCATCATCATCATCATCATTTCAGCCGCAGTCAGTCCACTGCTGGACATAGGCCTCTCCCAATGATTTCCAAAATGATCGATTGGCAGCAGTCTGCATCCAGCGTTTGCCTGCGACCTTTTTCAGGTCATCTGACCATCTGGTCGGCGGATGTTCAACGCTGCGCTTATACCGTTACGTGGTCGCTTACTTAACTTAACGTGGTACATCATTATCTGAAACTTATTTCCGTAAATTACACAGTGTAGCGCAAATTTATTATGTGAAGCACTGCAAGCATTGCAAATGAGACAAGAGCCTATTAAATCCCATATGTAATCTATGGAGAACAAGCAGGCGACATTAGGTGCTTTTTTCTAATTAGGACGAAATTGTTTTTCTTCCAATTTCTCGATCACACTGACTTGCCCTTATTCGATGTTAATTCAGACAAATGGTTGAATTACAGCCATTTATTAATGAATAGATTTTGAACACGACTTATGTAGTAATTTAGAAATACATTATGCTAAGCATGTTGTTCCTGTTTGCATTCTTGAATGCTATGCTTATGTTATATGTGCTAAGGGTGAACATTTAGCTAAAGTCGGTCTTATTCATATGTTTGCTGAAATACTACATGAAGAAGTTAAAAAGGTAGTGATCAACATAAGCAGGCGAATTCGACATTCTTATCCTGGAACATAGCTTCTTTTAATTCTGATAATCCGTACTATACAAGTGCTTATACTGATCCGACCGCACATAAGTGGAAAGTAAGGCAGAAGAATTTCAAACTCCTAATAATCATATACCAGAAAGTACAAGGTCGATTGACAATGAATCACTCGATATGAATAAATAAATAATCGTCAATTTAGAATAATACTCGTACAATTCACATACTTGAAGAGAGGTAGATATGGGTTCGGTTTATAGAATACAGAATGATAGACATTAGCCGCAAATTGAAAATGGAACAAAAGAGAATAAATGATTCAGTTGGAGGCTGAGAACAAGCGCGCGGCGCGTGGGCCGTGGTTAAATTAGTAACTGTATCGATTTCTTTAAAATGTACTTATTTTATTTATTAATTTGTACGATATTGTCTTACCTCACATGCTTCATAATATATATTATGTAAATTATACAGTATTAATAATATATTATGATAAAACCATAAATGACGTTTTAAGAAAAGCTGTAGGCCACCTAGGGCATCCATACTAATATTATAAGTGCGAAAGTCGCCTGTCTGTTACGCTTTCACGGCCAAACCGCTAAACGAATTTTGATGAAATTTCTTCTGAATTTCTGAAAGTTTTAAAAATGGAACACGTCCCTGACGGTAAAGAGCATATCTTAACACTCGTACAACCATGTTACTACTGTGATCTGATCACGTATAAAAGTGTAAAGAAATGCCATACTTCCATCCATATCTATACTAATCCATACTAATATTATAAATGCTAAAGTCTGTCTGTCTGTCTGTTGCGCTTTCACGGCCAAGCCGCTAAACGGATTTTGATAAAAATTGGTATGAATATAGTTGAAGACCAGAGGTCAAATATAGGCTACTTTTTGACGCAGGCGGAGCTGCGGGAAACAGCTAGTGGATAATAAGTGAAAATGATAAGATCACAGTACCTACTTAAATGTTACAAAATGTATAATAATATTATATAAAAGATCAAGATTGATTAGCTTAGAGATTAACAAGTGAAAATCATGTAGGCAAAGATTTGAGAGTTTATCAAAAGCAAATTGAAACCATATAAAGGCGATCGTGGGTCGTATATTAGCTACTGCGCGCTCAGCTGATATAGCGTCATTTCTATTTTAAAAATCACATCATTGATTATGTCAATGACAATATTACTAAGGTACATGATTTATACGACTATTATTAACAGTACAAGTACTTGTGACTTTGTATATTCTTATTTTTCTTCGTTCTTTTTATAAGGGGACCTTAAGGATGAAAGGGGATCCTATTAGTACTAAGTCCGTTTGATTGCACGTTTTTAAGGTATATAAAAGCAAATTCTATAAGTTCTAATAAGATAATGTAAGAATGTTCTTTCTGTACAATAAAATTTTTACATACATACTATACATACATAATTTTAAATTCGTACTCATCGGTATAAATTCATAATTACATAAGCAACACCTTCAAGTTCTCTCTCTAAGAGAATTTTTTTTTATTCTACTTTGAAGAAGTTGCTTAAGTAGTCATTAACGACTATGAGCGCGGCGGTAAATAATAGAAATTGTCAGAGGTTCTATGAAGCCGCAGGTAAGAGACCCTTAGCTGTTTAAGAGATCACTATTTTGTAAACCTATTCTCTTATATAAACTTTATGCAAACGCAAATAAAGTTATTCTATTCTTCTTGCATTCTGATTTACGTTTGATCTATTTATTTCTTCATCTACTTACTATATTGTACGTATAAGTTTTCGTGGCTTTAATGATTCTTGAATTTGTAATAATAACAGTACTTACTTGCAAGAATTTTAATCCAAAATCAAATATCCAGTGTGACTTATCCTTAAACAATTATGTATTTTAATTAAAAGTAAAAAAGGTAAAGCATGCGAATTTTAAAACAACAGTAGGTAAAAAATAATTAATTGCTGTACATAAATCCAAAGAATTTGTGTAAATTTTAATTAACACACGTGTCTGCTGAGGTAAACAAGTACCGCACCAGATGATTAACATCTATTGGTGATAATTTAAAGTTTTTTTTACGAGGGAATACTTCTACATTAAATATCCTCTTAAAAGGGTTCAAAAAATTACTTCAGGATTTATCTGGCGGCAAACATAGCGATGTGACAATGACGGTTCATCATCACACTTTAATTAAGTCTTCTAATACAAGTACACTTCAGGAAAAAACCATTGTGACGTTTAAAAAAAAAACCATTTCATTTTCACGTCTTTTTTACCAGGATTTTTAAAGCGGCTTAGCGTGTCGGCTACCTAGTATGTTACACAGTTATACATATAGTAGCCGTCCTTGGGCTAAACAGGCTCTCCTTCACAATGTCGAATGGACTTCGTAAAAAGCGTAGTGGGTTGATAAATAACCTCAAGATTTTATAATCTTTTACTGGTAAAAATTTAGAGGAAATGATCAATAGTACTCGTATGAAATAAATAATTATACGTTAGGTACTGTTGTCGTGTGACAATGCACGAAAATATTGATGGTTTCTGGGCGATCCATTTGTTGACTGGTAGAGAATGCTTTAGTATTCAGCCCACCCATGTACCATTTCAGGTGATAAAGTTTGAAATAAATAAATATGGTAAAGATCCTCAGCAGTGAAGGACCGATGAAAAAAAAACCAAGAAAAAAATATTAATTTCGTTTGCAAGTTTGACAATATGTGTGTTAGTACACATTGTACCTAGTCGATATTGCTATTTTATTTGATTATGCTTTTATATGATACATTATTAAAAATGTATGTGCTCCATTATTTGGGCATAAACTAGAGAATTAAGACTAGCCTCCGTATTATACTTTTAAACTCAAAAATAAAAATACTCTTCATTTATGTTATTTACACAATGACAACAAAAGAAACTGTTCATTTTAAGTTCTGATAAAAGCTTAAGAAAGATCAAAGACAAAACAGTGTAAGTAAAAAATTCTTCTTTCTTAGCAATCGGTTGTTGTTATAACACTGAAGTTAACTTTAAATTAAATTACAGTTCACACTATTATATTTCTAAAAATTTTATGTCAAATGGTAAACTGTTTAATTTACTCCAACGGCGATAAAACGTGGACTAAATTATATCCTCTAAGATGTAGAGGTGACGATGTAATTTGCACCTAAATATATTATAAATATGTACGCAGTAGATATGTATGTATAAAACTACCTATAAATGGTATGTTTATCTAGTTTATTGCGTGGCATATCATTATACTCTTATACCACGAAGTTGGCTGAAATGAATTGCATAAAACCGTCTTCATTTTGTTTTGTTATTTTGTGGATATATAGTGTTGTTTTCATATACCACGTCAAAGAACTAATTTAATTCAATAACATTTCATGATTCTACCTCTTGCGATTTGAACAATTCACTCAGTTAGTGAATGTTAATAAACAACTGCCCTTCGTGAACAAGTAAAAAATATACCTATTTCCATACGTACTGACCCATTTTGTCCCCATTTGCTTCTAATTTTTTTTCCGAGTTAGTAGTAAAAGTCAACTATCACTTTAAACTCTCTTGGGTTAATATAGAAATCCTATTATTTTATTTAGACAAAAAATACTAACTAATATAATTTAAAATATGCACTCCAAACGCAAACCGAAAATAGATGACAACTTTATTAACGTGAATCTTTCATTATCGAGTTTAAATACCATCTTTATTTAATTTTAATATAAGGAATTTACTAAAATACTTGATATCAATAAAGTCAAATGTGGGTTTACTCTCATACATGTGTTTTACGAATATTTGCAAAGAAAGTTAATTAAATGTGATCCAATGCGGTGTGGGCACGACCTTTGTTCTTTGAGTTGAGAATTTTCAGATGATACCATGTCCTCATAAAACGTGATTGAGTTTCTAGAGGTCGAAAAATGTAAAATAAATTTCGTTTTGTGACTGACAGACTTTCGAATGAAGTTTTATAATTTTACAATCATCCCTTCCCAACTTCGTCTGGGCTTGTAGCCTTTCTTAATAAATAGGCTATCCAACACTGAAAGAATTTTACAAATAGGACCAGTAATTCCTGAGATTAGCGTGTTCAAATAAACAAATTCTTCGGCTTTGTAATATTATATTAGTAAAGATTCCATAACTTTCGGCTAAGCAGCAATATACTGAGTTCGTGATGGTCATAGACTCAGGGGTTGTTCGACCACGTAACAAATGGTAACAGAATGGTAAACGTGGATGGTACCAAACAGCATAAACCGGATGTACCACAAGCAAAAATACAAATGTGGTTCGTACTATAAGCAAAAATACAAAATGTGTAAAAAACGAAACATGTCGAGCAGTTAAATTTGCGATCGAAACGATAATAGAGACAGGGGAATGATCATATTAGAGAAATCTGCAACTAGTCAGAAAGAGTTTTATTGTATGGGAATCCTCTGTTTATAACTTAGTCGTCTTTTAGTGATATACACAGGAAGTGGTCTACACCTAGGGCTGAAATCACATGACCTTTTTTGATCACCACTTGTTTCTTCCTACCTGTTGTTTATAAAAAATGCTTACGTTCCGGGTTGCGTTTCCACGCGATGTCGTCAGTATAAATTTGTTTCACATCACAAAGTTGTGATGATGCATGCTGCATACGTATAAAATAGACATTCTATCATCAAGTCCCGAGAACAAGCCATAGTTAAATGGCTTTAGCACATATTTTTCAGTACCTATAACAAAATAATTTGTTCAATTTAACAAACGAAAAGCTAAAACAGAAAGAACGTTGATTTTATCCGTGTTCATTAGCAAGTATTTTCATCTGCAGGTAGGTAATTGTTCCTTTTTATTGGCTAATTCCCCGAATTAGCCAAATATTTTGTCATTATATTTTTAACGAAACACATAGAAATATCAATGTTTTGATCATGTCTCTGAACAGAAAGGATCGATACTAATAGTTTGACACATTTAATTGATAAATATTCACCAGGTAAAAAAAGTCCTTTTAAAAAAGGAGACAGTAAGTTTTGTAAAAAAGGAGATTGTATATGATATTCATATTCAAAATTAGAGATTGTATATCTTATTAAAAATTCTAAATAATCCAACCACCGCCGAACAAATGTCTCCCTGTGTCTTATGAATCTCCATATTAAATTAGCCATGCCAAATTCTAAATTACCGGTAAACTCCTGTTTTTATTTTTTAAAGAATTGTCCTATTGTTCAAATGTCTGTAAAATCGAATACAAATAGTAAGTACAAAATAAAGAAATAAAATGTTGTATTTATATTTTTTATTGTTATAATGTTTATATTAACAAAAAAACACGCATGGTGGATGTGATCAAATTGAGCCTTGTCTAGCTTCAGACTTGAGCAAGTTTAACAAAAAAGAGAGTTAAAAAAAAATCAACAATCTTCATAAAGTTAATAAAAATAATCTATTGCTATGACTTGACACAAATATAGATAGATAAAAGCATGAAATTAGAATAATACAGAAGTACCCTACACATTGCCAATCACTATTGTTAATTAACTCTGAAAATGCGCGTGTTTTTACGACGCGCGACGGGTTGACTTGATTTTGCTGCGTACGTAGTACAGTCATCGCTTTAAATCCTAAATCGTTATATATTTTAAATCGATGGTAGTAATGTTATAACAACAAATATACTGTGTGTCAGAATGCAAGAATCCGACGACCAAATATAACTTGTAATGATTAAGACACTCTTCTTCACCCAATCGTGTTTTTCCTAGTTGCGTCGTCAGCTTACGCTTCGGAGCGTAGGGTACGCCGTCCTAGGTTTGGTGGCATTGGTTATTACAATGGAGCGACTGCCGTCTGACCTCCGTAACCCTTTTTACAGGGAAATCAGGTCAACAGGAACATGACCTGAGGTGTGTTATTGGCCAACACTATCAGATTTTTTCAGGCTACCTGAAGGCATCTGACACTGATTGCCATCTACCGATAACAACTGATGGCGACCTATCCAATACGGGTCGTATCTCGCCGTCGCATGACATGTGCATTAGCCTCCTTGTAATGATTAAGACACTAGTTATTAGGATTCACCTTTGATTGACATATGATGCAGACGATTTGTCACCCGTCTTTTGAACTTAGGTGAATATAAAGTAGTAAATACTCTTAAAAATACTGACTTACTTATCTGTAAGAAGTATCTATCTATACAATAACATATAGTTATTAGTATTAAATACGCAATTGCACCTATTTTAAATCTTCTTGGTTGAATCAGAATTTAGCTCTTTTTTGCTTAAGATATTTCAGATTTTCCAAATAGAGACGGGTTCTACGTCTGTATACTTTATATTCTGTGACGGGTGGCTCGTACATTATTGGACGCAGCGGAGCACGAAGCACGTCGTTAGGCAGTCGCTTGTAAAAATAAAATTATACAATTTTAGCACCCCCAGGCTTTCTTTTGTGATCGCCACCTTCCATTTAGAAGTTATTTAAAAATATATCCAGTCATGGTTGAATACTTGGACACGAGTAAAGAAATATTGCGGCTAATTTATGATTATCAAGTTTTACAAAACTTGTTTATCTAACAATAGCCATGGTGGTGTAGTGATTGGTATAGTATTTATAATTTATCGTGATGTGTACTATTTATAGATAAGCTTTAAAGGCAGGGATTGAAACATAGTATGGTGCTTTGTAGTCATGCTTCACGGTCATGATCGTGACATTTACAAGTAATGCAGTTATTCTACGTTCTACCCCTTTATCTTCGCATCGAATTGTCTGAAATTGTTATACTTAAAATAATCTCAGATTATCTTCACACGATTTCTGAGAATATATAATTGGGTATTCTACTATTTTTTTTTCTTTCATATCAATATATTTAGTACCGGAAACAAAAATAAGAAAGAATTTTTGTAATTCGTTCAGAAATAAATAAATTAGCCTTTGATATTCGGAAGAAGGAGTAACTGTCAAAAACCAAGAAAAGGATGCACTGTGTGTGCAGTGACGACACTGCCACTTGATTTCGTGCGCACAAATGAGATAGCAATACGTCCCCATCACGCTCCCACTTTTAATCGTAAGAAAATTTTAAATGCTAATTATTGCTATAATTAACAACCAATTTTGTTGTTATTTTCAGACTCGGTTACTTTTTGGTGTATATTTTATTTAAAATAACAATATTATCCAAGTATGAACACAGTCAAGTAGCCTATTATATTTATGTAAGTATGTAGGTTTATTTTATATACCTATAAGTAGTAGTCTATGTAATACTATTAGATGTTTTATTTGTTCAAATGTATAATTAGGTAATTGACTAAAGAAGATAAAGACTTATCTTTGCACTTACTTTTGTCTCTCAACACCACCTATTGGTCGACTGGTAGGAAAAGCCCACGGCTTTAAGTCCGCCATTTACATTTTTTGTAATAAAGTTTAAATAAATAAATAAATAAGTAGTACTTTGGGGTTAACTCAATCTGTGAGATTTTTCCATACCATTAATATTTATTTATTTAGACATACTTTATAAAAACTTTCTTATCCTCATTTTTGCTTTTCACTAATTAATTGGCGGGATGGATTATTGAGACTGAAATAGGGGAAATATTCTCAGTGTCTTATGCTGTCATATATTTTCCTTTTCTCCATCGAGATATATGTACTAACGTACTAAAGAAGCTACGTAGAACATTTGCAATGTTCCATTTTTGGTAATTTATCATTTTAGCTGCTGCAGCGCTGAAACAATAATACATCTCAAAACATCATTCAAAAATGCAGCGCTACAATTGCTACAAACGTGTATTTTTTTTCAAAGATGTCAATGTAGTTATTTTACCTATGTGGTTCCAAAATAATAAAAAAAGACAAATTGCTTTTTGTGATTATTTTTATTTGTTTCCTTTAATAATTGAACGATTTGAGTTTTAACTTTGGTCTATTTGGCGTGGTGTAAGTTTGTTGGCAAAACTGAGACCATTTTTGTTTGGAGTTTAAGATTTATCAGTAACTGGCAATTTATTTTCTATCCATCTCGGTTCAATAACAATCTCTTATTTACAAATCAAGCAACATGCATTAATGGTATATTTTAGAATTACGCTGCCTACGCCTATAGTTATTAATTAACTCGTTTTCTAAGCTACTGAAACACATTGAACCCTCTATTTATAAAACTACTAAACCGATTTTGATGAATACATATCTATATGCGGGGAACTATTCATGAAATATGGTACTTAAAAAAAACAAAAATGTACAATTTGGATTAGGAGATGTACCTACCTATACTAGGAACATGTTAGATAAACACAGTTTTCACTATCGGACTAACTTTGTCTTTAGTACCTAATTAGTTTTCTCTTTTCATCACTTAACATTTATATTCACTTAATATTTATTAAATTGAAAACAGAAAGTAGTCTCTGCCTACCCCTACGGGAAAAAGGCGTGATGGTATGTATGTATATATGTATGTAAAAACAAAAAATCATACTCTTGGCATTACGTCAGTCAAACTTATCTACCTATGATCTACATATACACTGTGAATTACTTAGTCTATGACGAATGATTTAAAATGGCGTGCGGCAATTGTATTGGTCGTATTTACATTTAAAACAGTGAAATTAGATTACTTACCGATAAAAAGTTATTCCTTTGCCCTTTGCCGTGTTCCTTGAATTATTGCTACTATACCTCAACACACACCAAGGTGTTTTTTAAAGAGTTTCACAGTGTTTTTGATTTTTAATTGTCTGAAGCACTACGTTTGAAACAACTAGCAAGCGACTAAGTGAGTTGCGGCACGTTCACCGCAGTTGAACGGGACGAAGTAAGGACGTGCGGTGTCTTCTCTAGTACGTTAGATCTCGATGATCTCGATGCTTTTCTCTATCCCTAGATTGATAAAGGTGTCAAATACCGGTAGTAACTTATTACTTACTTCGTCACATCGAGATAACTCATAACTATCATATTAACTATTTAGTGACGTTGTGGTGCCAATAGGTGAGCATTAAGCAATTTGTTAGAAGTTTCTAGATCACTACCGTTTTGTATGCAGAAGTTAGTTGAGGAAAACATAAACCTAAGTATAGAGGTCATAAAGACCTACTTTACATTACACACTTCAGTTGTATTCGTGAAAACATTCCTTCGAACTCATTGAGAAAGGAACGTTATTTGTAGGTAGGTACGCATAGCGTATCAACCCCCTCTGCGTCATATTTATGTGTGATACACGTATATGAGCCTAAAGAAGAATAAAAACTAGTTGGACTCGGATTTACAACTAGACTGTGTCCATCTACCAGCGTGAATACATATTTGAAAATATTGCCGAGTTGCTCAGTTAGGTGTTGCAGTAAGAGGTCTGGGACTTCAAACATACAAAAAGACGGAGTTACATTCCACATGTAAGTAAATTCATAGCATATTGTTGTTGTTAGATACTAAATATGTGTTTTTATATTAACGTAATTTGTTAGATTTGTTTACCAAAACACAATCTATTTTTCAGTACAAATGTCATTTCAGCTGAGCAACAAATCCGACTACTGTAAATAAAAACCATAAATATTACCTAGTGATGTTAACTCTAGATATGTAAATGTCGATAAAATTTCTGCGGTAAATGAAGCTGTTCAAAGAAGTGTAACTGAGGTACTTATTAATACGTAGGGTAGATAAATATTTATGAAACCTGCATTTGTGTATAGAAAAACGTTTTTCTCTATTGTCTCTATTAACACCTTTGTTCTTTTGTTACGGACCTTACATACAACGTGGTAGCAGCGGATGCTAGTAAAATAAAAATAAAATAAACCGAAATAAATTATAAATCGTGGTGATGAAGTTGGAGATGGAGCGCCGCACACCACATCTGTACCAAGTTATGGGAATTTCATGCAAAGCGGGTTTCCCACAACTCCGCCTGCGTCAAAAAGTAGCTTATGTTTGACACCGGGTCTTCAACTATATTTATACCAAATTTCATTAATATCCGTTCAGCGGTTTGGCCGTAAAAGCGTAACAGACCGACAGACAGACAAACTGTCGCATTTGTAATATTAGTATGTATAGATATATATATTTTTCTATAATTTTTTTTATCGAATTATCTCACTTTTATTCCTTAAACCTCAAAGCTTCTCTATTTATCGATAACTATTGCTCTATCGATAGTTGAGAGTCAATCACTTTGACGTAATAATGTTATCAGATGTAAGATGTAGTAACAGTATGCATACGCAAAAATTTGATTGAAGTGTGCAAGTTTTAAGAATGTGTTTTAAATGTGTTTGTTTCGTCTTTACAATTGTAATGGTGCGAAGTTGCATTAATGTGCACGTCAATAATTCCATGTGTTCAATTTTCCCTATTTTTTATATGTTTCCTACGTTATTGGTACAACAAAGTATATATCTACCCATTTTTCTATCATTCTCAAAATATATTAAATTTGGTGAACTGAAAGAGAAGCCTAATGCTTTATGATGTACATGAAAAGGGCTGTCAATTCAATGTCATAAAAATTTTCAAAAGCATGACACACTGGCAGTCTATCTCAAAAATATTGCTAAATAGTAATATAGTTCTTGCGTAATGAAAGGGAATAATTAAAACATTACACTTTCCAGACCAGGTTCTAAAACTATTTATTATATACTAAGTATTTTACTGGTACCGGAAAATTGCTAATATGTTGATGAAACTAATAAAATTCTTCATTTAAAATGTTTATTCATTATACTGCTCGTACTTGAAGATAATATAAGATAATTTCATTCGCAGACTACATAAGTACCGAGATCCGGAAGACTATAATTGCTTGTAGGAATGATGTGGGAGACTGTATGTTAAGCAAAGGTATTCAATTGTTTTTATACGACGCTCGACTTTATATGCAACAAATCAAATTATTTAAATACCTTAATCATAAGCTCTGTTGCTCAAAATCCTGTTTTTTACTCCTAATATAATTTTCGGTTGCGTCCCAAGCGAGGCTCCATCTCGAAATACGATGTCATTGTTTTTCCTTCCTTCCTCCGAGCGTGTTTCTCAGTTGCGTCCGCAGCTTATGCTTCGGAGTACAGAGTCCGTAATCATGGTATGTTATCAATGTAGTCGGTAATATTGATAGGTAACAGTTTTCTACACTGTCACAACCAGAATGCTTGTATGGGCATGTCTGTATAGTTGCGGAAAACAAATCTATATTTATAATTACTATTTCCTTACTGATATAAAATGTGGCATGGCATTATTTCTGTTCTTGGGAGTGTTGTGGTCATACAGACGTTCAAGTCACTTAATTGAAGCCTTTCATATTTCTTTATTCACTTTTTACAGACCCACGGTAGGAAAAAGGATCGTTAGTAATAGAATTATAAAAAAGTACAAAGAGAAAATTTTGGATTTTCAGAAGTTGTTTATGAAATTTTGGTATAAAAAACTTCCTCCGTCAACTTTATGTGCGTTAATTTTATTCCTAGTTCGAGAATAGGTAGGTAGTTTACTATATTTTACTAAATCGAGTAAGCTTTTTTATCATTGTATAGGTTTTGTACTTAAAACTACAATTTCTATAGAAAATGTAATACAGAGCGAATGTCGAGCAGTTGACGAAATTATAAATTTTACTCATTCTTAAGTTTCCATCATTAGTAATAAATCAATGAAACAAATTTTCTCGTAGTTAAGCAGTACTTTCAGTTCATTGTTACATCAGTTTGTACTTATGAACTCCTTTTGAGAACAGACTTTTTCCATTTTAGAAACAGCTCTATTGGTTACTATTACTACTGGGGATGGATTTAATATGTGTAGCTTTTGGCGGAGCACGGCTTATAATTTTAATAATCCGGTCAATGACATTACATTAATAATTGTTTAATATGCAAGTACATTAAACCAAATGAGGGCACACTGCGCGCAGTCCATATGCATGGGAAATATTTTTTAATAACAATGTGTTTGACCCCAAACAGTTTTACTTCATTGCACTTATTATGCAGCGCAGGCAAGAAACATCACAGCAGTATTTTGTAAATAAATCAAACAATCTGCGTCTACATGTCAAGGTAATGAAACTGCCAAAAAAATAAATTAATCTCATTTTCATAGCTAATTGTATCTAATTAACCGTTTTTGTCCCTGTAATTATTAGCTAGATCCATGTTATTTTTTTCTCGAATATGCAAATCGTTGAATGTACATCACGGCCGTAATATCATATTATTTCACACTATAACCTAAAGGCACGTGTGTCGTGGGTGGAGTGGGAACAACTGTCGATGATGTCATGGATACTACATTACTTCGTAATCTTTGTCACATTTTGTACTTGGAAAATGAACTCGAAATCCCAATGACACAGTAACTTAACTCCTAAAGTTGTGCAAGCCAACCGGTCGCTCGCACTATCTGCTCATTCACAAAACGGCGCACCTGTCCAAATTACGTTAACGTATTGCATGTTATTTTTATGTAAGTAATTATAGAAAGTGTATGAAGAGAAAATTCGAATTTAGCTGCCTAATTGTGTATTTATAATGTTATTGATGTAAAATCATCATCGTGTAAAAGACAATGCAAGTACAAGATGCACTTCGACTGCATGTTTACCTTGTTGTTGTACGTTTACGAACTCATCGCTGAAGAACTGTGTTCTTCGTCACAAACACATTAGTTTTGTCACTTGTTTATCGTTGTCGTTATGTTTTGTACACAGAATTTCGAGTGTGTGTTACGAACTGCGCGTATGGGCGCTGCGCACGCGCGGTCCACTAACCGAAGGAGTGAATTGACGGAGGCACAGGTTGCGCGGGAGGGCCCCTCCTCGCCTCTCATGCCCCTCACGGCAAGGCTGCCCCGCCGACGGTACTCAGAGGCATTCCGATTCCGACTGTGACGACAACGTGCCCATTTAAGTCTTTGGACATGGTTTGATGGCCACTGCGGCCATATGGCGTCTTGCACTTGGCGTGATTAAGGATTTTCAATGGAATTCCGTAATAGTCATGAATTGCTTCTAAGTGTGGGAACTATAAGGTGCACAATTGCAATTTTCCGATGCGCACCATCGAGAACAACCCAAGGCTTTTGCAATGTAATCGAATTGTTTCATTAGGGATATTTGAGCTTCTCGTATACTTCCAATCGTAAACTTAAAAGGTAGTAAACAGAAACTTACAGTTGTTGACGACACTTTCATCTTCTTTTGATAATTTAATTCTTCCGAATTTAAAAACTTTTAAAAATGTTACACTGAAGCAATGTACTTTATTACCCACTCTTTTTCAGTCAACGAAAGTTATTACTCCAGTAAGATGTAGAATTACTAAAACATTGAAGTTACATCGTTTATGGATACTATCGCTAAAAAATTACTTTCATTAGTCAATATTACGACGACTACAGTCAAGAAAAATTTCACCCCTGTTCTAAGAAGGCCGTATGCTTGATTGTCAATCTTGTTGAATAGAAAATGTGAAGTCGCAAAATTATTGTCATATACTTTCATAATAGGAACCATGACAAGAGCAGAGAAAATTACTCTACATCATAGGAACGTTTATTGTTTCGATGCAATTTATGCATAGATAGGTACCTACATTTGAAATTCTAATTAAATGAGGGAATATTAAAAATAATTAAAATTTAAATGTTTCGTATTATTATTAATAAAATATAACCAAAAGTATTTGGTTAATTCATACAAAATTACATACACTAATAATTTTACAATAAATTAAAAGTATTTTATTTGTTCAAAAGTTAAGGCGACTAGAATAACCCCGCTACTTAGCACTTTGTAAGGAAACCCTTCTTTCAAATGTCAAAAATCACCGGTTCGAATGATCGTGGGTGTTTTCGTATAGCCAAACAATATGTATCAACAGATAAGGGACCTGGAGCCCTATTTAAAAAAAATATGACTTACCAAAAATCGAATGAAAATCGTTCTTCTCACCGATTGTATCGATGAAAATCATTCGATATTGAACGAAAATAAGTCGACTCACCGGTTCGTGAGTCATGCTTTTCTTAAATAGCTCCTGTGCCTCTATCTCTGCTATTTTTGCGCAGACGCGAGCTACTGCGTTAAGAGCAGGAGTGCTATTTTAGAAATTTGTGACTCATGCATAATCGGCGAGTCGAATAATTTTTGATCGATATCGAATGATTTTCGTTCGTTAACGAAGGATTTTTATTCGATAACGAAATATTTTTGTTCAACATATATGCCATTTCAAAAATAAGGTCCCTGATGGAACTTTTACTAGCCGCCAGAGGCACTTCGCTGTACAAAATACGTTTAATGCAGTCGCTAGCGTTTACGTTAACATCTCATAGTAGGCATAACATTAGCAGGCATGTGCCGCAATATATTTCCGCATTTATTTGCTAGTTGACGTTTACACACAAATTGTATTTAATGTATGTTGTGTACTAAGGAAAGGAAAATGTTTTCGTAATTTATGTGGGCATAAATTATTAATAAACAGCCCTCCGCGTGCAGCTATCTGTGGAAGAGTTAAATTGGATTCAAGGGTCGCGGTAGGTTTAATTTGATGCGGGTTCGGTCGACCGAATCCCTTTATGTAAAATTCGTCGATTTTGAATACTTCACAGTTCTCGTCTCTTAAATACCTGCATTAATTTATGAAGTTTACTAAGTTTGAACATAGCCGAGCTCTTAAGAAGTTAATAATTCTGTGGGAGATGATTGAGATGTCGATAGCGTAGGTTGTTGGTGGCAGGAGGCGGCTGGGTCACTCGTGAATTAATTTGAATGGTTGAGCAGAGGACGCGATGACATTTGGCCTACTGGTCACAGGTGCTAGAAACTCTACGATCTATAAAATTCTTGCCGCTGGAAAAAATAGCAGTTATTATTCAGGATTTCCTTGAGCATTAGATGCGCATGAATGTAAATAAAGGTTATATAGTACAGTTTTTACAACTTTTTTACGTATTTTATATTTTTTTTATATTTTAACATAACACAAAATACCGGTTGTATTGCAGAAATCAAATATAATAAAATATATATATGTATTCTTGCAAATAAATAAATTATCTTATCTTATCAATATGATTTTTTAATAAAGTTTAATTCAACTTATTTTATAAAATAACTTGCTTATTAGCAGCTTTTTAGAACGTGAAGATACAATCTGCAGTTGGTATTTATTAATATCGGATTGCGTATTTACTTTCTTTAAAAATTCCTACAATAACAAACCAGACAGGACTTGAAAATGCTTCGTTTTTGAAACAAACACAAGTATCTTAAGTGGCTGAATCAAAAAGGTACTTAAAAAAGTTATGTGTATTTGCGTGCTTAGCTTGTATGTAATTACATGTTATCAGTGCACGCTGGAAGCGAACTCTGGACTTTGAAGCAAAGAATGCAACTTGGAAAACGTTAGGATGAGAAGTTATCAGTTTACTCTGCATGACAGGCGAGCTGACTTTTTGCCGATGGACTTTCCTTTTTCAGGGCATCGAGTCGAATGGCGGTTATGTTATATATTGTAGAAATTCATTTAGCCAATCAATATCTTTGTGAAAGTGGTGTCCAAAAATACCTTAAAATATTTTCAACGCAAATATTAAACTTGACAATCTCACTTAGGCTTCGGAACTTTGCCACGCTATTTATTTCGAATTTCTTCCCAAGCAGAATCCCTTAAACAGGGATTTAATCCAATGGAGATATTTTGCTGCTTTAAGAGTTTAAGTCCGCTTTAATTGCCTTTTGATATTTCCAGCGCAGTCTGTCTCGGCTGAAAGGAATCTTTTAAAATCTTCCTTGTTGAATAAACTGTTTTTGTTAGTTTTGCGACGAGGGTTTAAATCGTTGGATTGTTGGCAACTTTTTGTTTACTATCGCCTTGATATTCTTGTATTTTGTCTCCAGTATTTTAAAAAAGCAAATGGTTAATAATCTTTTGTTAAAAATAACGCACAGAG
Source organism: Euzophera pinguis (assembly GCA_947363495.1). Lineage (NCBI taxonomy): Eukaryota > Metazoa > Arthropoda > Insecta > Lepidoptera > Pyralidae > Euzophera > Euzophera pinguis. Next base: position 9,031,913 of record OX376157.1, on the reverse strand, counting down.
TATTTATATTTTATTTATAAAAACACACACAATATCACCATTCCACACACTGAAGCAATCTAAATAATAAGTTAAATAATAAGCCCCTAAACAAAATAAGTAATAATCTACGTCTACTTCTTACATCAAACATAACACAGCAACTTTCCTAAATTTAGGAATTCGCGAAATATGAATGTGTTATTTCACTTTATTCACTTAAATACGGACAGATTTCAGCATCTAACTTGGGAATCGGAAACTCAAATTGGATTTTCGTGTTTAGTGGGCGCAGGTGAAACATTTCCAGAAAACTTTTCAATAACTGGAAAATATTATTAGTTTTCGACAGGAAAACGTGGTCTTATATTTTACTGTCCAACAATTTTCTTAAGCGCTTTGACAAACGAAAACATAGCATCTGTTCCTACATACTACCAACTACCACTCCCTTTTTTAATAAATTTAAGATTTATTGCAAATAAAGTTTCACTAATTGATTCATATATATCGTTTCCTCATGACTGAGAGTCGTGTCTACTGCTGGAGAACATTATTGCTACCAATATTCGCCTACGATGTTGGTCTTGGGTATGCCCATGTCACATTGCCTTAGTCGGCTTCATCCCGGAAGCATCTTTTATTTGGTCAGCCCATCGAGTTGGTGATCGACCTCTTGCCCTCTTGTCAGCTACGAAAGAAAATACGCCTAAGAAAATCACGAGATTTTCAAGATTGTATATGTGGTCTTACAGATATTTGAGGATAACCGGAAAATTGTTAAGATAACAGATAATGGGTCATGATAACCAAATTGTTAATTTACTTATTGGGAATTTAAAACACAAAAATACATTAAATTTAGGCAAACTTTTCAAGAATATTTGTACAGATTAAGAGTTTGAAATCACGAACGTGAACTGAAATTTTGAACCACCGAATAATAACAATAAAACTTTTTAAACAACAAAAAAAAACTTTGTCTCACGACCTAGAAGGAGGAAGTTTCTAGACTTATTTATTTATTTAACACTTCTCTGCATATAAATATGTTACATAAAATGTGAACAAAGTATGTATACAAAAGGCGGCCTTATCGCTCAAGCAATCTCTCCCAGGCAACCTTAGGGTAGACTTATCTAGAAGAATTGAGTCTTGTCAATAGTATAGTAATTATAATAGTTAGAATCTGGTGGTCGACAGGCGGTTCCGTACAAGTCTGACACCAGGTTGTACATGGTCGATTGACAATGTTGTCTATACGAAATGATGATGCGCGATGTCTTTGGATCCCCTCACTTGTGGATCGAAGAGGAGAAAAAAGGTATCCTGGGATCCATTGGTGGATTGTAAGGGTGGATTCAAGTGAAATGAGGAGTAAAATCTAAATGATTATTATTACTAAGCTATATGACCCCCGAAGAGTATACAAATAAATAAAATAATGAGATGTCATTTCAAGTGCCAAGTCAAAATATTTTTAATTTATTTTCATTTTATTATTTCTGCTTCATTGTGCAGTTTCTTCAAATTATTTCAAAAAAATATTTTTAAATTATTTGTGAAAAATAACAAAATAGAAAGATAAATTGTTTTTGTGCAATTTTTGAAGACATTATACACCTTTTCGCTAATACTGATGAAATTATGAATGTAATCGTGAGTTCCTAGAGCCTTCAGGAGTGTTGTCTTGAAATAGTGTGTTTTACGCAAAATCAGTAGAGACTTGCTTAAGTGGTCAATCACTTGTGGCCGAGGTGCAGCCTTGAAGATATACAATTGTTCCCCATGAAAGTTCACACACACACACACACGCCGAAGACTTACTGCTACTTAATTTCCTGTTTCCAATAGAGGAATCAGAATCAGAATCTTAGAGGATTTATATAAATAAGACTTCCACCGACCAAATTGGAAAATATCTAATCTTTTTTATTCTGAGCTGCTGCTGTCTACCTGATTCACAACATTTTGGACATTATTCTCAATACCAAATTCTAGTGCGAACCAAAATAACGGTAATGAACAGATTTTTGTTTAAGTTTTTTATTTTTTTGTTTCTTAATCTTAATTTTTTCAAAAACCTTTATAATTTTTTGTTGTTTTAGTTTATAGTTACCAGAGGCACTAACTGATGCATAACGATCATATGACTGACGAAACAGTCACAAGTCAGCCTTTCACATGGCTGAGGATCAGCGTGGTCTAAATATTCACTCAGGAAAAATACATAAAAAACGTTACTAATCATCATCATTCTGCACCCACACCTTCTTCGACGAAAACTAGTCATCCCAATCCACCCATTTATGAAATTTTAGTCAGTTTAAAGAGAACAACGCCAGTTCTTAAACAAATTCCCCGGGCGGCAATGCCCTTGGTAGCGCAATATCTATCAAAGTGTATTTATTCGCCTTGTAGTTCAGGTGAATAATGAAACAGCCTGGGCTAAATTACTCACTTTCCCGTACAGAATAGCCCCAAATATAAATTCTAGTCTAGCAGCTCAGCTCAAAAATAACTGTACCAATTTAATTCAAAACTATCACTTCAGTACGATCCCATATTCCCAAGAGTATTTCCCACCTAGTCCAATGCAAGCTTAATGACGGGGATATCGGCTGATGATCTCAGTTTCCCCACACCTGCTGACTCAGATATACAGACGCTATCGATGACAGCCCGCGAGGTGGCCGAAGCCGTTAGCTCCTTTCGTCCTGGCTCTGCTAGCGGACTCGATGGCATATCTCCCCAACATATAAAAGACCTCACTAGTCTCAGTGCTGGGGAGGCCGGAGAGTCTTTACCGAGGGAGCTGGCGGCTTTGGCTTACCTTATGCTCCACGGCGGAGTAAACGAAGGCATCGTTGACGTGTTGTATGGGTCAAATTTATGTGCCCTAAACAAGCGGGGCGGTGGCATCCGACCAATCGCCGTGATGTGCACTTACCGGCGCATGGTAGCCAAATTATGCTGCCGTTTTTATTATGATAAATTAAATTTACTGTTCCAACCTTTACAACTAGGGTTCGGTTCAAAAGGCGGGTGTGAGGCCGCCATACATGCCTTTTCTACCTACCTGGCAAGTGGAGAAGCTGAGGTCATCATAAAGGTTGACTCGAAAAACGCTTTCAATTCAGTCAATAGGGATGCCTACAATCGGAAATTCAAAAAGAAACATCTGAAATTTAAATTTACCCATTCTTTGGCAATGTTACAGATTTCCTACAAAATTAATTTTTAGAAATGAACTTTTGGAATCAGCTGTTGGATATCAGCAAGGTGATCACCTTGGACCAGTCATTTTCAGTCTCGGATCCAACCTATCATTAGACGTCTAAATTCCAAATTCAACGTGTGGTACCTAAATGACGGGACCCTTGGAGGTGACCTTAGTACAGCAATGAATGATATATCTTTTCTAAAAACCGAATTTACTCGCATTGGCTTAGAATTAAACTCCACAAAATGTGAAATATATGTCCTAGACACAAATGCAGATAGACTAACGACTATTACGAAATTCAATGAAATAGTTCCCATTATTAAAGTCATCCAAAAAGATTTCCTTCGTCTTCTTGGATCCCCAGATCTAGATGAAAGTTTCCCAAACTTTGTAGAAGAAAAATTCAAAATTTTAATTTATTTTTAGATAGATTTTCAGATCTAAATATTCATTCGGCTTTAACACTTATTCGGTATTGTTGTTTCGTTCCTAAATTCACTTATGTGCTTAGATCTTCTCTAATGTGGAAGCACATTTCCTTATTAGAAAAGTTCGACCAAATTATAAGAAATACTTTGACTTCCCTCTTGAACGTACATTTGAACGACCGAGCATGGCAACAGGCAACTCTGCCAGTTCGATTGGGTGGCCTGGGCATACGCAAAATTTCAAGTGTCAGTTTACCGGCATTTTTGTCATCAGTTCATGGTACCAAGGAATTATTCAGTAAAATACTGTCATCATCGCTGGTTGATCCCATGGTACTAGGCCTTGTGACGTCGTGCCTTCATCAACGGCTGCCTTTCCCCGCTTCCCCGCACCGCATCACCCCGAAGGCCATATATAAGCCTGCGCGCGTCCACCAGAAGCCTGCTCGGATCATCTCGTCATCTCGAAGTTAAGTTGCCGTCATCAAACCTTGGTACCCTGCTTGATCTGTGTATTTAGATATATGCAATCCTGTGTATTTAGATATATGCAAGTACCGCTTTGAAATCTAAATTATGTATGTTTTCTACTCAGTCTACTCACAGTCTCCATTTTTAATTTTATTTACGTAGTATCTCTTTATAGTTTGTGATTGTATTGTCTGTCTGAACTCAGTAGGTATTGATGATTATCTTTAGATTATTTATCGTCACTGCATACAACTATACTCCCAGTAAAGGTTTAAATAATTTGTAGTGTCAATTCTATACGATAAAAAGCAGCTTTATTTATCTACTCATAAGTAACTCCTATTCTCCATAACTTTGCTTGTAAACAATAATTATTTTAAAATGTAGGTAGGAAGCCGTTTTGTTTGTTTACGAATTACGAAATTTGTATTTATAATGGTAAATGTCGAATCGTATATCAAATTGACATACGTCAATGTCATGTTTAGTTTTAGATGGAACATTTTACGGCTCTTGATGCCTATGGTTTAAGTAGTCATCATATGTGGCGTTTACGGGAACGGAGGTATGTTTGGATGGGTAGCCCTTCGCATGGTTTGGACCCCCCGCTACCGCTACGCTACTGTGCTTCGAAACGCTCCCGCGCGCGCGCGCGTTACAAGTGTTTTAGATAAAGCGTTGTTTACAACTCGAGTGTAGGGTTACAATAACACGTAAAATTTATTTTGTTCACAGATAATCGACCTTATCGACAAAACTGTTTGGATAACGATATCATAAGTGGTTCTTTTGTAGTAACGGGTGGAAGGAAAATATTTCTTTTTTGTCCCCGTAATTTTGTACTATAATGATTTTTTAAATAAAAGTTGTACCATATATATGCCTTATTTTTTTATAATCTAACAGTATCTATCTAGTTCTGTAATTAAAACAAAGAATACTATCCTGCTACAGTAAACTTTTGAATGAAAAATAAATTACAATTTCGAAATTCGCGGGTTTTTGTACGAAAAAATGATATATTTTGCATCAAGACTTTGTTTTACAAATTTCGTTAAAAGCAATGAATACACATATTTTATTGAAGCCTAGCTATCTTAGAATAGATAACAAGCATTAATAAGTTCTCAGAATGTTCAAATTGTGAAAAAACTGACAAACAATGAACCTCCGTCGTTTTTTATGGTCGGCTCGACCGATCTTTACCCAAGGTCAGTATAAAAACTACTACACGAAACCAAAAAAAAAAAATTCAGTATTGCTTGGAAAGGAACGTACTGTCGAAAAAAAATACAAACCAAAAGTATAATAAATGTGGACTGCTCCCATAAAATCCGTTTGTGGCGCATTTTTTGCGCGCCCGCTGTCCCATACTAAGATGCTACGTTAGACAAGGACGCGATCCTCCACTCGCGCGTTCTTTTTTTGAAATCATGAAAGATCGCTTGAGTTAGCGTGGTTTCTTGTTATTTTTTATTGCTTATTATTAAATTAGTAATATAAATAGAAAAAGTTGCACAGAAAATAATGAATTTTATAATTTATGAAAAAATGTTTTTTGCGTGGTCAGCCATTTTGTTCCCAACTTTTTCGATAAAAAGTGGAAATAACACATGAAAACATAAAGTGATCAATTATGTTTGTATTTTATATTAAAATAGACTTATTTAAGCATTTTCTCAAAAAATTTCATTAGTTATATTAAAAAATAACCTCCCTAGCCAGGCATTTTCCCGTACCGTGATCCTAGAAAAAAATGAGACCCGTCAAGCTCAACTTCAAATTCGTGTTTAAAAATTTTTTCGGCCCTGGATGGGAATGGAATTATTTTTAATCGATAGTGGCAGGATCGTAGTTAGCCGAGAAAAAGCCATAGACACATAGAGTTACTCAGTGTTGTGTAACTAAAAAATGATGCAAGCGAAAACAGTTGGGGCTGATCGAGCCCAGAAGCACAGTAGCGCAGAAAAAGTTGGGCTCGATCGAGCCCGTAAGCAGGTTAGGGGGTAGAGGTGCCAATAGATATTGGCCAGTTGGGCCTCTCGAGTTTTAACCTAATTTGGCAACGCTTAACCTTGGCATACAGCCTATGCCCGCATGGCACTTTTGCCTTATCTTGCCTTATATTTGTATCCAATGTATGACCTGTGCGCGGGTTGCCCTGTCGTCAACCGAGGTCCTAACGGAAGATCAGCGCTGTCTATATCATCGGATGGCAATATGCTGAGTTAGGACCTCTTTGGGAACACACAACCTTTTTCCTAATGCTTTTTCTTTTATGTATTTTTTTTAAATCTTTTTGTGTGTTTCTAAAATAAATTATTTTCTTTCTTTCTTTCTTGATGACGGCACATTCCGTTTCGCCACATGTCTTCGTTTGGGAGTCCCATGTGTCACTCCGCATCGCTGTAATTGCGGAGAAGCCGTCAATGAGGTCGGTCACCACGGCCTATCTTGCGGCAGAAGCGCAGGCAGATTGTCTCGGCATGGCAACATAAACGGTATTATCCGTCGTGCTCTTGCCACCGCCGGTGTACCGGCAGTTTTGGAACCCAATAGCCTAGAGAGTGACGATGGCAAGAGACCCGATGGAATGTCGTTGTTGCCTTGGAAGCTGGACAGGCCCCTGGTATGGGACGCCACTTGCGTCGTTACCCTTGCGCCTTCCCATCTTCCAAACACAGCGGGGCATGCAGGCGCTGCTGCCGCAGCTGCGGAGACTGCCAAGCGGCGCAAATACACAAGACTTGTAGGAACTATGTATTTGAGCCGTTTGGTGTTGAAACGCTTAGACCGTGGGGACCGAGTGCACGGGTTCTCTACCGGTATCTGAGCAAGCGCCTCATCGATGGCACACGTGACACGGGCTGGCCTATTTTTAGCTCAAAATATAAGTATTGCCATTCAACGTGGCAATGCTGCCAGCCTTCTGGGAACTTTGCCATCGATGGACAGCGATGCGCAGGAATATTTCGACGCTTCCTAGCATCAGGCAGTGCCGAAATATTTATTAGTTTTAGCTAAGTACTTATTAAGTATGTATGTTTAATTACCAAATAAAATAATCGATAAGAAAGAAAGAGTTAAACATATTTAAGTTAATGTAGGCTTAACAAAAGTTTGTTATTTTTTATGAATAAGGCAGTTAAACTCCGTGTACGTGTATATAAGTAAAATGAAACTAAAGATACTATGGGGTCGTACCGTCGTATAGTGTTGCTCGTTACAGTGGTCGTGTCGGGTAACTGAATTGCAATTTATTGCTTTCTCCTTGTTTTTCATAATTTATAAGATCAACGAGCGGCGGCCGTCGCGAGCCCTTTATAAATTTCAAATAAGCTTGATTTATGGCTCAGTAAAAACTAATGTTTTAATTACAATGGAGATGTTTTTGCTGCTAATTGATACTGTTTTATATGAATTGCCTTTTTGGATTGTTGAGAAGTTGCCTTCAAAGATTGCAGAGTCGTGAAGTGAAGAAGAACTCTGTATATTATAGGTACATATACCATCGATATTTTTTTCAAATCAACATTATTTATCATCCGCAACAGGTTAAATATACTTTTTACCATGTATGTGTTTCGAATGTCTAAGAAGACCTGAATGGAAAACCGGGCCTTGGGCCCTGGCTCTAAAAATGAGCAGCTGGGCTGGGAAACAGGGAAGCACACTAAGATGAATAAGCTTTTACATCAACCACTTCTTCTCTTTTCCACCATGTTTCCACCTAATCCTAATTAGTCATTTTACATTCATTTCAAATTCGTTTTAATTGCCGCTATGTAGAGCAGAACTAATAGTAGAGTATTCACATCTTGTTGACTGTACTAATAGGTACTTTATTTTCAGTTCATTGTAACATTTAAAATAAAATAAAATATTTTACACAATGCCGCTTATGCTTCAAATAAATTGCGACTTTTGGCGGGAAGCTGAGAAGAGCAGTTTCGGCGCTGTATATTTTTCCAACATTTGTATTATTTTCAGAATTTATGAATGAATGAACACTTTATTGCACCATTTACAAACAAAAGAAACACATGGTTAAATCCAATACAACCAAAATAGGTACAATGCACGGTTTATTATTCGCAAAGTGTTCGAGAACCTAGCTTGAGTGTTGGGAAGTGTTTGATTTATGTGATTTCCTTGCTTGTTATCCAAATCTTCTAGAAATCGCTAAGGTGCAGTTTTCTACTAATTTATTTACCCTGATTCGTCTGAGTAAACTTGGTTTTACTAGATTTAACTACCGACCTAACTTTTAGACTTGACTAGAACTTGAAAAAAACCATACTGTAGGACTATATAATTAGGTTGAGGAAAAAAGTCTTTTCGCATATCGTAGTATGTATGAACTTGTAATAAAATTTCTTTGGCTAAACTATTTGTATCTGGCTGGTTTTGGTATAATTAAACGTTTAAACTTTAAAGAAGATAATTACAAATTCAAATTAGGAAAATGTGTGATTTTTATTTGTTTTTCTTACTGTCAAGATGAGTGAATCTAATGAAGAAATTCGATACATTTTAAAATTTTACTACAAAAAAGATAAAAATGCAACGCAAGCCGCGAAAAAAATTTGCGATGTTTATAGATCTGTGAAAGTAGCACAAATTTGGTTTAAGTGTTTTCAATCCGGAAATTTTGTTGTCAAAGATGCACGTCGCTCTGGTCGCCCTATTACGGATAAAATGGATGCCATTTTTGAAAAAGTGGAGCAAGATCGGCATATCAGTAGTTACGGCGTAGTTAAAGAACTGGGAATTGACCACAAAATAGTTTTGGCGCATTTGAAAAAAACTAGGTACACAAAAAAGCTCGATGTTTGGGTACCTCACGAGCTCACTGAAAGAAACCTAATGAACCGTGTACTCATTTGTGATTCTTTACTACGACGAAGTCAGGGGTGTTCATCTTCAGCCATCTTTCCGATGGCTTGAAGTATGGCATACGGGTACGCGAGCCCGACTTACCCGAGCTGCTACTCACTCAACCCAAATCCATTCGGGTCAGTGTCATCCTAATACCTTTTTCCTATCCCCAAACCCAACAAAATCCTATCCTTCCCCTGCTTTAAATACTTTCGATGGGCAGCAGCGTCAAAAGTACGATAAGCCGCAAAAACTGTGCTCGCCAACCCGCCTGCCAAGCGTGGCGAGTATGGCATCAACCTCCAAATGACGGACAATATAATGATAAGGCCCCCAGTGCCCGACAGCCCCGCTGTTCCTGGCTCGGGTAGCGGCGGCGCGGGGGGTGCGAAGAATCCCCGGGGTCGACCCGGCTACCACCCCCGACGACATTTGGCCCTGGTAACACACAATATCCGGACAATGAGGTTGGACGACAAGGTGGAGGAAGTGGAAGAGGAGATGAGTAGGTTACGATGGGACATAGTGGGTTTGTCTGAAGTCCGAAGAGAGGGAGAGGGCACGACAACCCTAAAGTCTGGTAACCTACTCTATCACCGGGAGGGAGACTTGAGGAAGTCCCAGCATGGTGTCGGGTTCCTCGTTCACAGGTCCCTCATAAACAACGTCGAAACCATCGAGAGTGTTTCCGGTAGGGTAATATACCTGATACTCAGAATATCAAAGAGATACTGTTGAAGGTTATACAGGTATATATGCCGACTGGAAAATACTCAGATGAAGAGGTGGAAGCGGTGTATGAGGACATTAGTAGAGCCATACACGCTTCCAAAACCTACTTTACGGTGGTTATGGGGGATTTTAACGCAAGACTCGGCGGTCGAGGCGGTGGAGAGCTCAATGAAATGAAATGAAATGAAATGAAATGAAATGAAATGAAATGAAATGAAATTGTTTATTCTCAATGTAGGATATAAATATCACTTATTGACGTCAATTTACTTATATTAAGTTTACCACCACTTCCAAAGCGCAAGTGGAGAAGAAGCGGCGCCACAAACTCCACTGCAGCATTTTCTTCAAAACGTCAATTTACAAATAAGAAAAACTTTGCTTAATTACCTAGTTAAATGAACGAATTCACATGTTTGTCAACATTTAGCACAATGGTTATATCAGATTATTTAAATTAAATAAAAATTGATTAAAAAAATTAAATATTAATTTAAAAAAAAATGACAAAAGAACAGAAATGTCAGAACATATAATGATATGTCAATTTGCCGAGGACTCTGCACCAAGCTTAAGTTCAACATTCCCGTCATTAAGAAAATCACCAGTACTATAATAAGCCTTTTTACAAAGTAGATCTTTAACATGGGCTTTAAATTGTCCATTAGGCAAACTAGTGATTGATTCAGGAAGCTTATTGTAGAAACGTATACAGTTCCCCACAAAAGAGTCTTTAACCCTACACAGTCTATAGGAAGGTAAAAATAATTTATCTTTATTGCGCAAGGGTCTATCAGTTATATCCGAGTTCTTTCTAAAAGTAGTAATATTTTTCCTCGTATACATGATAACTTCAAATATATATTGAGAAGCTACTGTTAATATATTTATTTCTTTAAACAACTCCCTAAGAGATTCCCTTGGGGCTCAGGGTGGGACGATTTGGATATGGGCAGCGAAACGAGCGAGGCCATATGCTGGCTGGCTTTTTGGAGAAAGAGGGACTCTTCGCGATGAACTCTTTCTTCAAGAAGCCACCGCAAAGAAAGTGGACCTTTTTTTTTTTTTTTTTTTTTTTTGATTTCGCAGGGGAATGCATTTACGCACAGAGTGTGGGACTCCTGGGCCGCTAGACAGCCCAGACTACCCACTAAACCCCTGCGGATGCCGTCGGCCGCATTGCAGGGAGGCGCCTCGGATCTTACTAACACAAGACGCCTCTGCGACTGGCCGGTTTCTCACCAGAAACCTGACTCACCACTCTCAGAGGTCCTCCGACACCTGGAGGACCTCTGCCGCCGGGTGGGACTGCTCCAGTCCCACCATTTACGGGGGCGCTTCCAGGCGCGCTAGGTAGCGCCTGCATCGCACCCCCCCTCTCCGCCGCCGGATCGGGTCCGCGAGGGGATCGTCCTCGCGGTCCCTTTCCTCGGCCTCCCTCTGCGACATGACGACCTCTCAGAAGGAGGCCATTGCCGCCCAAGCTCTGTCGCTCTCGAGCATCGCGTTGGCGACACTCGGGAGCGACAGGTCCGTCCCGCCAAGCGCGGCGGCCAACTCCTGGCGCTGCCGGCTCCACCTGGGACACCGCTCAAGGACGTGTTGAGCGGTGTCCTGAGCCTCGCCACAGTCGTGGCAGCGAGGCTCGGCCTCCCTCTGGGCCATGCGGTGCAGGTACTCACCGAAGCAACCGTGCCCGGTGAGCACCTGCGTCATGCGGAAGATGAGAGGCTTGCGCCGCCTCATCATCCACTTCTCCAGGACCTGACGCAGGGCCTCCACTGTGCGGACACCGAACGCCGCCTGTGCCAGGTCCGCCTCCCACCTCCGCACGAGTTCCACCTGCGCTCGCAGGCGCACCCGCCGCACGATCTCCGCCGAGGAGCGCTCGCCGATTTCCCTCCTGTGCGCCACAAAGTGGTACACTTCGGCGAGCGCCTCCGCTACCAATTCCCACGGCGGGTCGCCCGCGAGGGCCGTGGTCGCAGAGAAGGCTACTGTACGGTACCCCCGTATCACCCTCACCGCGATCACCTTCTGCGCCTGTCGCAGAAGGCGTTTGTTCGTCGCGGTGAGGGCGTCCACCCAGATGGGGGCACCGTACATCGCCATGCTCCGGCAGACGCCAGAGTAGAGCCTCCTTACTGCTTCGCTCGGTCCACCCAGGTTGGGGAGGAGTCGGCCGAGCGAAGCAGCCGTCCTGATGATCTTCGGCCCCAACTCGCGAAAGTGGGGGCCGAAAGACCATCGTCCGTCGAGGATGAGCCCCAGATATTTCATCTGGGTGCTCACCCTCAACTCCACCTGACCCACCCGGAGGCGCGCTCCTGGGGGGGGTCCTCGCGTCCGGGCCCCGCGGAAGAGGAGGACTTCGGTCTTGTCCAGACGGACCCGAAGCCCAAGCCTCTCTATGCGGTCGACCAATAGGGCAAGACCCGTTTCGGCCGACCGCGCCGCCTCACCGAAATTCGCACCCCGGGACGTAAAGAGAGTGTCATCCGCGTAACAGATGACACCAGTCCCGGGGGGAAGCCGGCACCACAGGACCCAGTCGTACGCGATGTCCCACATTATAGGGCCGAGAATCGACCCCTGCGGGACACCGCATCCGACGCTGCGCCGAACCATCCGACCCCCCCTGTCCTCGAACAGGACGAAGCGCTCCTCCAGGTACGCCCCCAACAGCCTCCGCAGATACGGGGGCACTCCGAAATACTCGAGCGCCTCCCGTATTACACTGTGCGGGATGCTGTTGAAGGCGTTGGCGATGTCGAGCGACGTCGCCAGGGTCACCTTTCCATCCCGATCCGCCTCCTCCGTCACCGAACGTAGACGCCTGAGGGCTTTGACGGTCGACCTCTCGGCCCGGAACCCGTACTGCGCGTCAGAGAGACGCGGTCCCGGGCCGTTCTCCACGTGCCGAACGAGGCGCGAAGCCACGACGCTCTCCAGGGCCTTCGCAGCCTCGCTCAGCAGGACCAGAGGTCGCACCGCCGAGGCCGAGTCCAGGGGCCGGCTCCCCTTCGGAATAAGGCAGAGTCGACCCTCCTTCCAGAGTTTCGGGAACCGCCCCTCCCTCAAACAGCGGTCGAGCAGCTCCCGAAACCTCTCTCCGAGGTGCACGAGGATCAGCGCAAGCATCCTCCCGTGCACCCCGTCTGGACCCGGTGCCCTCTTCTTAGTCCGGAGGCGGTCTTGGACCACCTCCATTTCGACGTCGGTGACGGGAGGCGGATCAGCCTCCGCTTCGTCAGCCATTCTTGGCGGGGAAAACCCCCGCGGATTGCCGGGGAATAGCTCCCCGACAATCCCCTTCAGCAGAGCTGGCTGAAGGGTCTCCGTCAGTGGGGCCGCCTGTGGACGCAATTTGTCTCGCGCCCACTTGTACGGGCGACCCCACGGGTCCCTTTCTATGCCCTCCACCAGCTCCTCGAAGGCTTCCTCCTTGGCCCGACTGATGGCCAGCTGTAGCTCCACACGTTTCTGGGCATACACCGCATACAGCTGGTCATCCCTCTCCTCGTCACGGGGGTTGCGCCGTCGACTCCGGCCGTACGCTCTTCGGGCCCCGTTGCAGGCGGCTCGGAGAGCGGCAATCTCCGTCGACCACCAGTACACCGCCCGTCTAGGGGGGGGGGGGACTGACGCTAGGCATGGCCGCCCTGCACACTGCAGTGCAAGCGTCGCTAAAGCGGCCAGCCGCTTCGTCTACCCCCATTCCCACGAGAGACGGGAGGCTCCAGCGGCCAACGATAGCCGCCTCTTCCGCCAGCTCGAGGTCGAGCCGCGTGAGCGCCCAGCGCGGGAATCGACTGCGCACCCATGACGACGATGCCGCCTGACTTCCGGGGGCGGCAGACACCTCGAACCGTATATACAGGTGGTCCGAAAGTGTCTCCACCCCCTCTTCCACCCTCCAGCCCGTCACGGTGCGCGCGGCGGCCGGGGTGGCAAACGTCAAGTCCACCACCGAACCCCCCGTCCGCCGCACGCACGTTTGGACTGTCCCCCTAATTCAGGAGGGACAGCCCCGCGGCCAGCGCCCATTCTTCAACTTTTCGCCCCTTGGACTCGGTGGCCGGGTTCCCCCACGCCGTGGATTTGGCGTTGAAGTCGCCGGCCACGAGGACCTTTAGGGGCGCTAGCCGCCTTACCTCCGGCCCCAGAGCGTCCAGAAACTGCTCCAGGGCCGGCAAATCCCGGTTCGGGGAAAAGTAAACGCCAATAATGGCGTACTCTCCCCGAACCGCCACCACAAAACCGCGTCCTCTCCTCCGGAGCGTGAGAGGAGAGGCAGCGCCAGACTTGGCCACGATGGCCACGGAGCCATCCAGATCCCCTGCCCAGTGGGGTAGGGAGGGAACCGCGTACGGCTCCGAGACCACCGCGACATCGATGTCCCACTGCGCCATGGATTGCAGGAGGAGATCCTGCGACCTGGCGCAGTGGTTGAGGTTGGCCTGGAGGAAGGCGACCCCCATCACTCCTCCATTTGGCCAGCTGGCGCCGCCTGTGTGGTGCCCTCTCGCGGAGAAGAGGATGGCCCTTTGCCGCGGACTTTATTCGCCGCGCTGTAGCCGCATCGTTCAGGCCCGTCACGCGAAAGTCCGCGGTTTTGACGGGCCTGGACACTTCCGCGACGCCGGACAGCGCCACCCTCAAGGCCGAGGCAAGGGCGTCAGCCTTGTCTGAACTGGAGGAGCCGGGAATTTCAATTAGCCTCGCTCCGGTCGCACTCGGGCGAATCCGAAGCGAGCCAATGCCCAGCTCCTCCAAGTTCACGTCCTGCTCGGCCTTTAGTAGGGCAGAGGCATAAGAGGCCCCGTTTTGTGCTGCCTCCGGCTGTAACTTCAGAATTACAGCCGAGGAGCCCGGGACCTTCAGTTTCCTCGCCTTCGGTGGCGTCGCCTTTGGAGGTGCTTTACGCACGGTTGCGGGGGCCACCGTGGGTCTCCCCGTGGGTGTCGTCGTGGGTGCCTTGGTGGGTTTGGGCTGGGACTTTTTCCCCACACCCTTCCCCTTCCCTCGCACTTCCACCCAGGGGAGCTCCGGGGATGCCTCGGCCTCGGCTGAGGTCGACGGCCCGAAGGGCCCCCACTCCGCCGCCTTCTCAGCCGCCCCCTTGCGTCTCAGCTGTTTGGAGGCCGGGCGTGCTGGGGCCAGGACCTCCAACTCCTCTACCGCTGGCTGCGCAGGTTGCGCAGGCCGCGGCTCCGATCTAAGACCGGAGGCCTCCTCGATGGCCGCCCTCGCAGACCTCGCCACCTCGGAGTTGTCGCCCGCCAGCGGTGGGCGGGTGACCCTGCGAGGTAGGCGAGACTCCATGTCTGCAAGGCGGACATCAATCATTCTTACCAGGGAGGCCTCCAGTCTCGCGACGGGCCTCCTCAAACCTCCGGCGGAGCGCAGCGACCTCTGCCTTCATGTTGGCCACCTCTCTTTGGAGGCGGCCATTGTCGGCTTTGAGGCGCCGAACCTCATCAGACTCGTTGCGCGCCACCAGGGTATCCACGATATCCCTGATATCCGAGGAGGCCCGCAATATCTTCGCACTATAGCCCCCTTTGAGGGCAGTGGTCTTACGGACGAGGCTGGTTATTACTCCAAGCCTCTCCACCGCGGTGTCCATGAGGCCTTCGGCTCCCATGGAACCGAAGTCCCGCACCTCAATGGGGGCCATCTCCGACCCCTTATCCCCACTCGGGGGTCCTTCCTTCCTGAAGGCCCAAGCCTCCAGAGTGGCCGAGAAGGATGCCTCAGCATCCCCCTCCTGGCTTCTTCTTGCCTTAGCCCGGGCCCTCGTTGCATTTGATGCACCCCTTGCCTTTCCCTTTTTCGCTGCCGCTAATTTCGGCCGCGGCGCGCCAACTTCAGTGTCGGAGCCACTCGCCACCTCTGAATAGAGGCGTTTGGCACCGAGCACCGACTCCGAGAGTGAGGCGACCGACCCTACGCTGCCCAATAGGCTTCCCAGCCTTCGCTGGCCTACAGCCGAGACATCGGACAGCTCGTCCACCTCAGACTCCCTCCGACTGCTCTCATGTTCGGACCTCGACCTATCCGAACTCTTCCCGTTACCCCCCCCATCCGAATGCTTTCCCCCCCCTTTTTTTTCCTTCCCTTTGGTTGGCCCTGAGAAGGGCCTTTTTTCAAGAACCGCCCGGAGGTGTCTCGCATAGGCTGCGAATCACACATTTTTAGCAATAGTTGCTCCGGCTGCACAGAACTTATTAGCCGTCGGCCTGCCACTCCGTTACGGTGGACAGGACGCGACGTTTCCAGGGGACGCGACGTGGACGCTAGTTCTGTGGGGTGTCCCCCAAAGAAAGTGGACCTGGCTAGGGCCCACTAAGAAGAGCCAAGCTCCAATAAAACAGAAGATAGACTTCATCTTGTCGACGAGGAGAGAGATATTCAACGATGTCTCTGTGATCAGCAAGATTAAAATCGGTAGCGATCACCGGATTGTAAGGGGCATCTTGAACAACGATCTCAGACGAGAGAGAACTCGCTTGATGGAGTCTATACTCCGACCTTCGCAAGCCTATATCCAAAGCCAAGAATCTTTCCAGCTAGAGCTCTCAAATCGCTTTGCATGCCTTGAGGATTGCGTTTCCGTGGACGAGATTAATAACGGATTTGTAGAAGTTGTCCAGGCGGTGGGAAAGAAGATCTTTAAATCCCGCCCCAAAAATAAACCACAAAAACTCTCACCTCAGACCCTAGATCTGATGGCTAAGCGACGGTCCATTATGCTGCAGACCTCCGAAGACGCCGACGTCTACCGGCAGCTCAATAGACAAATCCGGAAATCTTTGCGGAACGATACTCGCTCCTTCAATACAGAACGTATTAAGGAGACGATAGAGCAAAACAAAGCCTCCAAAGTGTTCGCAAAGGTGAAGTCTATTGGGCAGAGCCGACTGACCAAGCTGAAGACGGAGGACGGCAACGTGATATCGACGAGAGCCGAGGTGCGGAGGGAGATCGAGAGGTTTTACGGACAACTCTACACTTCAGTAGCCAAACCCGTTGAAAGCTTGGCCAAAGACCCAAGAGCCAACCTTACCCGACACTGTACGGAAGATATCCCGGACATCAGCCTGTGCGAGATTAGAATTTCCCTTAAACAGCTCAAGAACAACAAGGCGCCGGGCGAAGACGGAATCACAGCAGAGCTTCTGAAAGCGGGCGGAACGCCGGTACTGAAAATCCTTCAGAAGTTCTTTAATTCCGTTTTGCTCGAGGGCGTGACGCCAGAGGCGTGGAACAGGGGCGTGGTGGTTTTGTTCTTCAAAAAAGGTGACAATACCCTATTGAAGAACTATAGACCCATCACGCTCCTGAGCCACATCTATAAGCTGTTTTCGAGGGTAATCACGAATCGTCTCGCGAACAGGCTCGATGCCTTCCAGCCTCCCGAACAAGCCGGTTTCCGAAAATGGTTTAGTACCATAGACCACATCCACACGCTTCGGCGGGTTATACAGAAGACCAAAGAGTATAACCGGCCACTATGCCTAGCGTTTGTGGACTATGAGAAGGCATTCGATCGAAATGTGGGTGGTGCTTCAGTCTCTCCAGCGGTGCCGCATAGACTATCGGTACATCGAAGTGTTGAAGTGTTTATACAGCAACGCCACCATGTCAGTCCGAGTACAGGAGCAGAGCACGTGGGCTATTCCATTGCAGAGAGGTGTAAGACAGGAAGACGTCATTTCTCCGAAACTGTTTACCGCTGCTCTGGAAGATGCCTTCAAACTCCTGGAATGGGAAGGACTTGGCATCAACATCAATGGCGAGTATGTCACTCACCTTCGTTTTGCCGACAATATCGTGATAGAGATCCAGGTGCCAGCCTGGACCATCTATCGAAGATAGATGATCCAGGCTGGCAACTCCAGCTTCGAGGACGAGGTCTTTCGTCGAATCCGACTCGGATGGGCGGCGTTCGGGAAACTACGTAGCGTCTTCTCGTCTAAAATACCTCAGTCCCTTAAAACTAAGGTCGTCGACCAGTGTGTGTTACCAGTGATGACATACGGGTCCGAAACGTGGTCTTTGACTATGGGCCTCATAAGAAAGCTCAAGGTCGCCCAGAGAGCTATGGAGAGGGCGATGCTCGGTGTTTCCCTACGAGATCGAATCAGAAATGAAGAGATCCGTAGGAGAACAAAAGTCACCGACGTAGCCCAGCGGATTAGTTCTTTGAAATGGCAGTGGGCGGGGCACATAGCGCGGAGAACCGATGGCCGATGAGGCAGAATGGTTCTCGAATGGCGACCACGTACCGGTAAGCGCAGCGTTGGACATCCACCGACCAGATGGTCAGATGACCTGAAAAGGGTCGCAGGCAGACGCTGGATGCAGACTGCTGCCAACCGATCATTTTGGAAATCATTGGGAGAGGCCTATGTCCAGCAGTGGACTGACTGCGGCTGAAATGATGATTACGACGTAATGAAACCGAACCATTTTTGAAAAAGCTGATAACTGGTGATGAAAAGTGGATCATGTACGACAAGAACTTGCGAAAAAGGTCGTGGTCAAAGGCCGGTCAGGCTTCACAGACTGTGGCGAAACCCGGGTTAACTCGCAACAAGGTGATGTTGTGTGTGTGGTGGGATTGGAAGGGCATTTTTCATTATGAGCTGTTACCAACAGGCAAGACCATCGATTCTGAACTCTACTGCGAACAACTGATGAGATTAAAGCAATAAGTTAAAAGAAAGCGGCCGAAATTAATCAACAGAAAGGGCGTGGTTTTTCATCATGATAACGCTAGACCTTACACATATTTAGCCACTCAGCAAAAATTAAGAGAGTTTGGCTGGGAGGTGTTAATGCATCCGCCGTATAGTCCTGACCTTGCATCTTCAGATTTCCACCTGTTTCGGTCTCATCAAAATTCTTTAGGCAGTGTCAGGTTAACATCACGAGAGGACTGACAAAACCACTTGTCGCGGTATTTTGATCAGAAGCCTCAAAATTTTCCTGTCCCTACCTACAAGGTGGCAAAAAGTAATCGAACAAAATGACACCTACATACTTTAGTTAAATGTAAATAAATTAGTTAAATGTGAATAAACTATTATATATATTTTTTTTAATTTTCTTAAAAAATGCGAAGAAACTTTTTCCCCAACCTATTATTAAGAAGGGCTTTATAGCCCTTGTATCTTCTTGGCCGTAAAACCTATTATTAAATCAAAAATATGAAAGAAAATCCTTTGGTTTTTTGTTATGTGATTGTATAATAGTTTTTATAAAGATTTTGTTCTTTTTAAATATCAAAGATGCTCCATTGTGTAATCTACCTCTACTCGTCTTCCCTCTAATTTGCTTGTCATGATGGTTTCTGAATAGTCGTAGTGACGTATTCTAACACATAAAATTAAATACTGTTCATTGTGATAAGGATAAAACTACACAGACAAAACGAATCTAAAACCAACAAACGTCTTTCAGGTCTGTTGGTTTTTAAACTAGAAATGGTAAGGACCTCTCTCATTGTATTTCCGTCCGGGCTCCGTACCTCACGTCCCAATCCGTCCTTTCTGTGACTTCTTAGACATTCTGGTGACACCTTGTCCGTCCTGGAGAGTTACGTGCTTCGCCTGGGAAAGCGGTCAATAAACTCTTCCCGTTGAGAGACAAATCCCCGGGAAAATACTCAGATTTTTGTTTTGCTTTTACATGAAAGTAGAAATAGATGCAAAAAGTATGTTCCGATTTTCCATGATGATATATTACCTACTGCATTATTTTTTTAAATAAAATTATTTCTATTTTTAATCTGCTATTAATAAATTAAGACAAAACTCTCAGTCTTCCATTCGCAAATTGAAGTACTTAGATGAGTTAATTAATGTTTGTAAACGAAAGATCACATTGGTGCTTACACATGTAAAACTTTTAAAAGAAGATTTGTATGAAGATTTTTTACCACGTTAATTTAGAAAAACTAAGCTGTTTTCAGTTGTATTTAATGTTTTAATTTATTAAAATAGATATAGTTTTATTTTTTGAAAATAAATAATAGAATTATAATTCTAATTTCTTTTTATTATTATAATTCTTTGCGTTTTTGAAAATGAACCAAACTTAATAATTGTCAATATAAACTTCGTTTTATATTTGTGTAAGCCAGCACAATGGCAACGGCTAACGTTTGCATTTACGAGTTTCGTTCTCTGACAGTATAGAATTAACATTTTTATGGTACAGCAGCAAATGACGCGAACCCTCCGGTCATTAGGAATCACTTGGGACTTTCGCTAACACGTCATTGGAATATTTGACCTTTTTTGGCAACAAAATTAAAAACAAGGTATGGTAAATAATTTAAGGATTATTTTGTTAACTTATACACACAACACAAAATTGATTAAAAATATCTGAATCTGAGCTCTTGCAAGTCGGTTGAAAATGTTATGTGAAAGAAACACATTTTAAAAAATACACCACAATCCAATTTTATGATAGAATCAGTAAGGGTTCCTTTTTATGCAACCCATGATAGTAAGCCCACCAATAAGTAGAGTCCACTGTGATAGATTATATTTTATTTACAGATTGCATGACAGATTACACTATGATAGAAGTAAGTCTACCAAATCGTCAACAAGAAGAGGCAGGATTGGAACTTTGGAAATGTCAATGTCAAAAGCAAATAGGATTATGTGATTGTCCATTCTGAGTATCACACGCACGACAGTAGTACTATAGGTCGAGTGGTCCGTGCCGGTGTCTGGGATTATCAAGTTTCGAGTCCACGAATTAAGTAATCCAATTAGTACTCGCATAGTCCGAAAATATAGCCTGAGAGCAACTAAAATGGCGCGTTCTCTCAAAATGTGCACTGACGTCTCCTGTTAGTTGCCATGGTCACGTGCACACATACACAGAGGGATAGGCAACTTGCATTTATAAGGATGCACTCTGAATTTCATACAATAAGTATAATAAGTACTTACTTTGTTCTGCCTTTCTAGCGGTTGATGCGTTTGCCTGCAATCCCCAATGAAGTATATTTTATTTAGTTGCTTCCAATTTTATTAGGAGAGGCTCATACTTTTGGTCGGGCTGCCATCTGGTGGCAGTGTCAAAAAGCAGAAATAGTGCATTAACTGTTGGTACCTAAGACTATGGATCCAACAGACGGGAAATACGAAAAGGAAATATATAGGATATGAGTATGTTAGAATGAGATAGAGAGATGAAATGGTCTCGCCATTTCATATACACAATAATGCCCCATAGCGGCTTTATGGATTTTTGTCTAAAACAAATAATTTCACATTTAACACATAAGTACCAACAAAGTTTATCACTGTATAAAAGAATGTGTAAGATGCATAAGAATTCAAATTTGGATAAAAATAAATACGTGAATTTTCACAATTTGCAACCTAATTCTTGACGTTTAGGGATTGACATCGATGCTGTCAAACATCTTATAGATAGTATTGCACCCAAAAGCTAGGAAAGAATAGGTACCTACTGGTACCAAACGTACCTATATATTTAAAATTCAGCAATCCGTTACGGTCATCAAATTTTATGTAAACAGTCCACTACGAACGAATGATTTTCGCGTCTCTGAGATACATCGAGATACGTATATGTACTAACGTACTAGAGAAGCTACGTAGAACATTTGCAATGTTCCATTTTTAGTAATTTATCATTTTAGCCGCTGCAGCGCTGAAACAATAATTCATCTCAAAACATCATTCAAAAATGCAGCGCTACATTTGCTACAAACGTGTATTTTCTCAAAGATGTCTGGCCCCATAGATAATGGCAGGTAGGGTATAGAATGGACAATGTAGTTGTAATGTAGTAAAAACCTATATGGTTTTAAAATAATAAAAAAGACAAATTGCTTTTTGTGATTATTTTTATTTGTTTCCTTTAATAAATAAACGATTTGAGTTTAGTTAACTTTTGTCTATTTGACGTGGTGTAAGTTTGTTGGCAAAACTGAGACCATTTTTGTTTGGAGTTTATTAAGATTTATCAGTAACTGGCAATTTATTTTCTATCAGCACTATTTGACAAGGCCCATATGTATGACACATACACACCAACTGTTTTCAAATTGGTCTCGTTTCTTTTACTGATCAGCCAATCTATTGACGTAGTAAAAAAAAATCTAAATCTATGGTTGGTACCTTAAATGTTATATGTCTTCCGCTGTATCTTTTCTAAATTTAGGATTAGAGAGGTGAATCATCCATACCCTATACTTAATATTATAAATGCGAAAGTCTGTCTGTCTTTTTGTCTGTTACGCTTTCAAGGCCAAACCGCTGAATGGACTTTGATGAAATTTGGTATAAATATAGTTGAAAGTTGAAGACCCGGGGTCAAACATAGGCTACTTTTTGACGCAGTTGGAGCTGCTGGAAACAGCTTGTACTTGATTAAATAATAAACAGGAAGCATCCGTAGGTTGATACAAACAACACTGCACTATTAAACTTAGCCTAGTAAAAAATGAAATCGTCAGGTCATAATTTAAGTTAAGTTGCCGGTGTAGCGAAAACTAAATCGGTATTATTAACAAAATCACTCATATAGATTGAGATCTGCAGGCCAGAGTAATTTTTCGAGTTATTTTAGATTTCTGACTATAAAATTAAAGGCAGTATTATTTTAAATTTTACGTTATTATCTTATAAAGTGTTATTTCAAAGCAACTTGAACTTGAAAATGTGTTACTTAAATTTGATTGATTAGACAAATATTTTACAACATTATTTTATTACTGGTAATACTTATACTTGGGGTACTTTCTGTATATTATTTACTATGTTGTTAATTTTAATTGTGATTTGCCAGTTGTGGGCAATAAAGAAAATATTTTTATTTAATAATAATTAACTTGTAAACTAACACACTGTATTTTTAAAACATAAAATTACAGGATTAAGCGCGTAAAATACCTTCATACTTCCTACGTTTTAACCGTGTTACAACGGCCGTGGTCACAGAATGACTAGCTCAGCATTTCTATAGCTCCATACTTCCAGCGGATTTCATTAATTTTACTACATTAAAAACGTTCGTATCACATAATTATATAATATTTTACGAAAATTTCCAACATCCGATGGACGTAAAAACTTGAAAGAGATGTTAACGGTAAGGAATTCAAAATATTATTTCATTACTGAAAATATTTACTTGAAGTGCTATGATAACTAATTTATTCTCATACAACACTTAAAACATTAAAAAGAAAAACCTGTATATATTTTAATCAAATTAATCAAAAATACAGGGACAGATAATGACCGTTGGGGTATAGGTACCTACAATAAACCACACAAGGTATACACAAGCTGCGTTGATGACTTCTGAAATAAACTTCATGATGTGAAGGCGCAGTATCATCATCCAGATACCATACCTACGTTCGGTGACAGAATAGAAATAGTACTAAAGTAGTGGTGATTTTAAACTTATTACTGTTTTGTGTATGACGACGCTGAACATAAAAGGACCCAGAAGGCCTCACTAATGAGCGCCGACCTGAGATTTGGTTGGAGTCTCATTAAAATAAAAGTTTTTTTTTGTAAGGCGTAGCATTGTTTTTATTGGCTGCTTTTAGCAAGTAAAATTCAGGATTCGGGACTATTTTCTAAAACTTCATTGAAAATGACGCATTTGTAACATTCAATTTTACAATTACTTTATTCGTATTCTCATTTGTTTTAGCAAAGTATAGTGTAGCGCGTACCTATGATAGTAATATAATAAGTAACTTAAGACACTTGAAGTAATATAATAAGTAAACACAACTAATGAAAAATAAATGACCACTAAAAGCAGTCTTTCAATTTACCTTCACATTAATTTCAACTCCCACACCGCACCTCTCCACATAAAATGGAAAAGTGAACAGATGGATCAATTTTTCTCATTCATTAAACTAACCTTCGAGCTTCGAGCAAGAATAATTAATTGCTCATCGTGTTTTTCTGCATAAAATCAATTTCACAGTAAAGTGCGCTTTCCGTTCCCCGTTCTGGCACATTTTAATGAAAAATATCCATGTTTTACAAAGCTGGATGTAAACAGCATATGTTTGCATATCAAGCAGTTTATCATCTTAGTCGTTTATGTTACAAAAACTTCACAATGAACCATAAAAATCTAACCAAAACATTACACGATTAAGTAAGCAGTCTAACTCATGCATGACTCGTGAAAGTTTTTTCACATTAACAAATAAGTGATCTATGTTTCGTATTTAAAAATTCTCGTTTTTGGGAAAAAAATATTAATTAGGTAATTAATGAACTCGCAATTAACTAAAGAGTTCGTTTTGAAGTTACAACATGGCTTATCGACGTAACTCTGGACCGTTAAGTTTTATAAAATTTACACAACGAGTTTGTCGCTTAAAAGTAAAATCGTCTACATAAAACGTTATCGGGTACACACAGCAGATTAAATACAGAATGAAGAACTATCAGCCCTTTGTTCCATCGTCTCTCCATACGCACCAGTACAATTTTTACTACAAATAGCAAACTAATATAGTTTTGTCTGTTCTGTAGTCAACAAATCCAGTGTGACCAGTGCGTTTGAAACAAAATGTAAGTGTTTCATTCATTCAGTGTTTTTCATTTTAGGTAAATTTTAATTTAAATTCTGATTACGGTTTAAAGTTTTTTTTTTTCAGATTGAACTAGATGAACTTGGATGGTACTTGGAGAAATCAAAATATAAGCGTGTAGAAGACGATTCCTCTGGAAGTATGGAGCTGTGGAAATGCTGAGTCAGCCGTTCCGTGATCATGGTTGAAACGTCGGAAGCATAAAGGTATTTTACGCACTTAATCCTGTAATTTTATGTTTTAAATATGAAGTGCGTTAGTTTAAGGGTTAATTTGACCTAAATGGGTTTATGCTTATCTGTAAAATTGATGTTAATTGTATAAGATTACTAGCTGTTGCATGCGCTTCGAATCACTTAGATTATATATTGCAAGTCTTTCAGGACCTTCCTTTTATGTATTTATAAGATTATTACCCCATCGGATCCCAATAGGGATAGATAAACTGTCAAGTTTATCACAAAAGGCACGTCGGATTTCAAAATGATTGTTAATTTCGTAGTCAGCAACCTGATTAACCATACAAATAACACCCATTCCGAGGCTGAATTCTAAAAACTTATAACAGGTAACGAATCATTTATCAAAACAAATAATCTTGTGAAGTTTCAACTGCAATAGACTAACTAATCTCCTCCCCCTTTAGAGGGTGAATTCTGAAAAAAATTTGAAACCTGTTTCAAAATAACAAAAAAAAAACAAAAGAAAATAATATGGTGATAAATGATTAATTACCTGTAATTAATCATTTATCAAAAGTAATCCATACTATCCATACTAATATTATAAATGCGAAAGTCTTGTCTGTTTGTCTGGCTGTCCGTCTGTCTGTCTGTCTGTCTGTAACGCTTTCACGGTCAAACCGCTGAATGGATTTTGATGAAATTTGGTATGAATATAGTTGAAGACCCGGGATCAAACATAGGCTACTTTTTGACGCAGGCGGAGCTGCGGGAAACAGCTAGTAATCTATAAAGAGTATGTTACTCTTTCAGACTATGTCCCCCTTTTCCTCCTTTAGAGGGTGAATTCTAAAAAAAAACTTGAAACGGGTTACTAATCATTTATCAAAAGACATAATCTTGTGAAGTTTCAAATGAAACGGACTATCTAATCTCCTTCCCCATACATACTATAAACCGCCGTTTGATCCCCTTCTGGGTTGAATTTTAGGAAATCCATTCTTAGTGCAAGCCTCCATAACAGGAACTCACATGCCAAAATTCATTGGCAGATCAGTGATCGTTTAGTTTTTGCATTTTCAGCGTTTATCCCCCTCTAACCCCTGTAAGGGAGTGAATTCTGAAAAATCCTGAACCATGTAGCTATCTAATCATTTATCAAAAGAAATAATTTTGTGAAGGTTCGAATAAAACGGATTAACTAATCTCCTTCCCTCATACATACTTTGGACCCCCATTTCACCCCTATAGGGATGTAATTTTCAAAATATAATATTTATTTTGTGTAATGTTTTATAATTATGTCCTGGTGCAATAAATAAGTTTCATACAAACTGGCAACCCCTTTTTCACCCCTTTAGGGACGGAGTTTCCAAAAATCCTTTTATGGCGGGCGTCTCCTAGTCCAAGTGCCAAATTTCATATTTATTAGCTTAGTAGTTTTCGAGATATCGTGGTGAGTGAGTGTTGATTTTCGCTTTTTTATATGTAAATATATATATATATATATAGATTTTACTATTAGCTTTTTTATTTTTCAAAGTATGAACATACAAGGCATTCTTTAAGACTAGGTATTATTTCAAAATCATTGCATTTACAAAACATTTTGAATTTAACCTAAATTAAAAGCATCAGTGATATCAGGAGTTGAAAATTCTTGCTCGTTTAAGCGTAAGGTTGCACCGAAATATTGCAGAAGTTCTCCAAACTCCAAAATGTTTACCTGTGAATGAAGTACTTACATAAAGACTCTTAAAGGATCTCTTTGTAAAACAGTAAAGTGTTCCTAGATCTCGTGGTGCGAGCACGGACTCTTCTCTTAAATCTCTCTCATCGCTTCGGAGCCCAGGGTTCGTTCTCCTACTATTTCTCCTTCACTCTGCCCGATCTTCGACATCCTTGGTTGTTAGACCTTATATTACACACTGCGACATCGAGCCACTTTTTGGGCGCTTCCCATCTACTAGAGCTTGCGGAGGCAACATAGCAAGACACTTATTATCCAAATAATTTACATATTTATGCTAAATGTTCACAACTATATATGTAGATCATAGATAGTTACAATAAATACAATAATACCATGTGTATTTTGAGTGTACTTTGATATATAAACGCGATAAGTAAGCAAATGATCTGTTAAAAAAGAAAAAAAAGCTAAATTTTCTCAGTGGGATCAGATAAAAATAGCAGTAATTGCGTACAAACAGGGCGGCGGCCGGAACTCCGCAGCGTTATCGGCTCGCCGGCAAACAAATCGGATATTTGCCGGGTCCGGAGACCGGCCCCCATAATAGACAGCGTAACGATCAGAATTTTCACGCAGAAACCGAAATAAAGGTCGATCCGCCATTAACAGCGGGCGGAAGCGGATAAAGGGAAGCCGGAAGAGTTGACGATTCGAACATCAGTCATAAAGTCATAGTAGGGCGAACTGATGACTCTTCACCTATGTTCTTCTAGTTAGTTCCATAAGAGAATTAATGTCATTCAAATAATCAATATTACAATGATAGGTTTGATTGAACGCCTTTGGTTTGGTTCGAGCAAAACTACAGATTATGATGATACAATCCTAAAGGATGTTTTCCACCTAACCGCAATAAATCAATAAAAATATTTTGTCCAATACAAAATTCTATGCGAAGTCCTACATTTGGTGCGACGCAATATATTTCAGCGAATAATAACTTTTCAGAAATTATAACTTCGCAAAATAAAGCGCGAATTTCCTTCAGGGCGAGTTTCATTTAAATAACGTTGGTGGGATGTCAACTCAAGAAAACTCATACTTAATTGATGTTGATACAGTTTGTACAGTAGACCACATAGAAATCTGTAATATCCAAGATGTAGGTGAAAGGGTAAATGGTTCACGTTTCTTGTTACACTGTACTTATATTTGGAGGAATGGTACCCCGTTGACAGTAGGGTATTAATAATTACTGTTGTTTCGAGTAGGGCAAATAATTGTACAAAGTTTGTCCAAAATTTACCTACGATAGCCGTCTGTGCGCCAATTTTAATTATAGTTTTTATCAATTTTGAAATCAAAACTTCTACCATTTCCTTTCGTAATAATGTTAACAATATTTCAGAGAGTTCATTTTGTAATAAGTGTATCTAACGTGCTCTACTTTGAAACTGTTTAAGAAAAATAAATTGTTGTAAATTGTTGACTTTAGTATGTAGTTGTAATTTTTTTTCTCAAAATACTCTTACATTTATTACCTTTGTGAATGTGTAAAGGAAAAAAATATTCACACAAAATAAAAATAAAATGCCTATGTGTCAACTTATCGATGGAAATAGAGTAAACCAATTGTTGCAGCAGGTGCCCGCATGAACAATCCACTGAGAATCCCTACTGCGACGATAAATAATACTTCGATAGTAGTAGAAAGTAGAACTGTAATAATGAAGAAATTTCAATAGCGATAAGTCCGCCTTTGTACTCAATATTCTAAATGTATTACTTTTAATTTTAATTTTGTGATTGGTACAATAAAGTGTATATCTATCTATCTATCTATCTGTATAATGATGTGATAATTAGGTACAATGGCTAGATCCTCGGTATGCGGCGTGGTCGGTTGAGATGTCCGTAGTCAAGTGCCCCCGCAGGTTATATAGGTTCGACGAGCTGTCAGTTGTGTGCACGCACACGCGGGCGCGGCCACGCGGCCGCGGCTGTAGACGATGTTTCGTCTACACCAATTTTAAAGAAATTTGTTATAGAGATAAATTGGACATATTCTATCTATATATTTTATATCCTGGAAGCAGAGTAATGAAGTTTGCATTTGATAAGGAACAATCGGTTTAAACTGGTAATTTGTATTGTATAAACGAACGTATTTCTGATTGTGGTCTGGAAAGTTAGTGATTTACAGTTAAATTTCTTACAGTAAGCAACCTTCTGTTAGACTTTCTTACCTCGTTATATATAATTCTTGATTTTGGGAACGATAAATTTTTGACCTTAATATTTAGTTCACATAAACAAGAAATTATCTAAGTAAAGGGTTCGTAAACTATGTAACTAATTGGACCTATGCGGAAGTGATGATGATAAGCCGTGGTGATTGAGTGACCAAAGTTGATAGATATTATAGCATTTTATCAAAATGTCGAAAATTATGCATACGGATAGTAATGTTGTGATAATAAAGAAATTACTAGATAAGTACTTACAGCTGTTTCTTTATTTTATCACATAAAGTTATTAATATTTTAATTTAACGACAAGTTATGTGAGGCTGTTTTAGGCTTGCCATCCTGGTAGGCTTGGTAGACAATATTCTTTCATCGCCCACATGACATCAAAAAATAAAAGAAACCGTATAGAGATAAGGACTAAATGCAGCAAACTGCAAAACAAGCGGCGATACGTAACGAAAGTTATTGATAGTGTCTGAAATATGCTCCGTCATTTTGTCTGCAGCTGAAACTGGTTACGTTGTTAGGGAAAGATGTATTGTACGTATAAATTCGCATGAGTTATCCCTCGAGTGTTCATTTGTTTTGTAAATAGAGCGAACCCCGCTGCCCGACTCATACGTACAACCAGCTCACAAATAACGAGGTTGTACTTAACAGTATATGTTTTAACAAAGTTGCCACTTCACAGATAAAATGAGATTTTAGCAGCACATGGTGGCGTTGGCCGCTTGCCACGAAACAGACTTAAAGAAAATTTACTACCTACAAAAATTTAGGCGGCCCGCCCCTGGGAATTGCCGGTGAGATTAAAGTTTTGTTAATATAGAAAGGTTACTGCGGCACAATTTCCCCAGAGATCAAAATAAACATATATCACGTACTCAAATGGAGCCTGGGTCCGCAAGATAAGTACGTCAAAATGGACAGCTGTGATAACAATATTTAACGTGATCAACGTGAAAATACATCGGTGTATACAGCGCAGGTAAAATATTCCACAAATTAACTCTCATTTAACTCGGGACTTTCAAAATAGCCTCCCTTTAATGCACATTATGAGAGTCCAATTACGTATCTGCCAACTTGCTGTTTAACTAATAGCCTTTTTGAGTGCGAAAACTGTACCATTTACCACGCAATATCAATATAGCGAACCCCTCCCCTCGTAATCTTTACGTAACTCTTCTTTGCCTGATAGAATTTGCATAGGTACGTATTTCGATTGCAATTATTAATGTTTAGAAGACTTTAGTTTCTAGGCAATATCGCTTAAACGAGTACCCGATTCATCGTAATCGAGTGTTTTTTTGGAAGCGCTAAACCTATTGAGTTTTGGAGCCTCAATCAGTGTAGTTAGCGGGCTTTAGGAGCAGGCAGACAATCTCTGAAAATGGCTGCCATTAGGCGAATGCGAACGGGCCACGACCCTTGTCGAGCGGCAGGCCCAAGATCATCGAGCAATTTGAATAATACATGAAACATTCGCCTTGTATCGGAAAGAAGGTATAAAATCACTCGCTTAGTGTTATTGTGTGAATCCATTTGTAACTTTTTGTACTTGGTTTTTGGATAGAAATACAATGACGTAGGATTAATTAATCGGCAGACCATTAAATTCTATTTTTGTTATCTCATTTAATTATCTATTCATTTAACGCTAATCAGACGGAATGTTAGAGTATTTTATTAAGGTACATGACAATGTGGGGAACTCAACGTACGATGTTGCCACTAACTGTGTTTTATATGCGTATAAAAACAATGTTACAGCAAACTTAAGCATTCATTCAGAAATATGACGTCTAGCCCGGAACAGACATATTTCCCCACAAAAGCAAAATGGGTTAGTCTCGAAATGGAGACTTTTGCTCGCTTCGTTTGCTCAGTCAAAAACTAACAGTCTATTATTGAAATAAACTGTAAAACTAAAAAAAAAAACTAACCACTGTTTTCAAAGGCACCGGATATTGGATGTACATTTCTGCTATTTATTTCTCTGGTTCGATAAGCTCTGTACAAATGAAGTGGCAGGGACAGGGCAATAGTTTTCTCACGAACTAAGTAATTAATCAAGCGTAAGAGTAGGTGGTGCCGAGTATAAATCATCCAACTTGACGGTGTATTCTCTATTGCACTATCTATGCTTGATCTAGTAGAGCTTGAGCAAATATCATTTTGCATCGTTATAAATAAGCTATCAATCGGCGTTTTGCTTTTGTGTGTTTTTGAGAATGTTAATCCTGGTTATGCTCTACTTGCATAGGAATTTAAGGGTACATATTAGAATGCCAAAAAACATAACGCCTAACTTTACTAATGTACGAGCCTATGATTTAAAATACCCGAACCTATTACACCTAACCGTCAATGCCAAAATTAGAAATACCAAAACATTAATATGTCAGATTTGTAAATACCAAACCTCTAATATTAAATTTTCAAAGATGCAGTGCAGTGACCATAATATGAGCGAGCGAACGTCGACCCAATACCTGAAGCTAATTTAACAATATTAGCTTTCAAAGCAAAACCAAAAAAAAATAAATAATCCTTCTCCACGCTTCGATAAGCACCTTAAGCCGTTGGTCCCGGTTGTTTTCGATAGTTAGGTAGTCGTGAGGCTGTGTCAGATTCTTTTAGGCAGCCTGAAAAATTCTGACAGTATTGTCCACAAACACACCTCGGGTCATGTTCCTGTTGGTCTGGTTTCCCTGTAAAAAGGGTTACGAAGGTCAGACGGCAGTCGCTTGTAATAACCAGTGCCACCAAATCTAGGACCACGACTTACAGCGTAACCTAGGCTCCGAAGCGTAAGCTGACGTCGCAACTAGGAATACACGCTAGAATGAAGAGAGACATGAGAGTTCGGAAACAGTAGCATTTGCATCTACCAAAACTCTTTTCCAGTTTAACCGTTACAATAAATTGTACCACTCGCAAGCTATTAAAGCATATTGTACAAATGGGTTTATTTTATAAGCGCAAAAACAGTGCACGCAAACAGTAAATAATTCAAGCACACGCGTGCAGATCCCAAGCTAATGGGTGCGAATAAAATTCTAACTGTTACTTTATTTGTTCGCGCGCTGGCAACACCTGCCCGCCCCGGGCAAACGTCATTGCTATTTATATCTAACTATTTCCAGGCCGCCTGTCTACACTAGAATATCGACCTATTTTTAAAATGCAAGCTGCACTAGTACTTTCATCGGTACTTTTTTACTTTTATTTTTTTTAAATGTGTCATATTATCCGCACTTTTAAAAACTACCGTTGAAGAAGCTTTTCTTTTCTTCAAACCAGGTATATTGATTTCGCTATACAATACTTCTATGTCCAGTGCGTGTTCTTTCTATTAAGTTTGCCTGTGTTAGTCAAAAAAAAAGTTATTGCTAAATATTATACAAAATAAATATTATCTCTTTATTTCTAACCAACTGGGAACGACTGACTACACTATGTAAGGCTTCCATTTCTTCGCTTTTACCATTTTCAAAATATTTATTTCTAACCAACTGGGAACGACTGACTACACTATGTAAGGCATCCATTTCTTCGCTTTTGCCATTTTCAAAATATACTGACCTATATTTTTTTTTACAAATTGTTTATTTGACATTGTTTATTACAACGAAGACAAAAGATACTCAGATTTAAGTGGGTATGCAATATGCTACATAGTGCACTAGCTCACTAGTCGAGTAAAGGTGCAGGCAGACTGCATTACAGAAGTGATTGGATCCGAAGCAATTGCTTGACGCTGCGCTGACGTGGCAATCGGCCACAGAATCCAATGGTATTCTGCACTTTTCTCAATAAACCGGTTCGGTGGAAAGCAGTGAAATTTCAGGACTGATAATTTACACTTTTACAGATTTTTTAAAATGCAGAACACAAATTAAAAAAATATCCAGCAAATATTCTTTGTCGTCTAAGCGTGTTTTCTTATTTAAATAAATAAATATATTTTACACTCTGGGATTTGGAAATTACTTAAAATAAACATAATCTAATTTATCAAATTAAGGTTGAATATTTTACATTGTTCACAATGCAAAGTATATTTGTATCTACAAATGCTTTGTTATTGTAGTAGGTATATTGAATTATGGATTTCTTTCACAGTATTTTATTTGTAATAAGTACTAAAGTTAAATAATGAAATGTCTTGTTTTACCTATAAATAAAATTAGTGCAGTGACCATAATATGAGCGAGCGAGCGAAGCGAGCGAGCGTCGATTTTGCTTTGAAAGCTAATATTGTTAAATTAGCTTCAGGTATTGGGTCGACGTTCGCTCGCTCATATTATGGTCACTGCACTGCATCTTTGAAAATTTAATATGAGAATTTAATATGATGAGAGGTTTGGTATTTACAAATCTGACATATTAATGTTTTGGTATTTCTAATTTTGGCATTGACGGTTAGGTGTAATAGGTTCGGGTATTTTAAATCATAGGCTCGTACATTAGTAAAGTTAGGCGTTATGTTTTTTGGCATTCTAATATGTACCCGAGTTTAAGCCAATTTTGTTCAGACATTCTTAATTTATAAAGGTAAAGTTAGTTAACACTTAGACGAAACAGAGTTTTCTAAGTGTCAGCTGACTTAAACTATAGGTATTTTTGTTTCCGTTCTTTATATTGATCAAGAAATGGCAGTGAAGTCGTAATAGGCTTTTGTTTTACCTTTTAGGTACGGAAAAAATATATTCGTAAATGTGTATACAATTAATGTCAAAAATTTTGTGTAATAATGTAGTGTCAAAGGGAACACAGCTTCTAGACTCTAACGAGCAGTGCTCGAGCTTCGGATTTACCTAGGGCACACCTTCTAAGTGTTTTCAACTGGGACACCAGGACAGAGTTATCTTTCAAAACGTAGCTATCCTATTGAAAGAGATACTTCAGAAATTATGGACTGATAGGCTATATCAGACTTTCGTGACGAAATGTTATGACGCTAGTCGGATTGAGACTCAAAAGAGAAACTTCTTTACGATGAGAAGAAAATAAGGTGGTTCGGAAAACTCTGCACTAGGGTGATTGACCATGTAACTGAATGAATGAGAACAATATTCTGGAATGTAATCTGAAATCCGGATATAAGTTTATGTACAATAACAGATGGTGGTGCAACCGCTGCTTTAATGCATGGCAAGTTTTTTCGCAAAAAAAAGCTTTTATTTTAAGCAATATTCATTTAGAAATCCAAATAAATGATAACAACATGTCTTGTAAATAGACCTGAATTCCGGATACGAGTGTACAATAATGGGCATCATTGGGGGGCGGGACACCAGCCGCCGCACTGCGGTTTACCTCACAGCCGATATGGTCACTAGTATGACGGGTGTTATACATATTGTCTTTATGCTTAAGATAAATTTATGCATAATTTTATTGATAGGTAAAACAAGACATTTCATTATTTAACTATTAGTACATAATACAAATAAAATACTGTGAAAGAAATCCATAATTCAATATACCTACTACAATAACAAAGCATTTGTAGATACAAATATACTTTGCATTGTGAACAATGTAAAATATTCAACCTTAATTTGATAAATTAGATTATGTTTATTTTAAGTAATTTCCAAATCCCAGAGTGTAAAATATATTTATTTATTTAAATAAGAAAACACGCTTAGACGACAAAGAATATTTGCTGGATATTTTTTTAATTTGTGTTCTGCATTTTAAAAAATCTGTAAAAGTGTAAATTATCAGTCCTGAAATTTCACTGCTTTCCACCGAACCGGTTTATTGAGAAAAGTGCAGAATACCATTGGATTCTGTGGCCGATTGCCACGTCAGCGCAGCGTCAAGCAATTGCTTCGGATCCAATCACTTCTGTAATGCAGTCTGCCTGCACCTTTACTCGACTAGTGAGCTAGTGCACTATGTAGCATATTGCATACCCACTTAAATCTGAGTATCTTTTGTCTTCGTTGTAATAAACAATGTCAAATAAACAATTTGTAAAAAAAAATATAGGTCAGTATATTTTGAAAATGGCAAAAGCGAAGAAATGGATGCCTTACATAGTGTAGTCAGTCGTTCCCAGTTGGTTAGAAATAAATATTTTGAAAATGGTAAAAGCGAAGAAATGGAAGCCTTACATAGTGTAGTCAGTCGTTCCCAGTTGGTTAGAAATAAAGAGATAATATTTATTTTGTATAATATTTAGCAATAACTTTTTTTTTGACTAACACAGGCAAACTTAATAGAAAGAACACGCACTGGACATAGAAGTATTGTATAGCGAAATCAATATACCTGGTTTGAAGAAAAGAAAAGCTTCTTCAACGGTAGTTTTTAAAAGTGCGGATAATATGACACATTTAAAAAAAATAAAAGTAAAAAAGTACCGATGAAAGTACTAGTGCAGCTTGCATTTTAAAAATAGGTCGATATTCTAGTGTAGACAGGCGGCCTGGAAATAGTTAGATATAAATAGCAATGACGTTTGCCCGGGGCGGGCAGGTGTTGCCAGCGCGCGAACAAATAAAGTAACAGTTAGAATTTTATTCGCACCCATTAGCTTGGGATCTGCACGCGTGTGCTTGAATTATTTACTGTTTGCGTGCACTGTTTTTGCGCTTATAAAATAAACCCATTTGTACAATATGCTTTAATAGCTTGCGAGTGGTACAATTTATTGTAACGGTTAAACTGGAAAAGAGTTTTGGTAGATGCAAATGCTACTGTTTCCGAACTCTCATGTCTCTCTTCATTCTAGCGTGTATTCCTAGTTGCGACGTCAGCTTACGCTTCGGAGCCTAGGTTACGCTGTAAGTCGTGGTCCTAGATTTGGTGGCACTGGTTATTACAAGCGACTGCCGTCTGACCTTCGTAACCCTTTTTACAGGGAAACCAGACCAACAGGAACATGACCCGAGGTGTGTTTGTGGACAATACTGTCAGAATTTTTCAGGCTGCCTAAAAGAATCTGACACAGCCTCACGACTACCTAACTATCGAAAACAACCGGGACCAACGGCTTAAGGTGCTTTTCGAAGCGTGGAGGAGGATTATTTTTTTTTTTTTTGGTTTCGATTTAATTTTATGTTATTATTATAATTTTATGTTTGTTTGTTTTATTATGTTGTATTATTTTTTATGGATCTTTGGCATCCGAAATAAATGATTTGATTTGATGCCGCCTTCACCAAAGCGTAAGGAAAAATTCTAAAAGTGTCGAGTTGACGTAGCAGTGGAGTCGCTTATAACCAAGGATGCGAACACTGTGCTACAAAGCTAACAGCTAGCGTCACATCCGAGAAAACGCTAAGACAGACAGTCTTCATTTATTACTGTTTTGGGCTACATAACGCCAACATCCATCAAGTAGGCCATATGGTCTTTTAGATATAATTGTGTTTTACTATTATGAAACAAAATAATAGCTCGGTGAATGTCCATCACAAAAATATCCAAATGTTTATTTGTTTCAAAGATAGCGAGAGGATATTAAGCGGTAATCGGTAGAAAGTGCTACTGGCGTTTAGTAATTCAGCGATTTGCAAGATAAATGTGGAATACAGCTTAAAGTATTTTGGGAGACGCTTGAGCGGCGGCGGCGTAAAGTATTTATCACTGAGAGCTACAGCGATGTAATTTAGACTCATCGGCTCATTTAGCCCTCAATTGATTTGAAATTATGAAGAGTATTAAGCCGTATCTGTCGGCCTGGTATTTTATAACAGGGTTGGTTGATATTTTTCTTTCAACAAACTTTGATTTAAAAATTTGTACGTTTTTGCAAAAGATGGTATAATCTTCTTCGAAGAAGGATCCTTCTTCGGCATTGGACAATAATGTAGGTTTAAAATTTTATCTATCCAACTACAGCATTTCCACGTTGGGTGATACCAGACCGGTCTTTAAAAAATGCCGGATCATATAGGTACTTTATGCCCACTTAAAGTAGAAAAAACAGCACGTTGCGTTCGAGATGCAATGCAACTAGAAAACGGTGGTATGATGAGAACTCACGAAAACATTTAAAATCTTCAAATTCAGAATTGCTTTCCGTTTGAAGAGTTGGTTAATGAATAACAAAGGAATACCGCTTAAAAATGTCATACTTGAATAATAATTCCCTGGGAACGGCACGAGGTAATAAACATGGTGGATTGTGGTGTAGCCGTTACAAATGGCGATCATTTGTTGTGCGCGCGGTTCGCTCTGTCACTAATGAGGCTGAGAATGACATTCCTAACCAAATCGTACTTTCGATAGGTTTAACAGTGGTTTTAAAACTTTTGCAAGTATTATTGTGTTATTCGAAATTCTTTTAAACATCATGGAAATAAACTATTGCTCTGGGAAATAAAGCTAAAAATTAATGGCTAGCGTCAACAAGTGCCTTAATATTTTTACCTGAGTGGGATGGGTTCTAAGTTTCATTATTTTGCCTTAATGTAAACATAGTTTAGCAGTCAGTATTTAAGTAGAAGTAGAAGACTTCTGAAGTATTTACACAATAATATTACAATATATTCTCAAACAAAACAAAATTAAGCCATCAGAAATGAAAAACATTATTTTATTATCAAATGCGAAAGCATCGCATGAAGACAAATTATTAGAGAACTAATTTTTATAAGTTTTTGATGTCTTTATATCACAGATCGTAAAATCACGGCTTGGAAACCACTGGTTTATATAAAACGTCACGAATATAATTCAGTGCCACATCTCCAAGCGAATACCATTGAAGCCCTCGGTGTGAGGGATATAAAACAAGATATAGGCTGAAGCTTCTAAATTAAGTGTATTTTCATGCTCCGAATCGAGGATTGACCCAATTAAAAATGCAATGTTATGGGAATGGGTTAAGGTAGTAATTTGAAATTTATTGCTGAATCTGTGTTTATTTATTTATTTATTTATTTTTAATAGCATACAAAACAGATTACAATCATTGAAGCACTTATAATCTAGATTAAGGAGCTGATCTAAATCGTAATCCAAAAATATGTACGCCTAAAAACTTTGAATGAAAAAAAGATAATTTGACAAACACTAGAGATACATGTTTCAAGTTTTCAAATGATTGGCTAAACGCTCACAAAAAAAAGCAGTTAATTTCATTTGTCACAAAAGTATTGCGTTGTAAGATATACTAATATTTGCCGCCTGAACTTATATAGTGAAAAGTGATAAATATCAATATCTCTGTTAGATACAAGAACTTCATTGTATTGGCGGCACATTCTAACCATTGGGTTGTAGTATGACGTATTATTTGTGTAAACCTGCAGGGTAAATGCATTATAATTTCGATTACGAATCCTAAAGTGAGTGTTAAAGTTAAGTAAAGAAAGAAGATTTGGAGAATCTAGCAGTTAATATTCATACTGTTTATTTTATCAATAATTGTTGTTTTGACCTCCGTGGTGTTATGGATACACTAGTCCTTAAATCTGGAGGTTCTGGGTTCGATCCCCAATCAGTATTCACGAATTCGCGATAACGCATTTTACTCAGTAGAATGGCTTTTTTTATTTTCCTGGGTCTAAGCTGATTCAGTAAGTCT
This sequence comes from Euzophera pinguis, assembly GCA_947363495.1. Lineage (NCBI taxonomy): Eukaryota > Metazoa > Arthropoda > Insecta > Lepidoptera > Pyralidae > Euzophera > Euzophera pinguis. Next base: position 8,993,893 of record OX376157.1, on the reverse strand, counting down.
GTTATTAAGTAAGTCCCATAAGTCACGAACTTACTCAGGGGCTAGCTCAATACAAGTAATTAGACTTTCATTATTTATTTTCTTAGTAATTTGTCTATTGTAATTCAACGATCAACTGACCATGCGAACCCTGTAATGACCGCCGAACTGCACGGTTAGCGTGCGTTCCGAAACATGTAATATTCTTTTTATTAGACAATCAGGTAATTGAAGCCTACCAAACTGGAAAAACTATTCAAAATATGCTTCACGTGGGAAACGAACCCGCAATCTATATAGGTCGTATTAACCATTGGTCCACAGTGAAAGTTATCCATTAGGAGTTCTCATATAGAGAGTTCTAGACAGGACCCTAAACTTCTTCCATATGATTTATCGGATGCTGCCTGAATGAGAAGAGACATCTTTCTGAAATATTTACTGTATTTTCAGTCAATTTGTGCTTCTACTGAAATAAGAGATTTTCAAGTCAGATACTAGCGACTGCACTAAGACATTGTATGAGATGTTTAGTTATCTTTACTATCGGTTTGAGGCCGTTTACAAATATTTCATACAAATCTCATAACGAAGTACAGAACTCATTGAAAAGCGTTGATGGAAGTGATTTCGACGGAAAAAAGCAGTAGCATATTCTTAAAACCTCAAAATCACTTTACACACATGAAGTGGAATATAATTATGACGAATCAATAGACTGATCCGAGAAGTAATGGAGAATCGATACCAATTTCAGCACTGCAGATCTCTAACTAACAAACGGATAAAAATTTTACAGCGGCCGGGGAAATTATCCTTCATTGTTTCAATGGATACCTATTTGCGGAACCCAATAAAACGAAATGAACAGATAAATAAAGAATTTATCGACTATCTGAGAATTCGGTTTACAAAATAAAATAAATTCTCAGATATCCTTACGGATTCGTTTCTCGAATCATCATCAGTTCAATAACTGATTTTGCTGCTATCTCTATTTAAATATAATGTTTTTAAAAATTTGAATGAGGAAGTTGAATTAAAAGAAACAATTGACAGTCTAATTATAGAGTATGCAAAATCAGAGTATAGCCATCTTAATTAATATTACTTATTAGGAATTACTACTACAAGAAAGATACAACATTGAAACAAAGAAAATGAAGAAACTTAAATTCTTTTATAAAATTATCAAAGAGTCTACTCACTTATAGGTTTGAGGTTAGGCCATAAACAGAAGATTATTTCAGGTAGGGATGAAATATGATGAAATGTTACACTATACCTCGTAATATAACTGGGTAAAATTTGGATCAATTTGTGACCAACTTTAGTAGATCAATTCAAAACGTACGGCCCGTTGAGCACTAACCAATTTATTGGCAAATATCGAGTTTTCAAGGTAGATAAATATCATGTAGTGCGTGATAATTAAAGAATTTCAGGTTTTACACAAGTCCTTGCTAGAAAAATACATAATATTAAGTCTCTAACTGTACTAATTATAGTACAGTTGCTATGATTGAAGAATATATTATATATAACCAATAACCGGTGAGCTTATTAGACGAAAGTGATGATTATTTAAATGAAAAGTGATGATTATTTAAATGTAACGAGTACCTACCTTCATTTCATATGAAATGAAATGAAGGTAGGTACTTACAACCGGTCTTTTGATTTATGAACTGTTTCTCATTTTTTGTTTCGCATATTCAAGAGATTATTCTGCACAGGACGTATTCAAAGGTGTGAATGTTCAATGAAAAAAACCCGTATCAAATCAACGAGCACGAGATAAATCCATCTCATAAATAAATTTCAACGATTTAGATATCTAATTATTATTTAGATTGCGGATATTAGATGCACCGGGCGGTGCATATTAGTTCTCAAGGGCGGTCAATAGTTATAGCTGTAAGTGTTTTTAATACAATATTTTTTATGATTGTCCTGTATTTTTGTTTGTTCATTTGGAATGTGTTTATTGAATAAAGATGCTAAAGCATGAAAACCAACTAAACTAAACAGCTACCAGCGAATGACAGATGAGGGGCTTTAATTATTCGCACTATTTATTTTATTTTTAGCTACTTTCTTCTAATTTCAAAAATCTGTGTAATCAATTATACTTTATTATTATGTTTTAAATAAAGTTTTATTTATCATTTTTATTCTATCAATAGGCTATTTTACTCAATTTTTTTTTTTCATCATATGAAAAATATCAGTACCAGGAACTGAAAGATTTTTTTCAATACGTGTAAATTTAAATAAGTTATGCGCCTTTGAAATTCGGTGGAAGGGGAAACTGTCAAAATACAAGAAAAGGATGCACTGTGTGTGCTGTGACATCACTGCCATTTGGTTTCGTATCTAAAAAGGAGATAGGAAGACGTCCCCACCACGCACCCACTTTCCTTCATGAGAAAATTTTCAATGATAATTACTGCTTTAATTATCAACTAATTTTGTTGTTGTTTTCGAAATCTGCTAGTTTTTAGTGTAGTTATTGTTTCATATAAAATGTTTTCCAAGTATGATCATTGATCACAGTCAAGTAGCCTATTATTTATCCATATTCTGCATAATAAACTAAACGTATCAATGTGGTATCAATGCTTACAAAGAAGTACCAAAAATTACGCACGTACTCTACGACCTTATTCGTACAAAAAAATGAGATTGCTTTTTTTAACGAATATAATCAGAGGATCGCGACGGCATGAATTTTGCGAGACTCAGCACTTGCCTGGCAAGCTCTGTTTAAAAATATTTCTTGATCGCGTCTGCATTTTCTTATGCGAATTGTTTTGCTTATTTTAGGTGTCGGTAAAAAACCTAGTTTCACGTGCCAACACTTCAGTCTCTCCTGACATATGTTTTGTGCTTGAAAGCGATGGTTTTATTTAATTTTTCCTTTTATATTTTAGAAAAACAATTTGTTCTTTTCTTGGTGATGTTATTCACAAATTGAAATCGGCGATAATTTCGATTTTTATGAAATAAATATTAAATAGTAATTTGTTATGTCAGGCATTTAATGAAATCAATAACTATATTATTGTATTTGTAAATATGTAGGTACATAGGTTTAACACCTCTAGACATTTTTAAATTAAGTACCTAATTAGTGGAGGGCCGACCCCAAATGAAGAGATAAGGCACGGAAGAAGAAGACTCTTCTTTTATTATGTAATTTTTAGAAATTTCTGTAAAGACTTATTAAACAATTACCCTTTTAATTTGTAAGACTTATAAACCCGATTATTTGTTTTTGTATAGCTACCATGGAGTAATTACAAAGAGGAGATGCCGTTTGAAATGGCGCAGTGATGTGATCATTGGCGACTCGCCGACACAAAAGTGGGCGGAGCTTGTCATTGCTCGTGCTCCATGCTCACAAACACTTTCTTACAAAACGCATATTACGGCATCTCCTCTTTGTAATTACTCCATGATAGCTGCTTACGCCTTTCAAACCAAAACAGGGTGTCAATTCCGCTAATAAACTTTAAAAGACCATGCAACTGATATTCAATTACGACTCAATTACGATGCATTTTTGATATGCTCAATATTGGTATTCTGCTAACACAATTTTGAATCTCAGTTTAATTGCAACTAAAACGTAATTAAATGGTAATAGTAGAAAAAATATAAATATAATAAATAACAGAGTACCGATTATCAATAAAACTTATGATTTTGATGATTTTTTGATTAGCATAATTTTTCAGTTGCAGTTAAATGCTATGCCAATGGAATACGACTGGTGTTAAAATTAGTAACAGAATGCCAGAAACGTCAAAAAATACCATTGCGAATTAATCCAATTACGATTTAATTGTGCACTATGTATAATAAGAGAATTGGGACCCAGAGAAAACCAAATATTGATTTTACTTAAAGTTCTTTTTATAATCCCTAAATAGCTTATGACAAGGCTTTTGACCATTACTCAAGTAAACGACAGGGTGGCTCTAGGCGAGTAATGCAAGATACTTGTTTGTGCTAAAAATAAAGCGCCAAGCTGAACTGACGTCAGAACACACATACGTGTCTGACCTATATTTATAATCACTGCACCCACTGACATAAATATTTCTAGCGTACGGACTTGTTCAACAACGATGCTGTTGTCTTCTGGCCCTATGTCGCATGTGAACCAAAAACAACAAAGAACAGATATTTGTTTAAATTTCTATTTTGTTGTCTTTAAAACTTAGTCGTGAAGTGATAGGATGAAGTAAATATGATACTTAAGTTACGGAAAATAAAAGTACATGTGATATCATATACGTAAAAATATTTTTTGTTTGTACAGAGAATGACATGTTCTGGTGGTCCTATACTTATTTGAAATCACTCACTGACAGTAGCCAATACTTATGTATGATTTTTTTAAACCATCTGAAAGTATTAATTTATCTGGCTACCGTTTGGTTTTAGAAGTCGAGACCAAGTATGGTATACTAGCTGTTTCCCGCAGCTTCGCCTGCGTAAAAAAGTAGCCTATGTTTGTGCCTGGCTCTTCAACTATAGATATTCGTTCAGCGGTTAGGCCGTGAAAGCGTACAGACAGACAGACTTTATCATTTATAATATAAGTATGGATATGGATAAAATTAGTGTGGATATGGAAGTATGGACTAGTAGCAGGGATCACGCCCGGAGGTTCAAAATTTCCTCACCACTGGACTTAAAGTTCTTTACAAGTTCACACTTATTGAATGAAAGAAGATGAAAAGTAATGAATAAAAGTAGAATAAAATCAGTCTGTAAAAGAATACTCGGGCCAAAACCCTGGGCTAAAGCTTGTTTACAATATAACAAAAGCAGGTCAAGAGATAAAAAAGAAAAAAATATAAAACGTACTATTTCTATTTCCCCTTAAAATATAGACAAAACATTTTCGGAGCTTTTTCTACTTCCTGTTTTAAAATAGATTTTATTTATATAGAAAACAAATTTATACTCAAGTCACGGCGTATCCGTATCGCACAAATAAAATATGAACAAGAGATCTACCAGACCGTATTCGCAAAATATATGGCTTCCAATTATAAACGTCGTGTATGTAATAAATAACGCCAAGTCAGTGCGAGATAATATGAAATGCGCAGATTTAGAAATGTTTAAAACATTGCGTAAATTGACTGATTCATTAGATACTCATACGAATAAGTGTATTAGATAAAATAGATACGAGTACGAGTATTAAATAAAATACAAAATCCTTTATTTCACTCCACAAGTTAACTACAGGTGATACATATAAAATAGATCTTAATAATAATAATAATAATAATATAAATAGTTAGGCGTAGGGATGTGACGACCCCATCGCCCACTGGGTTCCCTTCCCAGTGCAGTCAGTCCCCGCAGGGCAGCTTGTGGCGAGCTGTTGGTGAGTGGCGACACCGCGGACCTGAATGCTCCCAGAGGAGGCCTCCGTCCCACACCTCCGGCCTTTCTTCGCCAAGGTCGGAGTGGAGATCGATAAGGGACAGGACGCCTACCTTTGGCTTGCCTTAGCCGGCCTAAGTGGAGTTGCTAGAGGTATATACTCGAGGGTGGAAGTGTATTGCACGTAATGGCGTAATAACGGGGAAACCCGCTCACGAGACAACTCGCGATGGCGAAACCGAGCGCTCATTCCAATGTTGCACCTCTGATGCCAATCGCGGCGACTATCTGGGGAGCCCATTCACTGAATGGCGAGTCACCGCCTGCCACTAATAGTCAGTAATCATGATTATGGCAGGTGTCCAAACTACTATGACAATAACACAGATTCAAACGACCCAAACTTTATCACCATAGCCCATTTTTTTTTCATTAGAAATAGTTTCTTTTCCTGCCAAGACCTGTTCATGGAAATGTCATCTATTGATATAGCCGAGGACGGGTTTTAGCAGGAGCACCACATAACATCAAATTTTCCAAAGAGCCTCTACGCGTTGGATCAATATCCCCGCGCAAGCCTCTCAAAGGTCCGGGACAACCCGTGAAACCGAAGCGGAGATATAAATAGAACTTACCTTAAGTGATGAAGGCCGCAAAGATTATACATATTTTTTTTTTCTTTGTTGACTCCGTTATCCCGGTTTCACCCGGATTAGGTCTTGTCGTATATTTACACCGGAGGTATATTGACCTCTGGGATTTCTGTCTGACCAGACTTTCATTTTTGACCATTCTATCCATTTTCCTGGTGCTCTATCTACACCCGTTTCTCAGGAATATTAATCATTGACTATGTTAAAGTAATCTATTAAAATACGGTTTTTACACCTAACGAACCAAATACTTTGCAGCGTTTATGGTTGCAGGTACCTAAACTAAGTTAACATTTGTCTGTGATGTCATAAGAATAAAAAACTACGCCCTATAATTTTATTGAATACTATCCTGATTCACGCAGTATTAGCTCCCAGAGTCCAAGGGTCTTGCAGTCTTCTGTCGAGTTTGAGATTTTATTAAATTATACATAACAACGTATATTAAGTGCCTGCTTCAGTGAATTAATAAAATAAATAAATAAAGTAAATCATTATTGACTACGTTCCTAAATAAGAAGTTATTTATAATCAAAGATAAATATTAATTCGATGCAGTATACATAGAAATGTCTTTGAAAAAACTTATACTCGAGTACATGATACAAAATTATAAATAACTAGCTGTTGCCCGCGGCTTCGCCCGCCTGATCAAAAGGTATTTCCAATGAGATTTGAATCACTTAGATTATTTATGGCAGGTCTCTCAGGATTTTTCTATGTATTTAGAAAATTACGGCCCCATCGGATCCCAATAGGGATTGATTTATCACTGTTAATTTCGTAGTCAGCAACCCGATTAACCATACAAATAACACCCATGCCGGCATTCAGGGGCTGAATTGTACAATATAATACTTCTTTATCCTAGTGTGTATTTCTAGTTGCGTCGTCATCTTACGCTTCTGAGCCTAGTGTATGCTATAAGTCATGCTCCCAGATTTGCCAAAATACAATGGAGCGACTGGCGTCTGACCTCCGTAACCCTTTTTACAGAGAATCCAAAACAACAGTAACATGACCCGAAGTGTCTTAGTGGCCAACACTGACAGATTGTTTCAGATTGCCTCAAGGCATCTGACACAGCCTCACGACTGCTATCTATCGATAACAACCGGGACCAACATAACATGCCTTCCGAAACACGTAGGAGCTCGAAAAAAATTGCCACTAAATGGCGACCAATCCAATAGTGCTTGCGTCTCGCCGTCACTTGACAGGCGCATTCGCTACGGATACACGAGTCGCGTTCGACTACCGAGCTCCTTAGTGTACAATACAATACAAATACTTTTTATTGCACCAAAACAAAAATTGTATAAACCTTAAAACAGGAAATAAATTATTTAACAAAACAAATAATCGTTTAAAGTTTCGACTAAAACGGACTATCTAATCTCCTTTCCCTGTAAGTACATACTTTGGACTACAGTTCTTATGAGGGTTGATTTTGCAAATTCTTGCTTAGTGCACCCCCTGATTAAAGAAGGAGTCCCCCTGCTAAAATAAACACAATCAATGATACACAACCTTTTTCCCCTTTTATGGGTTAATGCAAATTCTGAAATAGGTATTTACTCTTTCATCATAAGATGTAAATTTGTAAAGAACCCACATGTCAAAATTCATTAGGATATAAGTGATCGTTAAGTTTGTGAAGGGCGACATTTCCCCCTTTAGAGGGTGAATTCTGAAAAATTTTGAAACAGCTTACTAATAATTTATCGAAATTAATAATCTTGTGAAGTTTCAAATGAAACGGACTAACTAATTTATTTATTTATTTAAGCTTTATTGCACAATACAAGAATTTGTACAAATGGTGGACTTAATGCCAAGTGGCATTCTCTACCAGTCAACCATGGGACCAAACAGAGAAAGAAAAGTTGGCGATAAAGACTAAATTAAATTAAATTAAATATCATTTATTTCGGACAGTGTCCATAGAGTGTTAGTATTACAATGGCTATTTGACTTATATACTAATGTTAGTAAGACATTCTTTTTTTTTTTTTTTTTTTTCTACATATGTTTATTTCTTAATAAAAATTATTGTGGAGCTCCACCCACCTATTAAGAAGGGGGGACTCCCACGATCACGAACACACAAGAAAGATAAAATATATACAAAAGAAAAGTAATAATACATAAGATTACATATTATACATAAATACATAAAATAAGTATATAAAATATATACATACAATACATAGATTATAGATTGGATGACTATGACTCCGCGACTTGCTGCAGAAACAGTCTATGAACTGCGCGCTTGAAGGCAGAACGGCTGGGGGCTCTCCTGATTGTCTCAGGGAGAGCATTCCATAACTTTGTGGCCTGGAGTAAAAATGATTTTTCCATGAAGACCGAGCGGTGAAGAGGGGTGGCCAAAACCAGGCTGTTGGAAGACCGGAGAGATCGAGAATGGTTAGAGCTGAGAAAACAGAATTTAGATTTAAGATAGTTGGTAGAGTGAGGATTGGTGAGTATAGAATAGAGCATAAGGAGAATTCTAGCATTCCGACGTTCAGGCATTGGCAACCATGTCAGCTGAGCACGATATGAAGATATGTGGTCATATTTACGTAAGTTAAAGATAAAACGAATGCAATTATTTGCCAGCTTATTAAGTTTGTTGACGAGGACTTGGTTCAAATCGCAGTAACAGACATCAGCATAGTCTATGATTGGGATGATTAGGGATTGAGCTAAAGAAATTTTTGTGGTGCGAGGGAGAAAATGTTTAAACCTATAGAGAGAACGTAGCGTTGCAGTGACTTTGCGACTGACCTCGGAGACGTGAGTTACCCAGCTTAAAGTGGAGTCTATGTGCACACCGAGATCTTTCACACTGGCGCAAAATGGAACAACCGCGTCTTTGAATTCCACTTGAGATAATGAATTAAAATTTATCTTGCAAACCTGTCGTGAACTACCTATAATGATTGCTTGACACTTGCTTGGATTGACCGCAACGCCGTAATTAGATGACCAGTCATCTATATTACGAAGGTCGTTGTTAATAATCTTCTTCCCCCAAACATATTTTGGAGCCCCGTTTGACCCCTGAATGAATTAATATTTTTTACTAACCATTTACTCCAATATGTAGTATCTTGCTTCAAAAATGACAAAGATTTATCCAAATTTACAACTCCTATTTCACCCCTATATGGATGTAGTTTTCAAAATATAATAAATGCATTATCTTTTTCTTCTAATTACTAATATAAATTTAAAAAAATCATGTCTCGCTTAAAAAATTACAAAAGGTTCATACAAACTTGCAACCCCTAATTCACCCCTATTGGGATGTAATTTTCAAAATCTTATAAATGCATTATTATTTTCTACTAACTACTAAAATGAATAAAAAAGTTCATGTGTCTCACTTTAAACAAACAAACTGGCAACCCCTATTTCACCCCCTTACGGATGGAATTTCCAAAAATCCTTTCTTGGCGGACGTCTCCTAGTCACAATCCATATTCCTTCATCGGCTTAGAAGTTTTCGAGATTTCGTGATGAGTGAGTGATTTTCGCTTTTATATATATAGATAAGTATATGACTAGCTGTTTTCCGCAGCTTCGCCTGCGTCAAACAGTACCTAGCCTATGTTTGACCCCGGGTCTTCCACTATATTCATATCAAACTTCATCGAAATCCGTTCAGCGGTTTGGCCGTAACAGACAGACAACTAATAGACAGACAGATAGACTTTCGCACTTATAATATTAAGTATACTCGTAGATATTAAGTATATATAGAAGTATAGATAGTATTTGCTCCATGGATAGTATAGATGTATTCTTATCGAATCAAACTTGAACTACTTTTCAGTAACTTATTCAGATAGAACTTTATCGAAATGCAATTACATTTGGTAGTCAAGTGATTGTATCTTGAAAACTTGGGTGCTTCGCGAAGGTTGACCCTCGGCCTAAAGCGTAACTGACTTTTTATTGTTTATCCAATGCCGTCAGATTCGTAAAAACTTTTTGATTGAATTTAAAGCGTGTCCTACCTTGGTTATATTTGTGTAAAATTACTTTTTGTACAATCTTATGATCAACTTGGAGTTTAATTTTTTTTTATTTCAAATTGTTTCTATCTTATGTTGTCAAAATCAATTATATGTCTTAACCAGTCATTCTTCCTCCTTCACAGCATAACATTAATGACCTTATTGATACCCCGAATGTTACTTAACTAATCACACTCAATCAGTAATAATTGGAGAGTACATTAGTGATGAAAGCAGGCTTGTTTTTGGAGTACCGCAAGGAAGTATCTTAGGCCCTACATTAGGGTAGTCCATTAAATTTCGATTGATTTCATTTAAAATAATTTTAATCCAAATAACTTTATGACATAAAATTCTATCTATATTAGGTAGGTATAGGTAGGCATAGGCGATAGTTTCGGGGTCGGTAAATATCACAATGCTTCATTTGACGTAGCAAAAAATTCCTAAATCTAGGGTTTATTGGTGGCATATTGCAATCCATGATTAAAATACAAAGTATATATATTTAAAGTAGTCATAAGCCCGTTTACACTACTCGGCTCCAACACAGATCCTACCTAACACCGTTTTATTAATTTGTCAATGTGAAAAACAGGAAAAGTTAAAATTTGATTTGTCATTGTGAAATAAGATTTAAAGAGAAATACTCAAAGCCCATAATTTAATGTTACTATTTTGATGACCGGATGGGAGCAAGTCGTGTAAGTGGGCTATGACCTTTATCTACTTAGTACGTAAGTTTTTGCATAACCCTCGGGATTCTATGACTTTTACTGGATGAAATATATTTTAAACGCTTCCCCATACATTGTTTTCACGTATTTCAAATATCATAGTTATCTGCCAAGTATATAAATTTTTGCTTATCCTTCGGGATTCCTTTATTTTGCCGATATGGTTTGTACTTAAGATGTTGACCCGGTACATAAGATAGGTCCATTCCAAATTTCAAGTCAATCGGTGCAGTAGTTTTTAAATTAGCCGCGTCGTAGAACAATTTTTGCTTATCCCTCGGGATCCATATATTTTTCCGGGATAAATTGTACTTCAGATGTTGACCTGGTGTATAAGGTAGGTTCATGCTAAATTTAAAGTCAATCGGTTTAGTAGTTTTCACAGCACAGACAGACAGACAGACAAAAATTCCAAAAAAATATGATTTGTCATCACATAGCTATGTCCTGTACACTAAGTATTTTAAAATCTAAATTGGAAGGCACATATTGAAGAACTATGTTATAAACTCAATCGTTTTGTTTTTGCATTACGACGATTGAGGTAGACTATTTCTAAGGAATCATCATTATTGGCCTATCATGGTTATGTGTCGTCTCGTCTAAATTATGGTCTTATTTTATGGGGAAATTCGGTAGAAATGGAACGGGCATTTAAGGTTAAAAAAAAATGCATTCGTGCTGTCTGCAATGCTTGGGTCGACGATAGTTATAAACCGCTTTTCGCAGAGCTGAAGGTACTGCCCCTACCTAGTCTTTATACCAGAGAAGTATGCATATTTGTGGAATCACATCAATACTACTTTACTAAGAGAAGTGGCATTAACTCTAGAGAAACACGAGCTATTATAGTTATGAACAGATTGTATCAGCCTACTTGTCACAAAAATGTTTACAAAAGAAACGTATAGAATATGTGCATAACGTTATTTAATTATCTACCAGACGATTTGAAAATTTTAAAAGGAATGACATTTAAGTTAAAATTGACGGAATGGTTACAGAAACATTGTTTTTACTCTGTACGAGAATATATTGACTATTGTAAATTGCACAAAAGTAATGAATAATTAGGTACTAGATATATTTTCATCTTTCAATGTAAAAAATTTAATTTTATTAGTAATTGGACTTAGAGTATATTTGATAATTGTTGGACTTATTTTTGTTAACTGTTGGTTAGATATTTAGTTGACATTTGCATGCCTTAATATGAGGTCAAATACATTGAGCGACATAACTGTTTTAAAGAACTTCCTGTACTGTGTTTTAACAAAGAAATGATTTGATTTGATTTGAAACAAATATTCAATGCACAAATTCGGCCCGAATATTTATATCTATTGTATAGAAAGATGTAGATAGATTTTGTCCTTGTTTATAAATTTCAAAAAACAACTCTATGATTTTATTACCTTTATTAAAATGAGCGTGTATTTTGATTCAAATAGTAAGTGTCAGGCTTATCCATACTTCCATACTATTGATACTCCATATTGATATTGATCCATCCATACTAATATTATAAATGCGAAAGTCTGTCTGTCTTTTACGCTTTCGCGGCCAAACCGCTGAACGAATTTTTATTAAATTTGGTATAAATATAGTTGAAGACCCGGGGTCAAAGAAAAGCTACTTTTTGACGTAGGCGAAGCTGCGGGAAACAGCTGGTATTTTATATTGTTTATGTAAAAATCAAGAAGAAATTATTGAGAAAATTTGAAATGCATATTAATGTACCCAGTGTCACTTTTAGAAATAAAATGAGTTGAATGATAGTATTTTTATAGGAATACATTTTAACCTTATCACTGTTTTGAAGTAGCAGAGATTTTAAGCAGAGAAAAAACAGTAATAACCTACGGTCAAACAACAAACCCCCAAATAGGTGTTTTGAACAAAGCTTTACCGAAATACGGTTGTAAAAACACGACTGAAAATCTCATTAACAACACTCAATTTTCTATTGAAAGGCGAATTCTGTCGTACGATGTTCTGAGTAATACATAAAAATTCAATTATCTGAGCTGACCGGCGGCCTCCAATGACCAAAGGTTTCATTAGGGCTCGCTTCCGGACCAAAGCATTTTTTGCCGTCACACGTTTTTCCTCACACAAAAATCAAGGCTACTAATAGGTGCCCCGACCGCTGACATCGCTCCAATTTGGCATTCATCAACCGTATTTGTTTCATCATTAACTAAAGGAAATTTTTCCTTTTCTAGCTGTGTTAGAAATTATCATATTTTTAAACCTAGGGCCACGAATTATACAATCCTTAGATAGAAAAGCTTAACTTTTATTCCGTATTGTTGTGATATTGAAAAAGCTTGGTAATACTCTATAGCTTTCAATATAACCCTTATTATTTCAATATTTTACTATTCTTTCTTAATAATGGTTATTTATTTATTTATTAATAAAAACAAACATCTTATATATATATTTAGGTTACAGTACACTACAAACTTAAATTAAGTTTTTCCCGGCACTGATTATTCATCTCATTCTATGTGGGGGATTACAACAACACATATGCATATAAAGACTTAACAAATTAACGCTTAGATCATTGAATAAGTAAATCGATGAATTGTATCGCCAACACTCGACTCGCCACCATGCGCTTCTTCGGAACCGGTTAGTAAGTAGTTAGTTGACAATAGGTGACCAAGCAGATGCGTTTCAATACAGGATGTGTCATTTTAACATTTAATCTAGGTAAGTAAATTACCTTTATTTATATGTATTTAATTTATTAATGAAATAATGTTTGAGTTTTGTTTTAATATTCTTTTCTTATAGTTCGTTTTTTAAATTATTTGGTAGCTGATTTAATAAAAATGGTATTTTGTAGGCTAGTCATTTTTTTCCATATGAGTTAGTGTAACGGGGTAGATGAAGTTTTAAATTTAATCTATTCCTAGTCGCAATCCTATGTGGTGCACTTTTTGTAAAGACTGTTATTGGTAATGATTTATTATGAAATTATTCTATTAGTAAAATAAATTCCACGAGAGATAACAAAGACATGCATAAATAACAGTTTAATTAATGGATTTGTCGTGAAATTCCATTATACGATTTAACCTACGCCTACGGCACCTGTAATCAGAAAAGCCGAGTAAACTAGAATGAACTTAAATAATTAAATTTTCTACTACGCTTACAGCACCACGAATATCGCTCACGCTCACAAATGCTCACGCTCAACGCTTAACCAGCTAACATGCAAACGTGCGGGCTGAGCCGCGCTGCATCGTGAATGCAAGTGCAGCCGCGTGGAAGCGATGCAGACAAACGATGCAGGATCAAGGAGCTGTAAAAGCGATCTTTCATTACTATAGTAAAGGATGCGAATTATTGTGTTTTACAAAAATCTTGTGGGTGGCATTAAATTTGTTGACAGGTAGGTAGGTAAGGATTTTTTTGGAAAATAGTGTCATAATAACATTATTTCTGAATAAATGTTATGAATAATTAATTTACTTTTAGAACAGGGATGTTAAACCATAATAAGTGCGAAATTCTGACTGTCTATCAATATTTCTGTTACTCTTTCACGACCAAACCGCTGAACGAATTTTGATGAAATTTGGTAAGAATATAGTCGAAGACCCGGTGTCAAACATATTTTTTTATTGTTAGGTATTTTATGACGCAGGCGGAGCTACGTGAAACAGTTCTAAATAATTTCTGAAATAATGTAACATTGGGCGTAGATCACCTACAACTACGAATCTCTACGACTGTCGTAGCAGTCGCTACGCCTTTCTACGACTGCTACGCTTACACATACAACAGCATCCAGACACTAGCGATAAAATAAGAAATGATTTCAATCCTATGCAATACTAACTTTAAAACAAGAAAAAGTTAATTCATAGTTTTATAAAGAAAAGAAAAATATATAAAAAATGTAGAGCGGTCGGCAGTCGGTAGCACATTGCGCGTTAGAGGGTACTCAAATATTAAACGAGTGGAAATCCCGGTAACCTCACAAAGTAGGGAACCACTCTGAGTGTTTCTTTTACTATTTAACGGGTTCCGCACTATGGGAGCAGCCTTCATTTACCTTCACCTCATTTCAAACCTTTCTGGGTCAGTTGTGTCAGATTTATTTTTGTAGGAGTAATCTTATTCCTGAGTGCAGCTAACTGTGTACTATATTCGTCTTTTTAAAGAATTAGGGTCTAGTTCCAGTAATATCTTCTTATTATCTGAGAGAGTTGTTACCATAATTTTATTTCATTTATATCATTTATTTCTCGTTAACATTTACAATAATAATTACATTAGATGTCAGATTGTATTATATACTATATATGTGCCCTGTCAGGGTGTTGCGAATTTACATTTTTTTTTTACAACAAACACTTTGATTAAAACATTAGTAAATTTACATATCTATATATATAAAAATCAATGCCACTTTTCGTTGTAATTTTATAACTCAAGAATGGGCTCACCTATCCAAACAAAATGTTTAGGCTTTGTTCGGACTATTTAGTAAATGGTTTATGTGAAGTTTGCATAAAATCGGTCGAGCGGTTCTTCATTTATCACTTTATACGTAGCGAAGCACGTACCGGGCCGCTAGTATGTCCATAAAATACATTGCATAAGTATGTCATTTTCAAATAAATAATTAATTCCATCACAAAAAATAATAACTTTCATCATCAAAAAAAATTAATAATAATCTAAGATCTAGGCATTCCCGTCGTCAAATAATTCAGTTACAGAGTAATAACCCTTTTTTACTAAATGCTGTTTCAACATATGCTTAAAAGTGTTAACACTCTCTATTGCCATATTCTTTGGTATTTTATTATAAATTTTTATAAACATGCAGTATGGACCATTTCCGAACATCTTTATATTAGAAACCAACGTATGTTTATGCCTAGTATTTCTATTATGTGTGTCCTTAATTTGTGTAAATAACTGGCTGTGCTTTCGTACAAATATTACTACTTAAAAGTTTATGCGTACAAAATAAATGTGAAATACCTACTATACCTACTTAATTAGGGCAAAATCGCACGATTTGAGTTACTTAGCCCCAAAGTAAGTTCGAAATTGTGTTATGTGGTAATATTTTTTTATTACAAGTATCTAAACATCCATGACCTAGACATATCAGAAAAATATTATATTCCATCTTGACTGGTTTTTGAACCCTGGACCTCCTGAGTAGCAAATAGGCATTTTATTCATTACGTCATGGTCTTCATTACGCCATAAGTCGAAAACTTTTTTGCATAGTGCATTAACGATATTTCTTAAATGGTATACGTATTATCTGAGATCTCATAGTCAAACAACTTATACGTAACAGAACATTAATTAGTCAAACATATTTTTGCATCATCTAGTATGAGTAATAAAAGATTTTTCGAAATGAAGAAACTAAATTTAAACTAAAACTTGAAGAGACTATTTTTTGTCGACAAAAGCACGAAAGTAAAATTTAAAATAAAAAATAAAATAAATAATTGCATGGTTGTTTATGAACACTTTGTGTATAATATCTCTCTAGATATGCACAACATTTTAATCTTCCGATTCAGTGAATATAACGTTACTCTCAAGATATCTTCACGATTAGGTATCTGAAGAATACAGTTTTCAATTAGCGTTTGTCCCGGGGTTTGTCAGTCTCATGAAAAGGGGCGACTGTCTCGTGAAAAGGCTTGCAAACTTCTTTTGTGCTTTTCTGCTTTTGTGTGTGTCGTTCTAGTTGATAAAACTAATGTTACAAACGTAAAAGTCTGTCTTAACCGATTTCTGTGAAGTTTGTTTAGCATATAGTTGAAGACTCGATCTACTTTTTGATGCAGGCAGAGCTGCGGAAAACAGCTAGTAATATTATAAATGCAAACTGCTAAACCTCTGGACCGATTTTGTTGAAATTTGGTTTGTAATGAATAGTTAAAGACCCGAGGTCAAAACATAGGCTACTTTTTTACAAAAAGCAAGTCTTAATGGTCTGCAATAGCGGGTGAAAGTTGTATCAAAGTGCTGCTTTTTTATAAATACATAAATAAATACAGATTTATCTCCGACTAAGGTCTTGAAACTTTGCATAGAAATAAAAGACAGCGTTCGTATTATCATAATCTTTTTATTAACAATAAAATGAATCGTGTGCGATACATAATTGAATGTCCAATTTAATATGCACAAGCCGGTTACTGACTCTAACGTACCACGATCCAACCTCACCTTTCGTTGAAACGTTTGCTTTATGTAAAGATAAATCAATGTATAATACAAAAGGAATAATACTTAGTAGTTGTTCTTATATATTCAGGCGGGCGGCAGAGGCATAAATGGCAGAGTTGGTTTTGGGTGATAATAGACAAAATACTCTTCCGTAAAGAATCTAAGAGGTTTTACAAAGTTGACGACAATCAATAGTCAGAAATGAGGTGGTTTATCTAAACTTAAAGCCGATCTATTAATTTAAAACTTTAGTAAGAAAAAACAGTTTTGTAGAGTTCCATCCGTTGACAACACTAATACATTGGTCCTCCTAGTACGAGTCACTTATCGGACTATTAGAAAAAAAATTACGTCATCCGATTAATCGGACTAAAGCTGTCGGACCAAGTGTTCAGATGGTATACTATACACACAAACTATTTTTCTGTTTTAAACACACAATCAATTATTAAAATATATCGTACATACATACCTACATAATTGGAATGTTATAAAAAATAAATCTTATCAAAATCGATTTCATCAGAGATATTAGTGTCGCCGAATTACTAATTTATCGTTAGGATTTCTCCCTTTATTCCTTTTTAAAGGCTTCGAGTTAATTATTACGTTGTTTAGAACCCTCAACGTGGTTTAATCCAGCCCTGTTAAAAGGTGCTTGGTCAGTGCACGAATGCTGTCATTGGATCCATTAGCGCTGGTATAAATTGTTCTCGGTGTTCCAAATTGAAATTGGATGAATACCTAATGTAATCCAGCGTAATAATTAATACAATTTGAATAGAGCTATATTTCTAGCCTATTGTGAATGGATTAATAACACATTTTACAATAGTGTTATGAATATATAATAAATTTCCTGTATACCACAAACAAATAAATTTAAAATACTCTTAATTGGTCCTTTCTTTACCACCGACCCGCCTTACATATATCCTCCATGTGCCATATAGGTAGTAGGTATGATAAAAAGCACTTGCGTTTCGTTAATACAATTGCATAATTAATCTCTCTTACCGTTTTATAATAGAGAAATATGTAAGAAGAAAAATGTATGGAATATATAACAATAAATAAATATTTTATTTACAGTTAAAAATTTTATCGCCTATCTATTATTTCGGGCGTTAGGAGATGAAGTATGCGAACTGATTCTAAGAGAAACGGAATTATTTATTTACTATGGAACATTATCATTACTGCTTTACATTCTTTACATGCCAACTTGAAGTGCTGAAATAGAGTATCGATTTGGGTGCGCTGCAGAAAGGTAGGTTTTCGAAGTAAAAGACAGAATGACGGGTTATGTGTTATATAGATGCAAATATATGGAAAATTATTCAAGCACAGCGATAATAACGTAGCATCGCAAATGAATCTGACGCTCTGTCGCGACGTCACTATTGCTTCAAAAAGGAACGATATTGTGATATAATTTCATGAAGTTTCTTGCAAATAAAAAACGATTATTACACTAACTATAAATGCGATTATTCTGACAAAATTTTAACAACTTATTCAATAACATATAATTATTATTATTTCAATTCAGTTGTTAGAGTTATCATAAGAAGCCTCTCGTTACTTTTATACGTAGAAACACTGAATATAAGTCCTTAAAGTTTATTTATTCCGTATAAATAAAACAATCCATATTAACAGGTTTAAACATATCAAGCGGTCCAAATCGATACTCTATATCTTGTAAAGTATATTTTTGTACAAAGAAACAACTCTATAGCCTGACAAACATAGATTCCGATTACGTAGATTTGCAACCTCCCCGGTTGCTCGTGGTTTAACACAACGTCATATTACGAAAACAGCTTATAAACATGTATCGTAGATATTAGAATAAGTATTTACAATTTACTTAACGCTGAGTTAATCTTACTCTTGTTCTAACGTTTTGGTACTTTTGACTTTGTCTTGAATAATCGTTGAGCCCGAAACGAGGGCTAATGAAATTAGATTCCAAGCTGTAACAGTAAAATTCACTTATGTAGACACATGAGCGTTACGCAACTCGTAAATAAACATTAGGAATGGATGTAAAGTACAAAACATTGTTTAGTTACTTGGGTATTCTTATATTAAAACATTTTGTATTACTTACTTAAATCTTATTTGGCAGTAGTGATTTTAAATTACCAAAACTGACTCGCAGTTTTAAGCTACTCTTATTACATGGTAATTCATTTCACATAACAAATTACATCATACTATGGTCGATTTATTTTATTACATCGGGCAAAACTGCTTCGGATTTCACGAATATACAATAGATTATAATATACCAAATTTATTGACGAAGAAAGAACTATCCCTAAACTGTTTTATAATGCAGTAACAAAGGAACGATAATTAAATGTATTATCAAAATGTGATCAAGTCTTCCGGGATTTATTATAATTAAAGCTCAAATTTTATGGATAAGGACATATCCACTTCTCTATTCGTGAGTGAACATAAAAATCTTATACAATAACACATCCATATTACCACGTACTTGGCACATAGTTTTAGATAGTGAGTGATATAGGTTAACTTTTGTACACAAACTTGAGAAATCAAGGGGGAAGGTTTCGCTGTTCTGGAACAGGAAACATTTGCAAAACAGGTAAACTCTATTACATTAAATAAAGTTGAGCTCGAATCCCGCGCAAACTTGTCTAATTTACAAAATAAACATCGTTAACATAGACACGAGGTATGCACAACATACAGCCGCTAAGAAACAAACGGCCCTCGGGCGCTGACGGAACGCCGAGCGGCGACAGCATCCACCGCTCGCACTCACTCCGCATCACACTCCTCGATGTATTTCTAAACGATTTAAATTTAAGATAATATTGTCTCGGCAAAATCTCACTCCACGACACTCGTCAAATATTAGCGAGCCGTACCTATATACTACGTATATATAAATTTGATAAAGTTAATTCGTATAATATTCCATAATAATATTTATTTTCATAAAAACACGAGTCTGATCGTACATTGGTTCACACATCACTAGAGTTAGGATAGCACGCGGGTGCCGACGATTCAGTAGACGGCGGCGGCGGGTGCGCAGCGCAGTACGCAGGGCAGCGCGGAGAGGGGCGCGGCGGGGGGCGGGGGTGAGGCGCGCCGTTAAATGATGCTCTCGCGGTTCCGCTCGTTCTCTTCTTGCGAGCTCAAGGAGCTGCCGCCGCAGATCTGCATCTCGATTTCTTGCAGCCTGAAAATATCAAGTCTTGAGCATGGATCTAAAGCTAAAGGGATAGCGCGCGGGCATACAATACGCTGATGGCAGAAAATTTGACCTGAATGCATTTCGTTACCCACCTCTCTCTTTCTAACTCGTGATGTGTTAGGGTGTGAATCTGGGTTTCCATCACAGCAGAAATATAATTTTTATTTTGAGGTAGATTTTTATTAAAAAATTAAAAATTATACTTGTTTTTGATATAGAAATATAAAGCCCAATTATATTAAGCAAACTGACATTTTTATTTTACTGTATTTCTGACTAGACAAAATTTTTGAAGTGGTAGTAATACTTTGGGAAAACAGGGGTTACTCCAGGTAAAATTTTCTGTAATCAGCCTATTGTATGCCAGTTTGGTTTCCATCTTTACCTTTAGTTCCATGGTCTTGAGTCACAGAATAATTGATATTACTATGGACTTAATACATTAAACAGGACTGATACTTTTGCAAATTTGCATGGAGGCAAGACCAAGTCAAGCGAGATAGAAACAGTGGAGGATTTTGTCTCTTTCTAGCAAATACCAGCTTTATCACGTTCTAGTAGTACGTACTTGTGCAAAATTGGGTGACCACGTTAGTCTGAAAAAAAGTGGAAGGAGGAAGAAGGAAGGAAGAAATACTTTATGCAGATTTTTTTCAGGCGCACCAAATGTTCAGAGTGCGGAGGTGCTAACCTCCTCCCAAGTAGTTCTGTGCAGACTTTAAGGAAGTTGGAGTCTATTGGCTCCCTCGGGGAAGACAAGAAAACTTTACTAGTGGCCTTGGCTCCACTAGACAAGCAGGACTAACGGCTTAAAGTAATACGCCAAGCTTTGTCCACTCCAAGTTAAGCCACACTTGCTATTGCTTAACTCGTGTAATCGTCACAAACAATCACGTCCCGCTAAGCTATCTAGATAGCAACTTATGTGCATTATTTACGAAATTTAAAATATTTTGTCCCAATTAAAAACATTATCATGGTTACCCTAATAAAAAGAGATAGAATCTTCCGTTCTAGCTATCTTTTTCTGCTTGGGTTTTACGTCAAAGAGTTCAGTCCTGTTTATTTTATTAAGTCCATGGATATTACTAACGTTCAGAACGGACACTTACTCCGTCCCACCCTAAATAGATACCGCACTTTACCGCACAGTTTTAGGGCAAAAATCGAGAGCAATAAAGCAAGAAGACGTTTTCGGTCTCCACTATATACGCGCAGTTGATCTCAAGCTCCAGCGTGTCATGCGAGTCAGGCATGACACGAGTAGCGATGACTGATTTTCGCTGTTATACAAAGATTTTATCAAAACATAGCACTAATTAACTTCCTGCTCTTGCTGGCTTAACTTGGCAGATATGTCGGCATTTTCGGTTTCCATTGTATAAAACCTGCGCAGTCTTATTATCTTGCACTCTAGCGCGTCATGCGAGTCCAGCATCACATAAGGGGCAATGACTGATATATTTTCGACCAATAAAGAAAGATTTTAAAGATTCAATCAAAAAGTACCTCTGATCGACTTCCCACTGCTGCTGGCTTAACTTGGCAGACATGGCGGCATTTTCGGTCTCCACTGTATACAACCGCTCGCGCAGTCTTTTGATCTCGCACTCGAGCGCGTCATGTGAGTCCAGCATAACGCGAGGGGCAAGGCTAACTGCAGCCATGCTGCCACCGCCTGCTGCACTGCTGCGGACACTTGATGCGAGAGATGCTACTGGGGATGCTACACGAAGAGGGCTTACTGACGAACTGTTTGATAGAAAAAGGAACGACCTTTTATTGTTTGATTATTCTTATCGTCACGTCAGGTTTCAGTGATTCGCATAATTTCAACCGCAAGATGATCCTTGGTAGAAAAAAGCATGTTTATTTTTCAATTCTGGCAGATTTGTTATGGCTTGCATTGGTTGGTATGGTTTGATGTGCACGGATGTTGCTTACTTACTAAGATTGCGCAGCGACGCAAAGTGAGTATTAGTCTCTAATAATAATAAGAGAGTCTACTTCGATAAGTCCTGTGTCACATCTTGCCACTGGCGAGTCAAGCAAATTAACCTTTAATTAATAAAAACAAATTGACATCATTGTTGGTTAATAAAACTGACGAAAAAGAATAGCTAATAATAACGCATGTAAACGGATGTAAAAATATCTATAAATAGTAGAACAAACCCTCATATTTTTATAGTAAGTAGAACCTTCAATGAATATACACTACCTACACAATTTTTTTGCGACTAGATATACAAACACCCATGTCGATCATCCCGAATGCAACCAATTACCTTTTACTATTAATGCCTTTGCTATTACTATAACGGAATAATCTGTCCCTTATTTCTATCGTCCAAGCGTGATCCTAGTTGCTACTTCAGCTTACGCTTCAGAGTCTAGGATAGGCTGTTAATCATGTCCTAGATTTAGCGAAACTGGTTTTTACAATGGAGCGACTGCCCTTATTAAGTTACCTATAAAGCTGGTCCCGGTAGGAAGGCGGGTGTGAGGGGTGCACCGACTGCATCGGTGCTGGTGGGAGCTGCATCTCCTCTATGGGTACGCGCCCGCTCGTCTCTACGAGACCGGGCGTCGATTGGCAGCGACCCATCGCCACTGAAAACATCATGTGCTTTTGATTTTGGCGTAAACCATTTTGCTTTTCATGGGATTTTCTAAAGTAACGACATCCCCCCTGGATGTTGGACCGATACAGTGTAGGCCACTGGCACTCTCCAGTCTATCCAATCAGCTCAGGTGGCGATTTGATATCATTATGGTCATGTCAATCATGAAGAAACGATGAAGACAATTTTTTTCTCCTTTACAATGTTTCATCTTTCTTGATAACATGGCTTATTAATTTTGTTATTATGTCACCGCAGCCCATGGACGCCTACAACACCAGGAACATCACGTGCTCATTACTAACTTCTTTACAAGAGTAAGTTAAAATATTTAAAACTTTTGACTTCACACAATTTACTGATTTAAGCACTTACCTTTTTCAAGCGGCGCTTTCTTATATTTCTCGAGTCTCTTGACGGCTATTGCTTCTAGACGGACCCTGGCTGCAGGATACTCCTTGAGGACGTCCCACATGTCCTTCTTGCTCAGCACGAACAGGTCAGAGTAGCCGACGGACCGCACCGATGCTGTCCGCCGGTTTCCTGTCAACGTGTCACACACACACTCCGTGCCAACCGGTGTCCGGCCCAATGAGCCCATGATCTTTTCTGGCTGCTTGTCTTTAAATAATCGCTCCATTTTTAAATTTTCTTCTTAATTGTACCCAACCAGTAGAGATCATAAGTTCAAATAAGGAATACCGAAACACCGGTGGCAGGGTAACACATACGGAAGGTTTTATGTAACAAGATCAGGAGATATGGATTAAGCTGACTTAGAAGAGAGATCAATTTTAGCTACTTTACTTTAGCAGGGCGGATTAAGTATTTAGACTGGAGCCATAATGTCACTGAGAAATCCAAAATAAACTATTTTTAAAGAAGTATCTATAAGAAGCATTCTCTATAGAGTTCTCAATTTGTGCTTCATAACAAAGACAAAGCGTAAGTAGATGAAAATAGTAAGAAAAAATGTAAGTTCTTGAAAGAACTAAGCATTTCTACAAACTTGAGGCATTTAATATCAGTATTGTAAATTAAAAGAACTCGTAGGAACTCAATTGATAGAACATTAAAGACGTCAAAAACATGTAAGTATAGATACACTTATAATTAAGGGGGGCAACATGCGCCAAGAGGTCACGCCAAATATAAAAATTAGGTAATCGGGGAGGATGCAAAGCGATCGGGGACACTGCCTTCATACAACCAAGGAGAACATAAGACGAATCAAAACACATGACACTAGATGCTACAAATCTTTTATGAGGACTAAGAAAAAGCCAATAAAATCCAATTGAAATAAATGAATAATGCAGCTTACCGTGTAGCTCTACTTCTTTGTTGAGAATGTCAACAAAAAATAAAACAAATTGTAAAGAATGTGAACAGAAACCATATAAACTATATAGCATCAAATGCGAATTATGTTCATAAAGAAAAGAATTAAAAAATTTAAGCATTCCCTATTTGAAATTAGGCGGTGTTACCGCAAATCGGTGTCCATGTTGTTATACGGATAATTAGAGAAAAACACAAGAGTTTGAACAACGTGGTCACCCAAAGCAGTGGCAGTACTGTCAGACTGATGTCCCAAAACCTGTTGTTAGCGCCGTGGCCGCTCCCTCGGCCTGACTGCAGCGTCTCCTCGAAACGTTTGCTTTTCGAAACTTTTCAACAAAATAATATATATAGAATAATAATGGCGTGGCGTCTCGGGCCGAGGCGATATTTACCAAGTTGTTTACCTGCCGTGCCCATGTTCAGAATGGAAATTTCTCCAAAATAAGAACCCGCCTTGAGTGTTGCTAACACCGTCTTTCCGTTGTCGCCTACCACCTGTAGTTTCCCTCGATTTACTATGTACATCTCCTTCCCGACTTCACCTTGTAACAAAACATATAGGATAAGATTCAAAGCTTTTTCACAGGTGATGTTTATTGTTCCATATATTGGAGTTTACAGTAGAATATATACCTTTTCTACAGATGTAGTCACCGGGTGAAAATAACACAGGCCGCAATCGCAACACCAACTCGCACAGAAATCCCGCTTCGGTATTTTGAAATATTTCCACCCTAAAACAATGGCATGTTATTATTTTACTGAAACAATGACAATATTATCACAGTGTACGCACAATTAAGTGAATGTGTAGAATTTAGCTGGAAAACATAAAGCCCGGTAGAGCCATTTGGCGACAAAAATTTACGGATCGTATAAACGAACACTTTTGAATAATTCATGGGCGTAAAAAGTGAATGTTTCTCTTTTTAATTATACAACACGGGATATTAAGCTGAAACTGCCCCTGCATTAATGTGGGTGTATTGCGCACACTATCACTACGCTCAACATCTTATAATTTTATTTCATCTAACGTACAAAGCGTTTTGAGAAAAAAGTTTTTCAGAGTTGTTTCATGTAGTGATATCGTAAAACTTAATGATTATGTACGACGTGATATTATCACGTACTTGATAATGTAGCGTTTTTACTAGAATTTCACAACAATTCTGAATCTTTAAATTACATTTAAAGCAGAGTTATTTATTGTATATCATAATTTGACAGCATAATATAATTGTCTGACATCAAAATAAAGGTTGTCTTTGAATAAATAAAGTAGTATTTACGCCTTTGGTTTAGAATAGTGCTTATGTAGGTACCTAAAATACGTTTGTAAATCTCTGTGAAAAATATATATTGAGCCCATAGGATTGTACTCTTAGTTATTGTATTACTCTTGCCAAGATGTCTCATCTTCAAACAAAGTATTGACAACACTCTCAACTTTATGATTGATGAAACCGATCTCCTAGTGACAAGAAGCACACTAATTGGGGTAAAATTACATTGCATCTTTCTTCACTCAATTAACTTCATCCTATTGTCAAACTAGCTAGACCACTTAGAAATGAACATACTTAATTGTTAAATTGTAGAATAAAACAACATTGTAATATATTACAAATAGTATTTCGTCGATATTTTAACAGCCACAAATTATTGAAAGCTGGATAACGGGCTATCATAAATATATTCCAGAGGCCTTACAGCATGTATATTTTGCTATTTTCTCTGGGTTTGGCGTAAGTTACATAGCTGTAGTGTATTTACATATTGATTGGTAAATGATGCGATATAACTTAACACGTGATGTTAGTGTTTTTAAGAATATTATTATTTAACCTTACAGCGCAAAGCCACATATGGCACATACAAAAAAAAACATAATATATTCAAATTCAATACAAGTAGTGTCTTCTGGTATCTGGCACCTATATTTGTTAGTAAATTGAATTATACAAAAGACGGCGGTGCAAGAAATATTTTTTCCGAATTTTTTCTGTATTTTTCCTAGAAATATACTTTTTTTTTTATTTACTACCACATATATATTTTTCAGGCTCAATGAAACAACTATAAAAATTAAATTAATTGATTCTTTAGATCTGAGATCTGTTCTATTTGTCAATAGGTAATTAATGATTAAAAAATCCAGTTAGTAAGAAAAACCCACGGAGTAATAACAAAGAGGAGATGGCGTATTTAGAGCTTCCTTACAAAAATTGTGTAAGGCTACACGGGGCGGAAGGCAGACGTGAGCGGAGCTCGGTTTGGCCGTGGCTCCGCCTATATTGACGATCCCCATCTACTTACAATATGTGTCGCTAGCAAATCGAAGATTTTAACATATAAAATTTATTTATATTTCTTAATATTACAGTTATTTTGAACATTGAAAACAGACACATATTTTGTGTAACACTAAATCAATCAAATAAATTCGAAAATATGTTATTTACTTACGTTTATTGTTATCTCATAACAGTACAGCAATGAAACACTTAAAACTAAATGGTTGAAATATTTTACAAATATTCTAAGCTGAAACAAAACGTAAATTAGAGAAAAAAGAAAACCATTAGAGCTTGCTCCACGTCACGCATCTTTCACAGTTGAACGAAAAATAACATAAGCCACGCCCACTTCCGACGTCACTGCGCCAATGACCGCAACGGTGCACCAGTCGATACGCCGTCACCTCTCTGTATTTGATCCATGGAAAAACCATCAACCCCAAAACCGTTTACAGTTTAGATACCATAATGTATACCAACTTATCTACATTATAATACCAAATAAAAAAGGAACATTACCTTAGTAGGCCCATGTGTATGCAACAAACGTTCAAAAATAAACGCTCGCACGGACCGAAAACTTTACCAAACTGCTGTTACTAAACCAGTTCCAGAAAGTAAATTTGATTCATTACTACCGTATCGCAACGAAACTACTCGTACTTATCAGATTTATTTCGACTCTTTTTCTTTTACTATAGGGTAATATGGCCTCAGGTTAAATATACGATCTCTGACTGAGAATTTATCAAATTTCAGAGAAGGTATGTAGTTTATCTATGTGTATAAGTATATGTCTGACACTTGAAGAATCCGCATTCGAAACAAACTCATAAGACCGATTGATATGCAACTTAAAAAAACAATCTATTTTTTTTTTAAATCCGACTAGGCATTTATTTATTTTTAAGCGATATGCCTACTCCGATTTAGGTAACTTAGAAACTTGACTAAAACTAAGAAACTCTTTTGCATCATTCCAAAAGTGCAAACGAAAAATCTTATGAAAACTGCAAAATTGTTGTAGGTTGTATTTTGCACTCGGTTTTACTTGTTGAGGTTTTGCGCAAGTTTTACTGTAGTACTGTATAACATTTTCAAATCTCCCTGGCTACACAGCGAAACCATATATTTACCGGATTAACATAACTGAGAAAATAAGTGGTTGTCTGCACTCTCGGTACTTTGAATTCGAGCTGGCTTGTTTTGTGAGCTGTTTATATTTCTCATATTCCTTACTACGCAACCAAACCAATTTTTAAACCAATACATTTCATTGAAATAAAAAGAAAGTATTAAATTTTAGCAGAGCAATATTTTATCTCTAGCTTTTTTGTGTATATATCCATACTAATATTATAAATGCGAAAGTCTGTCTGTCTGTTTTTCTGTCCATCTGTCTGTTACGCTTTAACGGCCAAACCGCTGAACAGATTTTGATGAAATTTGGTATGAATTTAGTTGAAGACCCGGGGTAAATCATAGGCTGCTTTTTGACGCAGGCGGAGCTGCGGGAAAAAGCTAGTATGTAATAAGACGAAATACGTACGATTATTTGAATTCCGTTTAAAAGTACTATTTATTTATTTATTTATTAGGAAGACCAACAGCTTTTTTTGTATAAAGGTAGTAAGGTAAAAAATAATATAAGGGAAATAACGTATTATTTTCATTTAAAACTAGACTCTTAAATTCCTAACCGTTACCAGTGGGTCTAAAATGGCCACTTTACACGAATTAGAATATGATCAAATTCTGAATCATTGCAAATCTTAAAACAGCCACATTTTGGCAGTTCATGAAATGAATCATTTCATGGTAATTCTGCCGTTTGATGGAAAGTCGCAAAATGGCTTACATTTCGTATATTACTTGTGAATTGCTTTACCTTATTGCCAGGCTTAAAAATAATTTTTATTTTTGCATATTGTGCGTAATTTCACGATTATTTTAGTTAAATAATTTTTCTAACCAATAATGTTGATTTACTATCATAAATTAACTGTAGAATTATTAATATCAATAAAAATATTAAACTAATAAAATGTATTTTCATTTTATTACCATAGCAATACTCACACGAAAAGTGTTTCAAGAAATGAATTGAATAAGAGTTGAAACGTCAAAGTCAAAATTTGCAGAATTGCTAAACTTCACAATTCCTGAAATTATTCGTTTTGATGAATTGCTTAAAGTGGCCATTTTAGATGTCTTCCTTTGATTGAGAGAACTTTACTTATTAAAGATTTTTATTTTTATTCGATTTCATCAACAGACATTTTCTCAATTGATATTGTAATAAGTAATTAAATAAAAATATGTAAAATTACTTACCTTTTCAAAGTATCGAGATGAACATTGATAGCTATCTCCGCCTTGAGCTTATCAGGGAGACAGGAGACAGCTTTCTCTTCATCAGAACACTTCTGAGTGAGCCACAAGTAGTCAAACCACTTGATCACTTTGACTTGCAAGTGAGTCGGCACCCGACGCATCCGCATGTACGTCTTCACTCCATCCAGTTTAGCTGCAACAAGAAAATAATTGCTCATGGAAAGGATAGATCGTTATGGAGTTCTTTTCCTATGACATTTTAGTCGATTCTGGGTTGTAAAGGATTTCCTATGAATATGAAGGTTTCCGTTGTAGTTTTCAGCCCTCAAAACACTCAGGACCCTTACGGCTAGACTTATAGATTCTATTGTTACATCCGGAGTTGAAGGATAAAATTACAAGACTACGTTCTATCAAGACTCTACCTTTCTGTGAGAGTCACTGGTTGTACTCAATTAGCGTTTCCAAGGAGAGCCGAGAATAGGCAGTCTGTCTAAAATTACTACACTGTAATAATTATAACGTGACTACAACAGTATCCTCGGTGTTTTGATGATTTTACACTGTTGTGAAATGAACTGGGTGTCAATTCTGCCAATGAACTTTAAAAGACCATGCAACTGATATTCAGTTACGACTCAATTACCATGCATTTTTGGTATGCTCAATATTGGTATTCTGTTAACACAATTTTGAATCTCAATTTAAATGCAACTAAAATGTAATAGTAGAAAAAAAATATAATAAATAACAGAGTATCCATTTTTGATTAAAATTATGATTTTGATGATTTTTTGATTAGCATAATCTTCCAGTTGCACTTCAATGGCATGCTAATGGAATAAGATTGGTCTTAAAATTAGTAATAGAATACCAGACACATTAAAAATTGCCATTGCGATCCAACTGCGATTCAATTGTGCACTATGTAAAATAAGAGAATTCACGCCCTGGCCGAAAGGTGGTTCGAATAAACTCTGTCACCAGGATGAACATGGTCGACTGACCATGTAGCCCACTAGATATGAATGAATTAACTAGTATATCCAGTCATCCATCAAAGATTCTTTAAGTCATTTACATGATAAAAAATACGTATATTTTTGTAATAACATTATTTCGTGTCATTTGGACACCATAATACTTCAAAATATGGGTAAGAATATGAAATTCAGCTTTACAAATCGCACTTAATCTCACCTGTCGTCGAGTAAGTTAAGTCAGGTTAAGTTGGGCTAAGTGGGGCGCTTCGTGTGTCAGGCACTAACTTGATGCTAGTAAGAAATAATTACAATCACAACTTTGCAAAAGCGTTTAACTAAAGTTCTCGTCTCGCGTCTGTCGATAGCAGCAATAGTTTTAATCAATTACATGGGTAATATTGAACAAGATAACGCTAATTTAAAAAACTAAAGACACCCGACTGCCTTTCTGTGTTATTTGGAAACGAAAAACCCAAAAAATCCGCCATTTTTTAAATCTTATGTACCCAGTGTCACTCTCACAGTAAATACGAATCTAACGACACCTCTCAAACTTTAATCCATCGAGCCGTTCAGGCTGCAGGGCATGCCAAACGATTATACATACAAACATACATATATTTAATACATACTCTCGAAAAATATAACCCTCCTTCTGACGCAGTTGGGTAAAAAGACGACAACGAACTTTAATAACGTAATACCAGTAAATGTAAAGATAAACTTTTAAACTAACGCTCTGTGTATTTAAAACACACACGGTTGAAACGTCGAAAGTATAAAGGTATTATACGCACTTAATCCTATAATTTTATGTTATAAATGCAAAGATAATAAATATTTCTAACCCTCGCCGAAAACTGTAAAGTTTCAGTCAGTTATTGCTGAGACATATTGAATTAATAAGATTGTATATATTGTATGTAAAATAAGTCCCTATTTTGCCAATATCACGAGATTTCTTAATAAAAAAATTGATCTCTTTTGCAAAAAAAAACTACACAGGAAAATACGTTTTTGCCTAACATAATCATCACATGTAGGTATTTCTAAAAAAACATTAGCTTCAAATATCTCCCAATTTAGATTCAAGCTTTTATCAATTCATCTAACTACTGATGCAACTAAATTGTCAATTCATTACAAAGTAGGTAAATCCTATGCGGTGAATAATTTTCAATACAAATCCAGCATTAAACCATCCATGTGCATGTGTGGCTTATTAATGACCGACTCAAATTTGTACAATTGCATACCTTTCTGTACATAATGAAAATTATTTCATGTAACATTTCGTAATGTTTTATAATTTACTTTAAAGCAAATGTACTGCATAATAAAAACGTAATACTCGTATTACAAGATATGACGAATAAAAATGAAAATGTGACCACGACCGTTGTAGTATGGTTGAAACATAGGAAGTATGAACGTATTATACGCGCTTGATACTGTAATTTTTAGTTTTAAACTTATTTTTAAACAATAATCTCTGAAATTACAAAAAAATCGTACATTATTCGTAGCCAGTGCTATGCCGCATTAGGTCGTATCATATCGTAGTAGTTCTACAAGCTTAGCTGCTACGATATAATACCGTTACCCCGACTACGACGAGATAATATATAGTTTCCCGCAGCTCCGCTTGCGTCAAAAGTAGTCTATGTTTCACCACGGGTCTTCGACTATATTCACACCAAGATTATCAAAATCCGTTCAGCGGTTTTGCCGTGAAAGCGTAACAGACAGACAAATAGACAGAGAGGCAGACTTTCGCACTAATATTATTAAGTATGGATATAGAAGCATGGATTATTTCCAGTTTTTAATTTAGTTGTTCTTGCAACTCGTTCTTGTAAGTCGGTAAGGGTCGGCTTCAGAAAACCTATTGTGATAAAATCGCAGACATCTTGAAAAACGGAGACATTAGAAGTATCCATAATTGGCGAGCATGAATGACTAGAGTGATGAGTATGGAGGAAGCAATGAAGGTCTGTATTATCGTAGCGAGTCTGCCTACATACATGACATATGATAATATTTATCAATATGCAACTTACTTTGTCATTTGACGTATCAGGTATAAATGTACAGGTTCATTAGGCTATTGGATTCATTTGTATATTATTTACCAATGAGCATGACTAAATTAGTTCTAACCCATTTAAAGATTTCACATGTTGTTTGATTTTTATTTAATAGGTAATGGTATATGATCGTAAATGCTACGCACACGTATTTCAGCATACATTAGGCAAAAAAATGTAACAAAAAATGTTACATTACGTTTAAAGTTATTTATATATGTATTCTAGCACATGCGATTCTTAATCTGACATTGAAATAAATTATTTTCTTCAGTTCTTTCGTATGAACGTTCACTGATTGTATACTTAAAGAAACAATATCCATATGCATACTTCCTTATCCATATCCATACTTAATATTATAAGTGCGAAAGTCTGTCTGTCTGTCTTTCTGTCTGTCTGTCTGTCTGTTACGCTTTCACGGCCAAACCGCTGAACGGATTTTGATGAATTTTTGTATGAATATAGTTGAAGACCCGGGGTCAAACATAGGCTACTTTTTGACGCAGACGGAGCTGCGGGAAAAAGCTAGTTTTAAATATTAATAACATCAAATATTTTGT
This sequence comes from Euzophera pinguis, assembly GCA_947363495.1. Lineage (NCBI taxonomy): Eukaryota > Metazoa > Arthropoda > Insecta > Lepidoptera > Pyralidae > Euzophera > Euzophera pinguis. The sequence continues at coordinate 8,961,386 of OX376157.1, read as the reverse complement.
GTATAGTCTGCAACGACGAATAATAAGATTAATAAGTAACGAAAGTAGGTAGGAGTATAATCGAACGTTACGCGGACGAAGTCGCGGGCACAGCTAGTGTGATATAAATTCTAAAACTGTAACATCATGTAACTCAAGCATTAATATAATCCACGGGCGCTTTTTACAACCCTGATTAAAGCTGTATCTCGCGATAAGTTTCGAAACGGGACATCAATAAAACCTGTCCTTCATACGTATTAAATGCTTAGAATCCTTAAAATAGAATCAAACAGACAAATGAATGTGTTTTAAACTCTGAATCTAGATGTCTAAATAAAAAGTATACAGAATAACACTTCTGTTTTGTTTCTTCTACTTTGAGAATCATAAAATTATTAGTTTGTATAAGTATAAATAGTTTAATGGATGTCATTCGATTTAGTTTAATGACACATAAATGATTTATGGTAAGTAAAGATATATATTTTTTTAATAGTCACAATTACATCTATACTTTCAAGTAAATAAAAGATTATTTATAATAGAAGTAGTTTAAGTTGTATATTTAAGTAATCTTGAGATTTCATATGACATATTATTACATACCTAATGTAATAAATATCAATTACAAATGAGTAGAGCAAAAGTCAAAGGTTCCCTAAAAATTGACCTAAATAGTTGCGTAAAATGAGCATTCACAAGAAACTGAAATATAAAGATAAACTTACTATTATGATACAAAACTCTGTTTTAAACTTGAAATAAATCTGATGCCCTTTTCTGGCATTTCTGTGCGAATGGACCGTAATTCGTGACTTTTCATGCATATGTATTCTCGTAATAACGAAATTAGGTAAGCCACATTAAGGAAGAAGTAAGATCCCACGTATTTTCCATGTCATTCTTCTGTAATCTTTTATTTTGTGTTTGTATTCAGGTCAGAGCACTATATTGCACAAGCAGCCTAAGACTCTTTGGCGAACATGTGGTGCAATTGTAAAAACGTCAGCTTCCTCGTGTCAAGGCTATCTTAGGAACCTTAGAGCATATTCAGCAGTATTTAACTTGGAAAGTCTTTTGATACAAATTTGTTTTGTTAACGGAGTCCATGCCCCACGGTTTATCGAGTCCCCTCGCAATGTTCCTCTTATTTATTTAATTTTCATTGTCAACGTTTGGATAAAAGTGATAGTTGTAAATTTATAGATATATATATTTATTATAATTTATTTTTTGTTCATTTTCCCGCACAAATCTAACACCAAGGTCGATGGTCAATTAATAATGTGCCCTACACGAAATGATGATGATATTCATTTTTTTGCTTCACAGACAATGTAAATGTGTAAAGATGTTTTGTGTGTAGGAAAGGCACTTTAAGCCGTTGGTACCGATTGCATAAAGGAATCATTAAATCATATCGATTGGGTGTACAGTGTCGATAGGGCCTTTCGGCCTCTAAGGTGCTTCATTTGATGACCGCTAAATGGCAGCCAACGGCTTACCTTGCCTTCCGAAGTACGAAATCATCTTTATTATCAGACAATCTGCATCATTGAATGTCATTCAAGCCTACAATGTTCTAACTTAATTGAAAACAAGTAAACAAAGTATCAAGACCTCCGAGCCTATGGCAAACGCCTTGACCAGTGGACCACGGATGCAGTTAGTAAAGGGACCATGTAGACCTCTACATGGTCCCTTTACTAACTGACTAACTATAATAAACCTTTATTGCACATGTACAGAGTCGATTGAACATGAACATTATTAACCAACTCGATGAGTATGAATTTAATCGTATGTATTCCGAAGATCGATAGTTTCCGAAGGCGTTCAAACAAACAAACTCTTCAGTAGTACTTTAATAATGACGAGCGAATTCAATTTTAATATGTACTCGTACACATACTTATCTAATTTCTTAAAACTGAAATAAAAAATATTTCAGAGAGGAATTTTAAATAATTATAATATAAATTCTCCCTATAACCTAAAGGACAATTTTTTATTTGAGTTTCAAATAATCTATATATATAATGAAGGAACTGACTGGCTGACATAGATAGATAGATAGTGACTGATCGATCAACACACAGCTGAAACCACAGGGTCTAGAAGCATGAAATTTTTCACAAACGTTCCTTGAATACCGTTAGTGCACTAAGAAGGGATTTTTGGAAATTCATCCCCTAAGAGGTTGAAATGAGGGTTAAAAGTTTGTATGAAACTTGGTCATTTTTGAAGTTAGAAATGTAAAAATTGACATCTGAGTTTACAGTTTGAAACAAAAGTTTACAGTATTACTATTTAAAAAAAACATTCTCTAAGGGGGTAAAATAGGGGGTAAAAGTTTGTTTGAAAATTAGTCAATTATAAGTTCGGTACAAGTAGTAAGTTTTTAAAAAAAGTGATACAGTATACTTTTTATTTATTTATTTAAACTTTATTGTACAAATAAAATTGTAAAGCACAATAGGTGGACTTAATGCTAAAAGCATTATCTAACAGTCAACCTTTGGGTCAAGCAGAGAGCTATATGTGGGTGTAAAATAAAGTTAAATTAACTTTTACTTCTTACCAGACATTGGATCATCTACCAATTTTTCAAATTGTAATTTCAAAGATGATAATATTTTTACTCAATTTTAATCTTCGATCCCTTCTGAAGTAAAATTTTTAAAATACCTTACTTTTTTGAATACCCTATTATTTTTAACTTACTTTATCTGTGACATATTTACGTCATTAATAAGTCATTGAAACTTCATGATTCTAGAACAAACGGTTTCATGTA